>PVLD010001064.1:0-223892 GCA_004027595.1 Dinomys branickii | reverse complement strand
CACCCTCTGCTCTACGTGAAGCTGCTCATCCAGGTGACAGGCCGGGACCCGGAGCAGGATTGCAGCGGGGGAGAGCCGAGGGGGCAGTGGGTTTTGGGGGCCAAAGGGGTGATAGAAGTGGCAAGCGAAGGGGGGACTGGGAATGTAGGGGTCGGGCCTGGGAGTGTAGAAGGGGGGGCACGGGGGTCTGCGTGACAGATTTGGGAGAGGAAGGAAATGGTTTTGGGATGTGCAGGGGAGGGGGCGCTGGGATGCGGGGAGATGGGCTTGGGGTGGGGAAGGGCAGCGGATGGGGAGAGAAGGGGCGACAGAATTGGAGGAGGGGCGAAGTTTGGGCGAATGCGTAGGGAGGAGGGTTGGGGGCCAAGGCCAAATAGCTGGAGGACATTATTGAGCACATTTAGGGTAGAGGACGAACGGGGGCTCTGGATTCAGAGAGACGGGCTTACAAGCGTCACTGGGGGACAAAAGAAGGAGTGGCGTCAGAGCCAGAAATTTAGGAGGGAAGCAAGAGCAGGGAAGGAGGAGGGACGTAGGTGTTTAACTTAGTGCGCAGGAGAGCTGTTTACAGGAGACGGGGCTGTGGATGCGATGGCGACGACAGATTTGGTGGGAGGAGGGACGGCATGACGCGTTTCGGGGGCGGGAACGGACCGGAGACGCGGAGCCGGGGGAGTGGAGCTGAGGAGAGGGGGTCGGAGGAGGGCCTTAGGGGGCTGGGGCTGGTGATGACGCGTTTGGAGGAGGAGCTGGAAATGCGGTGTGGGGGGGGATTGGGCACTGGAGCAGTGGGACGACTCTGGCGGGGGAGGTAGGGCCTGGGAAGAAGGAGACCAAGGCAAAGCGGCGCCTGGACGCCCCGGACACCTGGCGCACTTGGTAGTGGCCAGCAATGCAGTCCTGAAGAGGAAGGCTTCAGAAAGGGAGAGGTGGCGCTGGAAGGGGGGGTGGGGGGGCGCCCGCTTGTGCACGCACGCACGTCAAAGTAGTGATGCAGGGTTAGCACTGAGGTGGGCGCCAGCCAGAGAGGCAGAATTAGGAAGAGCATGTGTCTCTGACGTGTGGGCTAGAATTTTCCAGTTTAGGAGAGCGGAGGGTGGGAAGTAAAAAACGGAGCTGGACATTTGAGGTTTGTTTTAAGGTGAGTGGTTGTCAGATTGCCCTGTGCTTGGCATTGAGTAGAGAGCCTGGGGGCTTGAAGAGGGGGCGGAACTGAAATCTAGGGTCAGGAAGGAAGGTCACAGATAGATGTTTGAGTGTGACCAGTGATGGGACAGAATGAAGGGCTGCAGTCGGACCTGTGGCGCCGTCCCCGAGCCCCTGGCTGCAGTTTTGAGGTTTGGAAGTGGCCCGAGAGGTGGGCCGAGGCTGGCATTGGGGTGCAGCGTGGGAGCGAGGGCCACTCGCTCCACTGACAGCATTGGGCTTTACAGCCATCAAAGGCACAGGTTTGGAGAGAAATAGGTGCTGCTTTGTTGGAGCCTGAGTTGAGAAGTGAGAGGGCCGGAATTTTAGGGCGGCAGTGGGGGACACTTTGGTGGGCTCCATGTGAAGAAAACACCAGGGGGTAGTGGTGTCGCCTGAGCAGTGGTTGCTTTGGTTGACAGATTTGAAAAGACAATCGAAGAACTGGAGAAGGAGGGAGCCCAAAGGGTGAGAACTAGATGGTGGGGGGCAGGTGGAAATGGGAGAGCCCTGTTGGGGCGAGAGCTTACCCGAGAGGGCTGGAGTCGGAACAGCCTCTTGCAAAAGGCAGTTACTGTTTTGGAGCAAGAGCGAGTGTCAGATCTGGAGCTGTGCAGATTTGGTGACAATGCACTGCCTCAGAAGTGAAGTTGGTGTCTGGCTCCCCTAGCACCTGCCGCAGGCCTGGGTGCCGGCATGGGGAGGACCCCGTGAACAGAGGCTGGGGACAGGGTTGCAATCTGGCAAGCGAGCCTTTGCTAAATAGGGTAGAAGTCCCGGAAGTACACTCAGCAGATTTGGGTTGGAGGGACACAGACTTAGGTGAGGTTAGCAGCAGTGAGACCCCCCCATTACAGTGAGTAGGCAGGGGGAGGCTGGGGAGGCCCCTCGCGTGGAGGGACAAAAATAGGAGGACCTGCGCTTTAGGGGATGAACTCGAAACCCCAACCCCAGGTCTGGTGGAAGGGGTGGCTGCCGGGCTTCTCACGCCTCCACTTTTTTTGCTCTGCTCCTCTGGGCTGCATTTTTAAAGAAGTACTCCTCATAAGACAGGGTTTTAAATTTTATATAATCAAGCCGGGCGTGGTGGTGTGCACCTGTAATCCCAGCGCTTGGTAGGCTGAAGCAGAAGCATCACTGAAAGTTTGAGGCCAGCCTGGGTTACACAGTGACTTCAAGGCCAGACTGGACTACATAGTGAGACCCTGTCTCAAAAGACAGTCAATAGCCAGTAATCTGTCGCATACCTTAGAATCCAAGTGACAGCCTAAACTTTCAAAAGCACCTGCCCCCCGTCACAAAAAGCCTGCAAGCCAAGCAGTCTGAGAGACAGGAAGATCACACAGGTTGGAGGCCAGCCTGAACTACAAAGTGAGACCTGTCTCAAGAGACAAAAACAAAACCACTTGTCTAAGGCCAAGAAGAAAAGGACATTGAGCCCGGGGAAAGTGTTCAAAGGCACCTGCTGCGGCCCATGGGAGGCAGGCTGTCCCAACCTGTCTTCGGGCCGCAGAGGCAGGGCAGCCCGCCCTCTCTCCACCCAGGTGCCAGGTCCTGCATACCTTGCCATCTTGCTACCTGCCCGGCATCCCCTGAGGTTGGCAGCCCAGCAGACACCCAGCCCTCAGCAGAGCTCTCCCACGGGTGTGGGCGGACAGAAACCTGGTTATGGTCTGTCCGTACCGCAGGAATCACAGTGGCACTGCAGGCCTGAGGGCGGCCCTTTGTCTCAGGCTGTGGGTGAGAGAGGAGGGTGTGTGTGAGGGACCAGGAGACAGTGGCTAAGCCAGTGGGGGGAAGTGCAGAGCAGTGGTGGGGCCCACAGTGGCCTTGGTAGAGACTGGGAGCAGGGTGTGCTTGGGAGTAGGTGACTGTGTAGTGTCGAGGGTGGCGCTACAACCTGAGCACAGGATGTTTTGACGTTACCAGGCTGGGCATTAGGTTGGGATGAAGTTTTCAGGCAGAGATGAGACTTATTTTGAGATGAGCATGGAGTACAAAGTGCTTAAAAATGGGGCTTTCTATGCCAGAACTTGAGGCAAGGGTGCTGGGGGGCTCAAGCCTGGAAACCTAGGGGACGCTGGTGACATTTCAGGGTGATTGCATGGAAGACAGGGACAGCATGGGATCAGGAGGAGCAGAAGTAGAGGCTGGGGCAAGTGGCATGGTGGCTCACATCACCATGAACCTTGCTTTGTCCCTGTTGCTTCTGAAGGTGGGTCATGAGCCGATGCCCCCTACCCTGGGCACCAACGTGCTGGGGCGCAAGGTCCTCTACCTGCCGAGCTTCTTCACCTACGGTGAGTGACGGGGAGGAGGCTGCGGGGGGAGCAGGCCCAGGGGCCTTGGGGACCTGCCGCAGCTGGGGCAGAGGTTGCAGGGTGTCAGGCAGGAGTTGGAGCGGGTGCCAGGTGCCTCTGGGAGGGGCCGCCCAGGACCCTGGTCCGTGTCATCCCTGCTGATCCAGATTGTGCCTGGAAGTGGGGCGGGGCTCAGTTTCCCTCTGAGCTGCTTTTCTGGACTTCTGTTATCTTGGCAGGAGGTGGGGGGGGCCCTCAGGGGCTCCCTTTTATACCCCCAGGCAAGGGCCTCCTGACCCTGCATCTCTTGCCCCGGTTTGTTGTTACCATGTCCTGCATCGAAGCTTGGGCAGCTATTTACCTTGTAGCTGCTGTGCACCCAACTGCAGGGTCAGCACAGCGCCTCTGGCCCAGGTCCTCCATCAGGCCCCTGTCCTAGCTGCTGTCCCTGTCGGGATGGCCACCTCGCAGCCCCCCCTCACGTGCAGGTGCCAGCTGGCTGGGCCCCTTCTGGTTCATCGCAGCTGCACTCTCCCATCTCCAGCTTGCCGATGACCACGATGGCGCCTCTGAGCTCGCCCTTTCCACAGCTCACAGCCTGTGCCCGGTCCAGATTAGCCCCACGTCCTTGCACCTGTGGGGTGCTCCCGAGCAGCTCCTGCTGGATAACTTCCTTTCCGCACACTGAGCGGCCAGCCGTGTGCTTATTTCTCTTCCTGTCCAGCTCTGCGGCAGAGTGCAGTCTTGTGTCTTTCTGTGGGGAGACGTGTGTGTGCCTTTGTTTTAGTCAGTGCAGGGGAGGCAGAGGGGCCCCATTGCTGAGAAACAACGCTCGCGCAGAGACGGGACCCAGTGCGAGCCGCCTGGGGACTGCCGGCCCCCCTCACCTGAGGTGTGAGAGACGAGCCCGGATCATTCTGCTCATAGCCCCCGGCCATTGCAGAGGCTCAGCGCCCTTGACCTCCAAGACCTGCAGAGACAAGCAGGATTCTGAGGGGACCCTGCCCTATTTCCAGAAATGTTATCTCAACTGGCTGTTATGTATTGGGCACTTGACACTGATGGGGACGGTCACCGCAGCTGTTGTGACTTTCATTTTATTTTATTTTATTTATTTTGCCAGGCGTGGTGGCACACATCTGTAATCCCAGCATTTGGGAAGCTGAGGCAGGAGGATCATTGCAAGTTTGAGACCAGCCAGGGCTATAAAGTGAGCTCAAGACCAGCCTGAACTACATAGTGAGACCCTGTATCAAAAAAAGACAAAAATTTTTATTTTATTTTATTTTATTTTATTTTAGAGACAGTCTCACTGTGTAGCCCAGGCTGGCCTCAAACTTGCAGTGATCCTCTTGCCTCAGCCTCCCCCATGCTGGGATTACAGGCGTGAGCCACCATGCTCGGCTGTCCTGACATGTTCTGTGGAGAGAGATGGGCAGCAGACCGGAAGAGCCAGGCGTGTGCCTAGCATGTGTTAGGCAGCCCCTTCGGGTGCCTAGGGTCTCCCCTACCCCAGAGCAAACCTTTCCTCTGCGTGCCACTTCTATGGGTGTCTAGCATCCCCTCCCCTGCCCCGTCCTCTTCCAGCACACCCCATCTCAGGAAGCCATGTGTGCAGGTGATGGGAGCCCGGGCTGGTAGTGACATTGAGTTGCTGGATTTCCGACTGGGTGTGGAGGAAGAGGCGCAGTTGCGGCTTGCTGCCTCTGCGCGGTGCTAGAGAGCTAGCTCTGAAGGGGGAGCAGGTCGGACACCAGATTCTGACTCATTCCAAGGGCACAGATTTACAGCGCAACATCGCCTTTTATTTTTTTAATTAATTTATTTTTTCTGATACAGGGAATCGAACTAAGGACCTTGTGCTTGCCAGGCAGGCGCTTGTGCCGCTGAGCTATATGCCCAGCCTGAGAGTCTCTTTTTTTAAAAAATGTAGTATAATTTACTTTTTGGTACCAGGAATGGAACTCAGGGCCTTGCGCTTGCCAGGCAGAGTCTCCTTAGAAGGAGCGAGTGAGGGGAAACTGCTGGCCCACGTGGGTGGGCTCGAGCTCCCAGCCGTGTCGGGGCAGAGGGCTGGTGCGCCCTCTGCAGCCCCTCAGACTCGCTCTTCCTTTGTGGGGTGTGCCAGCCGGCGCCAGGCGGCGTCCTGTAGCAGCGCACCAAGCTGAGGGCCCATCGCGTCTGCTGTGTGGCCAAGGGTGTCCCTGGGCCGCCTTCCCTCTGCTCCTTCTCCCCGAGGTCGCAAGGGCGTCGCCCTGTGTCCCCCTTTCCCTTTTTCCCCGCCCGAGAGACATTTTCTACGCTGCCGAAGTCGGTTTGGGGCTGCTCCTCTTATGTTGCTGACTTGAGAGCCGTAGCTGTGTTTGCCAGGTAGTTTCCAAAGCAAAAAAGTGGGGAAGTGGAAGCACACGTTTGTCAAAGTGTGCTGGAAGCCCCAAGGAGAAATGGGCGGGGAGGAGGGGCACCGGCCGGAGCTGGCCCAAGCATGGGTGCTGGGCCGGGCGTGACGCCGCCGCCTCTGCCTTCCTGCAGCCAAGTACATCGTGCAAGTGGACGGGAAGATCGGGCTGTTCCGGGGCCTGAGCCCCCGCCTCATGTCCAACGCCCTCTCCACCGTGACCCGCGGCAGCATGAAGAAGGTGAGTGGGCAGAGCCAAGCGCCGCTCCCAGCCCAGCTTCCTGCCCCTGCGCCCCAGCACCAGGGTGGCTGCAGACGCTGGTGCCCAGACCCTAAGCCTGGAGCTGGGGAGGCCCCGCCCTCTGACCTGCCGCCGCACCCCAGCGTGGGGGGCTCCTTTCGCCCCAAGCTCCAGGCCTGGGGGAGGCGGTAGGAGGCCTGACCAGCAGCCAGTGCAGGGGCACGCTTAGAGGTGTCCGCAGTGCGGCTGAGCCCACCCTGGGTGCCCTGCTCCCGTGTCAGGTTTTCCCGCCGGATGAGATCGAGCAGGTTTCCAACAAGGACGACATGAAGACTTCGCTAAGGAAAGTCGTGAAGGAGGTGGGTGTCTGCGGTGCCGGGGCCCCGACCATCTCCCCCCTCAGAGTTGGGGACCCCGTGAGCGTGTCGGGGTGGGTGGCGAGCGGAGGGACCTGCATCTGGGACGCTCAGACCCAGCAAGCCTCTCGGTGCTGCTGAGTCCAGCCTGGGACCGGCCCTGCTGTTTGCCCCGAGCCCCGTGAAGGCTGTGGAATCCGGGCTGCTCTAGACCCGGCTGACGCGTCCCTGCCCCGTGCTGTTGCAGACATCCTACGAGATGATGATGCAGTGTGTGTCCCGCATGCTGGCCCACCCGCTGCATGGTGAGCTGGTCAGGCTGCCCCTGGGGCTGGAGATGGAGGGAGGGGCCTGGGCCTGAGTCCTTTCCAGGTGGGAGGGGGTGCCGTGGTGACGGGGTAGATCCCCCTTTCCCGCAGTCTGACCTGCTGTGCTGTGCAGTGGCAACCCGGCTGCGTGTCTTAGGCTTTGGCCTCCTCTCAGCCCGTACTTCTCTCTCCACAGTCATCTCAATGCGCTGCATGGTCCAGTTTGTGGGACGGGAGGCCAAGTACAGGTGGGTAATTCTGGGTCTGCACGGTGGCCCTGGTACCCAGTTCCTGCCAGCACAGCCACCTAGGCTCACGCTCTGGCCCCCCCCCCGCCCTGTGTCTGTGACAGCCTGCCCTGCCACCTCACTGCGGGAACGTGGCGGTGGCTTTGTGGTTGTGTCCAGGGCGCTTTCTGTTCTTTCTGTTCTTGGTGACCTTCAGGGACTTGCAGGAGTCGAGGCTGGAGTCTGTGGGGTTAGGATTTCGGGTACCAGAAGGAGTGCTTGGCTCAGCACTGAGTGGGGCCCTCCTGAGCTCCCTAAGTTCTGCTGTGATGGTTTCTCAAGCTGCTATGCAACCTGGATTCTAGCTTTCTCTCCTGTGCTGAGAGCAGTGTTCTCTGTGGGCCTGGGGCCCCCAACCCAGCTGTACACCTGATAGCTAGCCCTGCCGTGTCCCTGAGGTGGGCCTGAGGACAGCTGTCCTTCCCGGAGCTCTGTGTGGTGCAAGAGCCATCCTGGTTACCGCAGTTGGTTTCCTGGGTCCATTTTCTGCTGTGTCCCGTGGGGCTGCCGCCCCAGGAAGCTCCCTGGTGGGAGTGATCTGCTCCCCCAGATCTAACACAGTGGGCGCCCGGCCCGGGAGCAGGGGTGGTGGTGTTGCAGCCTGAGCCCCAGGGCCACACTGCCGTTCTTAGGCGCGTCCTGCGGCTTGGTGGGGCTTTGGGCCCCTGGTCCTCTACGCTGCCTTGCCCTCCCCAGGGCTTGGTGCGGTCTCTGGAGACCCTGCAACCTGCCTGTGATCTCCAGCAGGCTGCCACGGCCCCCGCGCCGGCCCCAGGTCCCCCGTGGAGGGCTTTCTGCTGGGGAACTGGGTTCCTGCTCTGGCCCTGGAAAGGGGACTGTGATTGCCATGCCTTGTCGCCCTCATGGTGGGGTGAGCTTGCACCCCTCTGGGGGGTCGTGTGGCCAGAGCTGAGCCCCAGAGCCAGGCAGGGAAAGGCCAGGTGGGAGCTGCGCCCTGTGGAGAACAGCGGGAATGGACCGTGCCCCAGACAGGACAGGCTCCGTCCCTCTCCCTCCCTTCCTCCCTCTTTGCTTCTCTGTCGCCCTCTCCCTCTCTTCCCCCATCCCTCAGCTTCTCCTTGTGACCCTCCTGTCCCGTCCTGGCCATGGCTGGGGGTGGACATCTTCAGTGGCCAGTGACCTGGGTCCCCATCTTGCCTCCTTTGCAGTGGTGTGCTGAGCTCCATCGGGAAGATTTTCAAGGAGGAGGGGCTGCTGGGATTCTTCGTGTACGTGAGTTACTCGCCCTGAAGCGGGGTGGCGTGGCTCGCCTCCCAGAGCCTGCCACCCCCCAGGCCTCAGCTGCTGCCCTCCACTAAGCAGGGTTCTGCCCTGCTCCGTAATGCCCCTGCGCAGCCCCAGCCCACAGCTAACATGAAATGGAGCTAAGCCAGAGCTGCGGCAGTGCTAGAACACGTGCCTTAGCATGTGTGCACCCTGGGTTCGACCCCCGGCACTAGAAAATAACTGTCCAGTACAGCAAACTGGCTACCTCCCAGGCCCCGTCCACCTGGCCTGGGGCTGTGGTGGACACAGAGCTGGGCCTCATGAGCCAGGGGTCCTCAGAGACCTCGGCTTTACTGCCAGAAAAGTCCGGAAATCTGTGACTTGGCCTGAGGTTTGCACACTGGCAGCTCCCAGGCTGACTTCAGCCAGTGCTTTCTGTCCTGACAAATTAGTTAATGTTGAACATTGAAGACGTCACACAGAAACCCATATTCCTGGCCCCTCTGGAAGTCAGAAAATTGGGTTCTGCTGGGCCTGTTTCTGCTCCTGTAGAGCAGCTGTCAGCTGTGGCAGGCCACAGGATCTGGTGACCACCAACCCCGGCCTTCTCTGTGGTCCCACCTTCAGTCTGTTTCCCCTGTAAAGAAAGCGCACTCTGAAAAGGCTGCTGGGCGAGCTCAAAGCACAAAGAGAACCCAGAACACCGGCTCGGCAAGCATGGCTGTGTTTTGGCTCCTTACGGTCCAGGCAGTGATGGACAGCTGCTGAGTACGTAGTAGATCAGATGCCTGCTCCGTATCAACGGGTCTTTCTGTTGCGGCTGTCCAGCTTGCAAAATGGGTTTACTTACAATCTCTGTTTAACCAAGAACCATCTGTGCAAGTAGGGGCCTCGGGTACATGCACGCATATCTGTTGATGTTCTCAGCAGGGGGTCCTTTTGCTCTCCAGGGACATTGGCAGTACCTGGGGCATCTCATGGCTTCACACCTGGCATGCAGGTGCTGGAGGACAGCATGGGGCTGCCCCACGGCCAAGAGCTGTGGAGCCCCCATGGGCAGTAGCACCAAGTTGAGAAAGCCTAGCTGTGTGCATGTGTGTACACCCGCACGCACGCACGCACGCATGCAGACACTCTCTGATGCTTCAGCCCGTGAAACACGGCACGTTACCTCCCGTGGTGCTTTCCGCACTGCAGGCTCTGGGACTGGGATTCCCAGGCAGCAGATGCTCTGACATGGAATAGGCCACACACATGCACGGGCAACACCCACGAAGCCAACCCAGGAAGAGGCACCAGGCTTGGAGATTGCACCCACAGAGGTTGGTTTTGTTGACTGCCTCGTAACACAGATGCCTTAGATAATTTTTCTGAATGCTTCAAATATTTGTATTTTTTTTAAAAATTCAGGCCGGATGTGGAGGCACAAGCTTATCATCTCAGCACCCTGGGAGGTTGAGGTGGATGAGCCAAAGGCTAAGCCCTGCTGGGCAATTTAGCAAGACCCTGTCTCGAAATAAAAAACAGGGCTAGAGATGTAGCTCAGTGTGAAAAAGCTTGTGGTTCAGTTCCCAAAACTGCAACCAAAAAAAAAGTAAAAATTCGAAAACAGTCATCTGTTTCTCTTCCAAAGAGGCAGATAAGATTCTTCTCCAAGAGCAGCTCTCAAGGCCCTCCCTGCTCTCAAGCACAGAAACACATTTTTTAAAAATGTTGTTTTTTTAGTCTTTTAAAATCCACACGCTTCTTGGGGCTTGTTGAAATCGTGAAGACTGAACTGGATGCTGTCTTGCCGCTCTCCTGGGTTCAGGTGTTGCGCGCTCTCAGGGCCTGGACCAGAATCCGTGATGTACAGTCTTGGGGTGCCACGTCTGCCGGTACCCGCCCTTTTGCCTTGGCACGCCAGGTGTGCTTTCTCTTGCACTTGGCAGGGAGCCACGTTTGCCACTGGTCCATTTCTGCAGGCCTTAGAGCCACAGTGGCAGCACAATATGCACATCTTACACAGCGCTTTCCAAAGGACACCGCTGCGACCAGGGACAGCACACTTTAGAAGACACAGTGGCACTGCGGGACCCACTTGTCTGCTTATGTGCCCTCAGTGCTGGGCGGGGCGCCCCCTGCAGGCTGTGTAGGGAGGGCCACCCAAGGGTCACCACTCTGAGTGTCTTGGTGGACCATTCCAGAGGTGAGGGCTGTGTGGATCAAGGCCCAGTGAGAACTGGTGACAATTAGGGACAGGCCAGGAACAGCTACCAAGGCACTTCCATTTGCATCTGAAAATAATACCAGATGTGGCAACAGCCACAGCTTTCTATTTTTTATATTTTTTGGTGCTAGGGATGGAACCCAGGCCTTGCACATGGTAGGCGAGCGCTGGGCTCCTGAGCCACACCTGGCAGCACTAAATCTCAGATGCTGGGCTTCTGCGCTCTGGAGCCCTGTGACTCATTCGCCCACCTAAGGAGCCTGTGACCCACCCGCCCTGCCCCCCGGCTGGCCTGGGCAGCCTCGGCCTGAGCTGCCTTCCCCGCCGCCTCTGCCACTCATCTCTGCTCGCTTGTTTTGTAGTGGCTTAATCCCCCACCTCCTGGGCGACGTGGTTTTCTTGTGGGGCTGTAACCTGCTGGCCCACTTCATCAATGCCTACCTGGTGGATGACAGCGTGAGTGACTCCCCCGGGGGGCTGGGAAACGACCAGAATCCAGGTTCCCAGGTTGGTTGGAACAAGGACGCGTCCTTCTTTCCGTGTACTCATGATGTTTAAGGTCTGGGGTGCTCCTGCCGGAGGGTGAGAGAGGACCCGCATTTGTTTCTGGAGTCTCCTCTGCCATGGCAGAGATGAGAGTCCAGATTGGAACCCAGGCCTGGGCATGCTTTAGAAGCGGCTCGGCCATGGGCAGCTTTAGAAATGGAGCCCAAGTAGGGCCCGTGAAATGAAAGGAGAAACCAGCTAAGAGTCGTAGTTGCCCGACCTTGGCATTGTTCACGCTCTCTATGGTGTCCCTTTTGTGAACACCGGGCCTCAGGTCCTGGTGCTCTGCCGGGGCACCTGGACAGGAGCAAGGCCCCTCTAACAGGCAGTGGGCACAGAGACCAGAGACAGAGTGGGCCCCAGAGTTGCCTGGCAGAAGCCAGTAGGCCCGGCCAGCCTCTGTCCTGTGGAGTTGTGCAGGGGCTAGAAGGGCCTGCCAGGCTCGGCCCACTTTGCTGTGTCAGCTCTGGTCAGTTCAGCCTGGGTACAGGCTGGACAAAGCGTCCAGGTACCAAGACAAGAGTCAGGCAGCCACATAAGGGCCAGTCCCCTGGCCTCCTGGGCTGGGCCATCCTTTGTGTTTGGGGAGGGGTCCCAGTGCCCACATCTGTTGCTGACTTGGGGGTAGGCTGGGTCTGGGCACCTGTGTGTGGTCCCAGTGAGGGCCTCTGCCCACGGGGACCCTGGCCAGACGCTGCCTCCCAGCTGCAGTGACAGTGTGTGGGCCTATGGCTCTCTTCCATGCTGTTGGGGGTGAGCTGCTGCTGTCCTGCAGAGCGGGCCTGGGCACCTTGGTGGAAGGGCTCTTCTGGTCGGGCTCCGGTGCAGCTGTCTACCCATGACAGCTGTGCCAGGGCGAGCAGCCACACGGAAGGGCTGAGCTGTGGGCGGAGTGTTGGGTGCCCTTGCAGGCTCTGGGTGCCTCAGGTGGGGGACTGCCCCACCGAAAGCTGGGGCAAATAGTGACTTCCTTCCTAGTTGGGGGTGTCTCCTGCACTGGGCTCAGGAGTGGGATACTAGTGTCCCTCACCCAGAGGTAACCGCTTGGTGACACGGGTTAGAGGGAGCCTGGCATTCTCTCGTCTGAGTACCGAAGAAGAGTCTGACCTTCTGTTCAGACAGTGCCAGGCACACACAGGCTGCACCCTGGGATCCTGCAGTCCTCTAGATCCGTGCTCCTGGTCACTAGGCTCCCTGCCACCCCGTGCGCCCACTTCTGCCTCTGAGGTCTCCTCTGAGTCTGAGGCCCTACAGGCAGCGGCAGCCCTGAGTGGGAAGGTGCTGTGTGCCGTGCGGAGGGTGGGTGGCGCCTGGGCCCTTAGTGCCATGGCAAATCGCAACTCCTGTCTCTCCTCAGTTCAGCCAGGCCCTGGCCATCCGGAGCTACACCAAGTTTGTGATGGGGGTAAGTCGAGGCTGCAGCGGGGCTGGGGGCAGCTGGCGAGGTGGGTGCTGGGGGCAGGTGCCTGGGCCGGGAGGAGACCCTGCGCTCAGGTGCCCACGTCTCAGATTGCAGTGAGCATGCTGACCTACCCCTTCCTGCTGGTGGGCGACCTCATGGCAGTGAACAACTGCGGGTAGGTGGCGCCCCTCTCTGTGCCCAGCCGAGCCCCCTCCCACCATGCCCCTCTGGGCTTCTCCAGGCCTTGGGCGTGAGCCGGGTTCTGGGTGCGAGCAGGGGACAGCGCCATGCCATCCCACCGGGGTCCCCGCCCCTCTGCTGGCCGTCTCCTACCGCCCTGGGGTCTCATGCCCCCTCTTCCCTCAGGCTGCAGGCTGGGCTGCCCCCATACTCCCCTGTGTTCAAGTCGTGGATTCACTGCTGGAAGTACCTGAGTGTGCAGGTAAGCAGCCCCCAGCAGGAGGCACCCTCGCCCTGCCTCATCCCCGAGGTGGCCCAGGTCAGGGGGCGTGGGGCCTGATGTGAGTCAGCTCGGTGGACAAAGAAAGTACAACGCTAGTCCTAAGGCATTTACGTTTGCACCTTACCATACTGCAGAAAGTTTGAGGCGACCAGGCCTGGATTTATTTTAAAATGATGCATCAGGTTGGGCATGGTGGCCCACACTTATAATCCCAGCACTCTGGAGGCTGAGGCAGGAGGATCACCTTGCCATGAGTTACAGGCCAGGTTGGGTTGTATAGTGAGTTCAAGGCCAGCCTGAACTACATACACAGTGAGACACTGTCCCAAAAAACCAAACAAAAAGTAAAATAAAGTTATGTTTCAGTGCCAGGAATAGTGGCATGTACCTGTGCTTCCAGCTACTTGTGAGGCTGCAGTGGAAGGACCACTTGAGTTCAGGAGTTCCAGGCCAGCATGGGTGATACATAGCATGACCCTGTTTTTTTTTTTTTTTTTTTTTTTGGATCCTTTTGATGCAAATTACCTTTGGGTTCTACAATTACAAGAGGTGCTCAAAGTGCTGGCCAGGAGCTTCCGGACTTTTATTAGTTTTCTTGTGGGGGGGGTACCGGGAATCGAACTCGGGACCTTATGCTTGCCGGGCAGGCACTTACACCACTGAGCTATATCCCCAGCCCTGGATCCTTTTGAGACAGAGTCTTGCAAAGCAGTTCAGGCCAGTCTTGAACTCACTTTGTAGCCCAGACTGGCCTCGAACTGGTGGCAATCCTCCTGCCTCAGCCTCCTGAATGCTGGGATTACAGGCGTGCACCACCACGCTCAGCAAGGCCCTATATCTTAAATAAATAAGTAAAATAAAAATTATCCATCAGGCCCAAATCTTGATGAGACTCAAGCATAGTGGAGGTTTGGCCCACGCAGAAGTAGCAGAGTCCAAAAAAAAAAGAAGTAGCAGAGTCCAAGAACATTTTTTTCTAAAGGGGCCAAAATGTATTTGAAAAGTGTGAGGTAAATGGGTATGGGAGACACCAGCGCTGCAGAGCGAACTTGGGCTGTGCAAGGAGAAAAGGAGCAAAACCGAAGTGCACACGCGCATGAGCTGTGCCGCGGTGCCGGGTGAGCGGGCCAAGAGGGCGGACTGAATCCCTGAGTGAGGGTGCTGCTGCGTTGGGGGCCCAGCCTCCGGCCTCCCGCGGGACCCCCTGGCCCAGTGGGTCCTGAGGGCGGGGCAGGCAGCTGGCAGGGTGTGGGGAGCCCTGGATGCCTGAGGGGTGTGCAGGGGCCAGGGTCAGCTCCACGCCTCTTCCTGTCCCGCCTCACCCTCACGGTAAAGCGAGGCCTTGCCTGGGGCGGGGCACTTGGAGTCGGTGTCCGACAGAGGGCGGAGAGGCGGAGCTCTCCAGCACCTCCCCAGTCCCGGGACTCCGAGGCCAGGCCGCCCCTGGGGGTGCCCCGCGAGCAGCCCCGTCAGGCCCGGAGTGAGGCCCGTGACCCGGCCTCTGCGAGCAGTCGCCTCCCGGACGGGGAGACCTGGCCCACCCTCCAAGCCGCTCGCTTTTCTTCCCTCCAGGGCCAGCTTTTCCGGGGCTCCAGCCTGCTTTTCCGCCGAGTGTCGTCAGGGTCGTGCTTTGCCCTGGAGTAACCCGATTCACCTGACCCTCAGCAACTCCGCCACGCGCTCCACCCACGGCCGCCCCAGGGTCTGTGCGGGGGGCCTGTCAGGCCTGCAGCAGGTGGGGCGGACGGGACTCGGAGTGGGGCCCTTTCCCTCCCACGCCCGCCGAGCGCACCCTGTGCAGGGGCCAGAGAAAGGCTGTGGGGCCGGGTGGGCGATGGGGTCCCGGCTGCGGCCGGGTGGAGCGTCATGCTGCTTTGTGCACCGGGCCCCCTTCACGAGGCCGCTGGCCCAGCCCGGCCCTGCCGAAGGCTGGCACCGGCCCTCGCCCATTCTCAACACTACTTTCCACGGGAGGGCGGCACCTCCGAGTGGGGAACCCGTGACCCCCAGGAGGTGCCCCTCTTCGCACTCGTCCGTGTGACGGTGACTTTGCCGCTTGTGTGCGGCTGGTCACCTGTGTATCTGTGTGAACCCACAGGAATTAGGCAGATCAGTGTCTCGTCCTCCCCAGTGTAAAACTTCCTGGTAAGATTGGACTCTATTTCCCTCAAATAAATGTGTCCGTGGTGATTTGGAGCTCTGCGGGGAGTCTCACTTCCGTGAGCCTCACAGACACAGCGCGTCTCGGTGCTGGGGTTTTCGTCCTTCCGTGGCAGCGGTGCAGAGGGCAGCCTGGGGCCTCCGCGAGGCTGGGGTGGCCACGCAGAAAGCTGGCCTGAGCTCACATCCACCGCCCCGGGAGAGCCCGCCCGAAGCAGTGCTGTGAGTCACTGGTGCTGCTGAGACAGCTGACCAACCTGGAAGGTAGGAGAGGGCTTTACAGCGTGTGTCTCAGTCGCGGCCCACTGTCTCCTTGGCAGCGGGGCCTGGCAGAGGAGAGCTGCTCTGGGCTTGGGGACCGGAAGCCGCGAGGCAGGGTCCCCCTGACCGCCTCTTCTAGCCAGGCCCCGCCTAGGGGCACAGGAGGCCTTGGGGACCCACCCAGGTATAAACCCTAACTGGCACCTTTTGAAGGTGACCTGTCCCTGAGTCAGGGAGTGCAGTGGCCACTGGGCCACAGCATAAGGTACAGACCCCTTCCATGTGCTCCTGCCCGATACTGATGTCTTGAACAGACAATTCGCTTGTCTGGAGCTCCAGCTGGGGTCCCCCAGAGGTTTCTCTGCCCTGTCTTCTCAGAGGGTGCCTGGCGGCTTTGGCTGCGTACCTCTCACAGGTGGGGCTTCTTGTCCTCCTAGGGAGCATCCAGGATGCCTCTGCAGCACTGTCTTCTGGTGGCCGAGTGCCAGCTGACCCAAGGGCAGTTTCACATGGGGCTCTGTGGTGCCCAGGAAGCCGGAAGTGTGCTGTGTCCTAGGGCGGTCACCTCACAGCTGAAGCGAGGGTTGGCGGAGCATGTCGGGATGAGCAGGCCAGGCCTCGGTGGCTCCACTTGGCAGAGTGCGTGGTCTCATGGCCCGTCGCCTTGCCCTGCCCATGTGCCTGCCCCAGCACAGCCAGTTTCAGGAATAACCTTTGCATGTTGCTCCGCCCTGGAGCCCTCTTTTTACAGTAATTATGTCCTGTGGCCCCCAGATTCAGGACACTTGTATCTCTAGAGCCTGAGAGGAGGGGGCCCTTAGGAGCCCCTCTCCGACAGCCCCTGCTGTCCCCAGGTGACACCCTGGGGGTCCTGCTTTTGGGGTGTTCTCTGTCCTGGCAACTAGAACAGTGGGCTTTAAAAGTGGCGGCCTCGGCTTGGGGGTGGAGCAGAGCTCTCAGCAGGACGAGGGGTGACGGCAGCAGCAGTGTCCCCGGGGAGCCAGTCGCTTCCTGCCTCTTGGGGAGAGCTTATCCCTGCAGGCCTCTGACAGGCTGAGGCAGGGGTGCTAGCCTGCGTGGGGCCTCTCCTGCAGCTCCTGTCCCAGTCCCAGCTCCCGGATGCCTGACAGCCAAGCACAGGTGCTGGGGGGACCCCTCCCATTGGCTGATGTCCGCTGCCAGCCATCTTGTTATAGGGACACCGTGCCTTGTGTTCCTGGATTTCCCAGAAAATAGACTTCTGTGGGTCCCTAGGCCTGAGCTTACGCCCTTCGAAGTGACAGGCAGCCTGAGAACTGTGGACAGCTGCGCTTGCCTTCCAGTAGGCAGTAGTGCTACACCAGAACCAGGAGAGTGGTCTGGAGGTCCCTGTGCCTGGCCACCCCCACAGGCCCAATAGGAGAAGGAGCTCCCCAGAAAGGCAGTAGTCCTAATGTGAAGATCAGTCAGTGTCATGCATGCCACAGAGTAAAACACAGAGCCACACCATCATCTCAGTAGACACAGAAAAAGCCTTTGACAAAAGTCACCACCCTTTATGACTAGGAATTGAGGGAATCTTCTCAGCCTAGATAAACAGCAACTAGGAGAAAACTCAAAATTAAGATTAGACTGGGTGGGGGATGTAGCTCAGTGGTTCAGTGCCTGCCTGGCAAGTGCAAGGTCATGAGTTCGATTTCTGGCACACAAAAAAAATACAGAATAGAATCCTCAATCAGCAACAAGATGAGGATGTACCCTCTGGTCACCTCTGTCCAGCCCTGTATAGGAGGGTCTAACTAGGGCAGTCAGGTGAAAAAATGAAACTAAAACTATGTGGATTAGAAAAGAAGAGGTAAAAATGCAGGTGACATGATCTGGTGTATAGAAAATCCTAAGGAGTCCAATAAAACTTACATAACTAGGAAAAATTCCGCAAGGATACTTGCAGAAGATTGATAAATTCTTTTTATACACTGAACGATGAAACTAATAAAACAATTTCATTTATAATAGCATCAGAAATAAAATACTCTGGAAAAAAATTAACAAAATAATTGTAAAACTAAAAACTATAAAACATTGAAAGAAATTAAAGAGCTACGTAAGTGGTAAGGCATCCCATGTTCATGGACGATTTAACATGAAGACTGGTACTGTATATTACATAATCCCTATCAAAATCTCAGCTGGCTTGCGAGAAATTTGACAAGCTGATCCTGAAACTCGTATGGAAATTCAGTGGACCAAGATTTGCCAAAACAGGCTTGAAGAAGAATAGAGAGGGTAGACTCACATACCCTAATTTCAATCAAAATACAAAGCTCCAGTAATCAAGATTGTTCAGTAGCATAAGGGAAGACTGACAGGTCGTAGGAGAGAACTGAGAGTCCAGAAATACATTCAAGCTCAATTGATGTTTCAAGAAGGGTATAAAGACGAGTAGAGAACAATCCTCTGAACAAAAGGTGCTGACACCAGCCAAGGGGGGTGGTGCACGCCTGTTGTCCCAGCCCTTAGGAGGCTGGGGAAGCAAGGCCAGCCTGAGCTACACAGTCAGACCTGTCTTTAAAAAATAGTACTGGAACAACTGGATGTTCACAGATAAAAGAATGAAATTGTATCCCTAGCTTGTATCACATACAAAAATAGAGGAAAGACTTAAATATAAGAACTAAGATCATAAAACTTAGAAGGAAACAGGCAGACATTTTTATGACCTCAAATTGGACAGTGGTTTCTAATGGACCTCAACACTATAACCATTTGAGTTGCAGACAAAGACTTCCTGCTTACACAGGAAATATTACAAAGAATATTACATAGAATAGTATTACATGTTAAATATTACAGAGAATCAACTGGGATCTCTTTTTTGGTCTTTTTGAGATAAGGTTTCCCTATGTAGTTCAGGCTGCCCTTGAGCTCACTTTGTAGCCCAGGCTGGTCTCAAACTTGCAAAGATGCTCCTGCCTCAGCCTCCCTAGTGCTGGGATTACAGGTGTGTGCTACTCCGGCTGGTGGATCTCGTCTTTTTAAAAACCTTTTGCAAATGGAGAAATGAACAAGAGAGTGAAGAGACAACCCACAGTTTTCAGTGTGTGAAAAATTTTTGCCATCTGTCCTGCAGACAAAGGACATCTGGAATATATAAAGAGCCCCCAAAATTCATATCCCTTCAAATTTAAAGCCCAAATCCAAAAAGAGCATCTGAGGTGAATCCACATTTCTCAGACGCAAAAGGAGAAACAGTAAGTAAATATGTGAAAAAATGTTCACCATCACTGGTCATTTGAGACATGCAAATTAAAACAACATTCCATCTCACCCTAGAAAGAATGGCTGTCATCGAAAGTAACCAATAACAAATGCTGGAGGGGCTGTGGGACAAAAGGAGCCCTTTTCCCCTGTTGGCGGGAGTGTAAACTGGTGCAACCACTGTGGAAGTCTGCGTGGAGATTCCTCACAGAACTAAAACTAGAGGTTTCATTTGACCCCACTGCCCCCCTTTTGAGGCTCTTCCCAAAAGAATTAAAAGCATGACACCGCAGTGATATCTCCACTTTTTTTTTGTTCTTTTTTTTTTTTGGCGATACTGGGGATTGAACTCTGGACCCTGTGCCTGCTAGGCAGGCGCTTATTCCACTGAGCTATATCCCCAGCCCCTGCAGTGATATCTTCACACCCCTGTCTGTAGTAGCACAGTTTGTAACAGCTAAACTTTGGAAGCAAATGCCCATCAACTAATGAATGGATAAAGGAGGTATTTTTTTTATACACAGTGGAGAACTACTCAGCCATTAAGAAGGTAAACTTGAGGCATTTCTAGCTAAATGGATCCACCTTGAGCCCATACACTTAAGTGAAATAAATCAGACACACATGTGTAAATACCAAACTGATTCTGGTGTGAGAAACCAAAAATGTAAGTAAGGACAAAAATATACTAGACAGTGTGAAATAGGAAGAAATTGTTCAAATGAGAAGGGGAACTAGGAAAGCGTGGGGAGAGGAGGGAAGGGACAAGAAAAAATACAAAAAAATGAAAAAGATTTTATAAGGAAGAGAAGAGAGGTTGAAGGGAGGGGAGGGAATGGGAAAAAAGGAATCAAGGTACGTCATGTACAGGTACAAATGCCTTATGATGAATGTTATGTGTATCTAAAACACCAATAAGCCGGGCATGGTGGCGCACGCCTGTAATTTCAGCACCTCAGAAGCTGAGGCAGGAGGATCACCGTTGAGTTCGAGACCAGCCTGGACTGCATAGCGAGACCCTGTCTCAAAAAGACACACACACACAAATATAAAAATAAAATTTTTAAAAATTGAAAATGTATTCAATGAATATCATCAAAAAATGAAGACAAGCCACAGAATGGGAGAAAATATTTGCCAATCTCGTATCTAATAAAGGACTTTGTATCTTGAGTATTCAAGAACTTCTATAACTCAATTATAAAAAGATAAATACACAAGACCTGAACAGACATAGGTCCAAGATACTCCAGTCGCCAGTAAGCAAGTGGACAGATGTTTATCATCGTTAGTTGTCAGGAGAAATGCGAATTGAGACCGTGAGGAGACGGTGCTTCACACCTGCTAGGACGCCTGCCACTCAGCCAGAAAATACCCAAGCACTGGTGAGGATATAGACAACCCCCCACATGCTTCCTGAAAATGCCTGGGGGCTCCTCTGGAAGTTCAGTGTTTGATCCAGAACCCCCCCTGAGGCGTACCCTCCAGTGAACTGAACGTGTGTGTTCATCAGAAAGCACAGGGATGCTGGTAGTTGCTCAGCTGAGAGTAAGTGGAGTGGGGACAGCTCCGGTGTCTACCAACGGATGGATAAACCCGTCCGCAGAACAGAGTAAGGACCTGACAGTAAAGAGCAGCAAGTTCCCGTGCATACTGCTGGGTGAACCTTGAAAATATACTAAGTGACAGGAAAAAAAAATACACTAAGTGAGAGATGCAATAAATGCATGATTCACCCAAGCACCAGGGGTTGGCAAAGCCCTACTGAGAACAATTCTGACCCAGTGTCCCAGGTGGCCTTTGGTAACAGCCTTGCTCCTGATTCAACAGCAGCCCCATGGGGACTGGTGAGGCCCCTGGCTTTCCCTTAGCCGCCTGTGACGGGGGAGGGTGGCTGAGGAAGGCGCAGTGGCCTCCCGTGGGTGGGGCACAGTTGGCTCCTGGGTGGCCTCATGAACAACGAGACTCCTGGCTCTCAGACAGGCTTTATTCAGGAGTAGGGGCTGCTGCCCTCTCCATAGAACCCACTCAAATGGGCCTTGTCCCCCAAGCCAGGCAGGCAGGGAGCCCCACCCAGGACCCCCACCTGGGACTCAGTTGTGGGGGCAGGAGGGGTCCGGGTCCCCAAGCTGGTGGCCAGCCAGGCTGTGTGCCCCAGAAGCGGAAGACTTTGACCTTCACGTGCCTTCAGCCAAGAGGCTTCTTGTGTGAGGGGCCGGGGACATGGCTTGGGAGATGGTGGCTGGGTGAGCTCTGCACCCCAGGGAAGGAAGGAGGCACCGGGGGGCAGCCTGGGGCCAGATTGATGAATGAAGCAAGGGCCAGGCCTTGCAAGGAGCCAAGCTGTTAGGGAAGGCTCAGGTCCCCTGGCTCTGGGAGAGCAGACCATGGTCACAGGACAACAGGGCACCAGGCACACATGGCTCTGACACTGCTCTGAACAGCCTGCAGCCAGCCCAGGGTGACAGCCCAGGAAGAAGGGGTGCTCCTGGGGTGGGCCAGGGGTTGGCCCTACATGGGCCTTCCCTGGGTACAAGACCACAGCAGGACCTGCCCAGGAAGCTGTGGCCTCGTATTGGAGAAAGACAGTCCAGAGTAGGCATGAGGCCGGGGTTGCCCACCAGGCCTTGTGTAGCCGGCAGCCCCTTCAGAGCAGTCCTGCACATAGCAGGGGAGGCAGCAGCAGCAGTCCTGAGGCGGGCACCCACGTGTGCCCCACGCTCCTCCCCGGCTCCCCGCCAGGCTTCTCAGGGCCCTCTGCACCTGCGGGGAGGAGGGACTTGCCTCAGCCTGGAGACTCCGATGCCTGATGTCCCACCCTCCGCCATGCAAGGGGTGGCAGCAGCCAGACCCAAAGCGCCTACTCAAAGGACGCATGCTCCACGCGCACAGCCTACGCCAGGGCAGGGTGCTGACAGTCTGGAGCCAGGAGGGAAGGGTGCATGCCTCGGGCCTTACCTGCCAAGGATGACTGCAGGGCCAGGGTCCGCCCACCCATGGCATTGCCGGAGGCAGAGTCACTGGGTACTTTGGGCAGGGACTTGGCGTGCCCCCGGTGGCCCAGTGTGGCCTCCAGCTCACCTGGCTTGGCCTGGGCTGGAAAAACTGTGGCCAAGACTTCACCGGGAGGAGGCGACCCAGCCTCCCCTTCAGCCTCTTCTTGGGCTGGCAAAACGGAGGCCAAGACCTCACTGGAAGGGGGCCACTCGGCCTCCACCTCCTCCAGGGCACCGGCCAGGGCCGCCCCTGTGGGATGCTGGAAGCTCTCTGGCCTCGTGAGGGGTGCGTTTGTCTCGCTGGCTACTTCGTCTGCCGCACTTAGGACAGGAACGCGGGTGGATCTGGGAAGGGGCCCTGGGCCATCCTCCAAGGAAAGCAGGGTGGGAGTGGCCGAAAGGAAAGGGACCTCAGAGTTTAGGGAAGGCGGAGCCTCTGTTGCCATGGAGGCGGGCTCTTCCGTTGCTGAGGAAGATGGGGCCCTTGTCCGCGCCATGGGCGGGGCCGTGATTGCCAGGGAGCCCGAGTCCTCCGGCACCGGGAAGCTAGGCTTCTCGGTTGCTAGGGAAGGAGTGTTGGTTTTCCGTGGGCCTGAGGCTTCATCAGCCACGGTGGATGGAGCCTCAGTCACCAGGGGAGTCAAATCCTGCGCCTCTTCCGGGCCTCTGATGGGTTCTGATGAGATAGACAAGGCCTGGCATTGGCCCTGCACACGGGGCTCCGCTTCCCTCGCCCTCTGCCACCCCCACATTCGCCTCTTCAGCGGAAGTCTCCCTCATTGACAAGAAAAGCTGCCTGCCATTACTGACAACTGCTCCACCGTCCCCTCCTTCGCGCTCCTCGCACGAGTTCCGTCCTTTTCCCGCGCGCACCGACCACGCTCACAGGCGAGGCCCCGCCCACCCGCGGGCCTTCCCACCCGACCACGCCCACTAGCGTTGGGCAGAGCGCTCGGAGCCTCAGGCCTGGACTCTGCCCTCCAGAGTGACAGGGGCTTGAAGTGCGGTCACGTGGGGTGACAGGGCGCCAAAGCGCCTGTGCTGGGAAAGCAAGCGACCTCCGAGTGCCCCCAGGTGGCCATGTGGTCGGGGAGTCCCGGGGCTCCACAGCCAATCGGCGTCGCACCCGCCCACTCTGGCTCCGCCCCGCCCAGGGATCTGCCCCACCCCCGTGCTGGCCCCGCCCCTCGTTGGCCCCCAGCTCACCGCACAGGGTATTCTCGCAGCTGTAGCCAAGCGGACACTGGGAGCACGGCGTCCCTTCCCGGTAGGGCCTCCGCCCTTTCACGTTCCCCCTGCAAGAGACGAGGACGCTGTTGGGCGGGCGGTTCGAGCCTTTCCAGCCTTGCCCCCTCCCCTTTCCTCCTGTGCCCCTGCGTCTCAGCCTCCAGCCAGGATTTGCAGGGCACCTTGAGCGCCCGGGGCTCTGGCCGGCCACCGCAGAGAGCAGCCCCCATCAGGATCTCCCAGCACTCACGGGGGCTCGTAGTTGCACACCAGTAGGTGGATGTTGGTCTCCTCTACTCCCTGCAGCGTCTCACAGAAGTGAGAGCCGCAGCCGATCCGCTCCGTCTTGCTCCAGACCACCTGGATAGAGGGGGCGAGTCCCGCACTTAGCCCGGAGCCGGAGTGCCCCCTCGCTGCTGCCCCTGCACCCGCCTCGGGTGGTGGGAGGGAGGCGTCCC
Organism: Dinomys branickii; assembly: GCA_004027595.1. Classification (NCBI taxonomy): domain Eukaryota; kingdom Metazoa; phylum Chordata; class Mammalia; order Rodentia; family Dinomyidae; genus Dinomys; species Dinomys branickii. The sequence continues at coordinate 200,631 of PVLD010001064.1, read as the reverse complement.
CCAGGCTGTGAGATCCAAGTCCACAAATCTGACCGGAATGAGGGGCTGCCCCTAAGGATCTGCTCTCCCTTTCCAAAGGAACCCGAGTTCCCAGGCCTCTTCCTCTTTCAACCTTCCCTCAGCTCCAGGGCTCTAAGCCCAGGGCTCTAAGCTCCAGCTTCAGCTCCAGGGCTCTAAGACACTCTCACATGTTTCCTATGGGCTCTTCCTAGACGTCCTTGCATTTTAACCAACGGGCGTATGCAAAGAAATGAATCTTAAATGGTAGGCTCTTAGCCATCGGCTACAAAAAAAGTCCAAGGAAGACAAGAGGAGGAGGTATTTTCAAAGTGCATCTTTCCCCCATGCTGCAGCAAATCACAGGGTCCTGCTCTGACTGCCTTTAGGAATAACAGCTCTCTCCTAGCTGGTAGAAGGAGGTCTGTTTGAAGTACAGAATTTAAACCTTTGCACGTTGCCCTGAGGCAAGACCACGAGCTCCCCTTTGCTCTGTCTGGGCCAGGAATCTTTCTGCTTAAATCAGCTTCCAAGCAGAAGGGAGCCCACAGGACAGGTGCCCCAAGCCGGAGAATGCCCAGGCCAAAGGAACCCCTGGTGGAGCTGAGTAAACACTCCTGTGGCGCCTGGGCACTTCCAGCATGCCTGGGATCTGTGAGGTGGGCGCCAGGCCGACAACTTCCCGATGTGGGTGGGTGCCTTTGGATTTCCTTCCCGAGAACTGAGACTAAAAATACCACCCCGAAGAGGCACCAAAGTCTGCAACTGGGGGTGCGGGTGGGAGATGATTGTCTGCCTTTGCCCTGTTTGTACAAGAGCTGGGAGGGTGGAAGATGGGGGAATGAGTACGCATGGGACCTCCCTTCCACACCCCACGTATCGGTAAACCCAAACATTCCCGGTGCAGGGAGGACCGGAGAACCCAGAGATAAGGCAAGAGGAAAGAGAAGCAGAAAGTGCTCAGAACCGCCCTGAAACCTTCAGGTTGGGACGTTTATACGTTTTCTGTTTTGTCCTGTTTTGGGTATTGTTTGTTCGTTTGTTTGATGTACTGGGGGTTAAGCCCAGGGTCTTTGCTCTGAGCTACATCTTTGGCGCTTTTTTAGGATCGCATTAGTCGATAATCTCCAGGCTGGGCCAATTGCAGTGCCTGCCTCGGCCTCTCTGAGTGCTGGGATAACAGGAGTGTACCACCACGGCCAGCTGTATTCCCTTATATAGCGTTTTGTTTTGTTTTAAGCCAGGGTCTCGATATGTATTTCAGGCTGCCCTTGAACTCGCTCATGTAGCCCAGTCTGGCCGGGATGATCCTCCTGCCTCAGTCTCTTGAGCGCTGGGATTACAGGCATGCCCCACCATGCCAGGTTTATATCGTTTTTTAAAGCAAGATCCTCTGTGTGCTTGATCGACCTCTGGCAGATTAGAGATCGCGAATTAGGCATCATGATGAATGTAAAAAGAGCAAGGGAGACAGGTGCGGCGGTACGCGCCTCTAAACCCAGAACTGGGGGTGAGGGCTGACGGAGGAGGCTTGGTAAGAGTTCAAGTCCAGTCTGGGCTACCTAGCAAGACCCTGTCTCTAAGTAAATAAATAAAGCAACGGTGAGAGGCAAGAGCCGAGCTGGGGGCATTTGCAGGTAGGAGGGAAGGCTACGAGGTGGCAGGATTGCTTAGTCATGGCCCCACCCCTCCCGCACCTGGCTCCGCCCCAACATCTACGGACCCCGCCCACCCGACACTCGGCTGCTCAACCTGGCGAATGGCCCCGCCCCAGCCATCCCGCACCTGCGTGTAGTGGCCGCACATCTGTCCAGCGGCGCAGGCCGCGGCGCTGAGGTTGTAGTGCTCGCTCTCGTGGTACCACTGCTCCACGGCCAGCGGCAGGTCCAGGCCCTCGTCCGTGATGGCAAACAGGTTCTCGCCACGCCTCCCGCGGTCCTTGTTGTGGCCCCACACGCACTTCTGGGCGTAGGCTTTGGCGAAGGCTGCCAGCTCCGGGTCCCATCGCTGCAGGGTGGGTTGGTAGGTGAGAGGAGCTAGGAGATACCCGGTCTGGAGGCTGAGGCAGGGGGCCAAGGGACGCACAGGGGTCTGTGGACTGGAGCGGGCGCCGAGGACCGAGGGGGAGATCCCGCTGTGACCTGTGACCCAGCCCGGCCCCTGCGGCCTCCTGGGGGCGCTGGAGGGGCAGGCCGTGGGTGTCAGACTTGGGGCGATCACCAGGCTTGTGGCCCAACCTTTCTGACTCTCGGGGCGGTGAGAGGATTCAGTGAGATGCACTGGTGACAGTCGTTACTCATGACAGTCCGGGGCTGTGGGCCCTGGACACCTTGAGATGTCCCTAGATGTCCGGGAGAGGCCTGGGTGCTGGCTTGTTCACTGGGTCCATTCCCTCTCCCTCTGGGGCACCGGCACGTCCTCCTCCCTCCCAGCTCCCACTCCCGGGGACAGGGTGCCCTCCACGCCAGTCCCCGCCCAGGCTCCCCTCCCAGGACAGCCCTGCCTTCTCCAAGGGGCTCTCAGGTGGGACACTGGGAGCAGGCCTCTGAGTGCTGTGTGCGGCCGGGCAGAGCAGGGGAGGGAGGAGGGATGACCGAGGCATTTGGCCCAGAGGAGGGAGGGAGGCTGGATCCCGTTAGCCATCGGCCGTGGCCTCTCTGGGAAGCGGGAAGCGAAGGCCTGGCAGCCACTCTTACTCCACCCTCTGAGGATCCAGCCAGTTTCAGGAGCCAGACAGCCCATAAAGCCGCAGGGCTGGGGAGCCTCGAGGAGAGGGGTCCGCCCACTCCCCACCCGCTCAAGCAGCTGTCCAGAGCGGGCTGGGAACCCTGGGCGGAACAACCCCACTGTGTGCCCTCGGATGGGTCTCTCTGCCCCTCTGGACGTTTCTGTCCCAGGTCACTGGTCCCTGAAGTTCTCTCAACTCTGGCAATAGTGGGAGACTGGGGTGGGAAGGGGCAGGGGAGGGGATGGCGGGGGACTATGATCAGTTGTCTCGGAGGACCTGGGGCTTGAGGAGGACTGTCAGCTCCTCTGGGGCAGGCAGCCATTGTCTCCGGTGTCAGCTATGGTGCTGCGGCTGGCCAGGTATTTGTCAGCTCTTGGCGACCCAGACAAGTCCCAGTCTTCCTACAGAGCCCAGCGTAACTCCCACCCTGACCACGTGCCAAGTGCCCTGTTACAGAGTCGCTGCTTTGGGTCTTACAGCTTCTCCGTCTGTGGCCCAGAGTCCCCTGTGGAGTTGAAGTCACAAAACTGCCCACATAGCCACTACCTTGAAGCCAGGTCACCACCTTTTCCCTCTCTCAGTAGAGGGCACTGTGCCAGTCCTGGGGCAGAGGTAAGGACCAGGCGGCCCGAGTTCATGTGGCCATACAGTCAAGCAGGCTGTCGTGTGGTAAACGACATGCAGTGAGGACTCACTTTGGACCACCCAGCAGGGCCACGTGGCCCAGGCCAAGGTGGGAGGAGGGGACAAGGAGCTGCGTTGCAAGGTGAGGTGGGAGGTGTGCACAGGGCAAGGCCTGGAGCTGAGAAGCTCTTGTCTGGGCAGAGACAACTGTTCTGCTTGGGCAAAGAGTCTGGGGCAACCAAGCAGGGGACACAACCTCTGGAAGTTATACCCTGAATGGCGGGGAGCTGGTTGGAGCCATTGAAGGATCTTTTTTTTTTGGTACCAGGAATCTAACTCTGGACCTCATGCTTGCTAGGCAGGCGCTGTGTCACTGAGCTATATCCCCGGCCCCGTTAAAGGATCTTGAGCAGGGTCAGATTCACATGTTTGATTGCTTGTTCTGGTAGAAAAGTTCAATGGGACCCAGAGGCTGGGGAGCAGGTAGGCGCTAACCTAGGAGTCCCTGGGTACAAAACCAGAAGCCGGGAGCTGGACAGTGCCAAAGAGCACAGAAGGTAAGCAAGGAGGAGGAACAGCGCGTGGGCTCAGCAACATGGAGCCCTCTGGGAGGTAGCAGTGATGGTGAGTGGATGTGGCGGCCAGAGAGACGGGAGCATCCAGGAGCCCTCCGTCCTGTGGGCCCATCTGCTCCAGAGCATCAGCCATGCTGAGCATTCACTTCCTGTGTCCCAGCCGCTGCTCTGAGTTCACAAGCCCTCACTCATTTAACCCTACAGCTGTCTTTCCCATCTTACAGACCAGGACAGGGAGAACAGAGGTCCCACAGCTGTAAAGAGGCAGGGGCCAGGTTGGAAGCCAGGCCGCCTTGCCTGAGTCTCTGTGCCTGGCATGGCTGGGGTCTACCTTCATCCCTGGCCCACCACATCCACCTCTCCGGAGGCCTCTTCCCACAGCAGCAGCAGGTCCCCCGAATGTCCTCACTGCTGGCCTCAGGGTCTCTAGGCTCCCAGCCCCAGCCAGCCAGACTAGGGTATCAGGGTCTGTAGATGGGGAAGCCAAGGTGCAACATCCCAGGCTGTCCAGGAGCTGTTGGCAGAGGTGGCACTGGCATCCAGGGCTCCCAGGTTGGTGCCTGCAGTCCCTGGTCACCCAGGCCAACGACAGAGCATGGCAGTACTCGATGTGTGCCAACACCCATAGGGGCCCCACGAGCCATGCTGTCTGGCTCTGGGGTGTGATCACCACACCCATCTTTGTACCAGGTCAGGAGGCCTCTGAGGGGAGAGGGGGCCCCAGGGTTCCTAGGGCTGAGGGACCAGCCTGAGGCTAGGCCTGAGGTCTTGAGACCCGGGTGTAGGTCTCTGATCCCAGGCTCCAGCTTCAGGGGCTCCTCTACCCATGCAGCCGCATCCCAGGCCAGCTGTGGGTTCAGACCTCAGTAGGAAGGGTGCATATCTCCCTGTACCTCCAAGCCCAGCTCTGTCCTCAGATTCCCTCACTGCCTGGCGGAGGGGACTTCCACTCTGAATGTGGCTGCTGTCCTCTAAGCACAAGCAGGTGTGTCCTCGCCATCTGCCTGTCCCTCTCACCAGTGGATACAGGGTTCGTTGATTTTCTACTTTCTCAGATGCCGTCTGTGAAACTCAGTCCATGTGGATACACACTTAGGTCAGATCGTGCCCCCATCTCACAGATGAGAAGCTGGGAGTAACCAAGCTTACCGTACTTGTCCCAGGAACTTGGGGTGCAGTCTTTGCTTCCAGTCATGCTCCCTGTACCTCCTAAACACCTCCCTCCTGTCCTGGTCCCCAGATCACTCCTCTTGCGCCCTCCTTGCCTCCTACCCTCAGAGGGCCTCTGAGGGACCCCTTCACAGAGGTATCCCCTCCCAGGGCACGTGTGTCACTCTGAGCCTCCGTCTCCCCATCTGTAGAATGGGGCTGTTTGGGGGACCTGCATGTTACTATGCAATGTCAGGGAGTCTCACAGCGATGTGCCTCAGGGAGGCTGGCACAGGTGTGGCAGCAGGTGGCAGTCCCTTGACCGCAGTAGGCACCCACTGAACTCACCATCTGCAGCATGTCCGAGGCGGGCGGGGACACTTGGGCGCGGTAGATGTTGTGCAGCTGGACCATCAGCTGTTTCTCATCCTCCTTGAGGGCCGTGGTGGGGCCCATGATGACCAGCAGCAGCAGCAGCGCCCAGAGGCCCCAGGAGCCGTGCATGGTGGCAGGTCCTCTCTGCTCTCCCACCCGAGGCGGCAGCTGGATTTAAAGCCCTTCCCATGCCGGCACCTCCCCGGCTGTGTCTGAGACCCAGCCCAGCTCACACAATGTCTCGGTGGCGCCGGTGCCTTGGGTCCCGACCAGAGAGGAGTCCACTCCCCCAGCCCTTGGCAGCAGCCTCCCTTCTCTCTGGGCGGGGTCTCGGGCCAAGCGCTGTGTGAGTCCCAGTCCTCCTCCAGCTGTGAGCCCATGAACGTCTGCACAGCTGTGGTGGGCAGCCTGAGGTCACACCCACTGGGTGCAGGGACAGAGAGGGAATAAGCCTGGCTGTGAGGATGGGTCAGCTTAGAAGGGTGGCGGGAGATGAGGCACAGGGGTAGGAGGTAGGTCTGCCCCTCCCTGTGCTTCCTGCACAGATCAGTGAGTCAGCACCTGCCTACCAGGGCTGAGTGAGGACGGAATGAGGGGTACCATCCACCTGGGGATCAGCATGGCCTGTGGCACCCCACGGCAGACAGAGAGCTGTGCACACATGGCCTCGCCAGCTCCAGTGCCCTGGGAGGGGGACCCTGGTGTTTCTCCCGCTGGCCGTAGCCCACTTTGGCTTCTGTACGCTCTGTGATGCTCATTCAGAAATGCGGTACTGGGACCCCCTGCTTGGAATTTGTTTGCTTCTCGAATTAAGAGGGCAGAAGACAGGTATGGTGGCCTACACCTGTCATCCCAGCACTGGGAGGTTGAGGCAGGAGGATCACCACAAGTTCAAGGCTATCATGGGCTAGTCACATCAGGGCCAACCTGGACGATATAGTGAAACCCTACCTCAAAAAGAAAAAGTAAAACTGAGAGGAGAGGGGAAGCAGGAGAGCGGGCAGTGAGTGAGCCGGCAGACGAGGCACTCTGAGGAGAGCATGTAGACGGCAACGGGGTAGCCGCCAAACACATGCACCACGATGACCTTGCAGAACAGGGACCAGTCTCAAACTCGCAAGGATCTTCCTGCCTCAGCTTCCCAAGTGCTGGGATTAGAGGCCTGCGCCACCACGCCCAGCTAAGAATAAACTGAGAGAGGAGGTAAGAAGCATATACATTGAAAACTACAAAATGTTGCTAAAAATAATTAAAAGACCCCAGTCAATGGAAAGACATACTAGCAAGGACTAGAAAGCATGATATTGCTATAAGATGCCAATGTTACCTAATTTATAGATTCCCTGCAATCCCTATCAAAACTCTAATGATTAATTTTCTGCAGAAACAGAACAATCCATCCTAAAATTTCATATAGCACCTCAAAAGACCCCAGCAGTTAAAATAATCTTGAAAAAGAACAAATTTGGATGTCTCTCACTTTCTTTTTTTTTCTTTTTTTTTTTTTTTTGTCTCTCACTTTCTGATGTTGAAACTTAACCACAGCTGGGCATGGTGCTGCACTCTCGTACTTGGGTGTAATCCTGGCTATTCAGAAGGCTGAGACAGGAGACTGAGTTTGAGGCCAGCCTGGCCAGTTTAGTGAGCCCTGTCTCAGGGTCAGGCTTGGTTCCACAGCAAGTGCAAAGCTCTGGATTCCATCCCTAGTACTGAAAGACAGCAGCAGCAGCAGCAGCAGCGAAGTAACGAAAGTACAGCAATCAAATGGTCTGCTTGTTGACATTTAGACCATTATTGACATTTATTTATTTATTTATTTATTTATTTTTCATTATTGACATTTAGACCAAGGGAACACACAGGACACCCAGACATAAATGTGTATGTGACCAAATGATGTTTGGCAAAGTGCCAAGGCTACACAGTGGGGAAAGAGACAGTTTTTTTTTTTTTATGAGACTGGGGGAGAAGGGCATCCACATGCAAAAATAAATGAAGGGGGACCCTTACCATATACAAAAATTAGCTGGGTGTGGTGCCACACACCTGTCATCCCAGCACTTGGGAGACTGAGGCAGGAGGATCATCGCAAGTTCAAGACCAGCCTGGGCTACAAAGTGAGCTCAAGGCCAGCCTGAACTGCACAGCGAGACCCTGTCTCAAAAAGACAACAAAAAAATTAAATCAAAATGAATCAAAGACCTAAACATAAAGGCTACACCTAGAAGACAAAGTGGGGAAAGTTCATGGAACTGCATGTGGCAATGATTTTTTAATATGATATCAAAGCAGGCATAACAGCCTCAATAAATCAGGCTTCACTGAAAGTTAAAACTTTTGTGTCTTCATGTGAAAAGGCAATGCCCAGAATGGGAGAAAATATGTGCAAATTCCATATTTGATAAGGAATGTAGAATATATACAGCACTCTTACTATTCAATGACAAAAAAATAAACAACCTGATTTAAAAATGGGCAACAGACTTGAATAGACATCTCTCTAGAGAAGATAAGCAAGTGGCCCATGAGATGATGCTCAGTGTCACGGTTATCAGAGAAACACAGATCAGCACAAGGGATGCCACTGCACACCCGTTAGAGTGTGTGTGTGTGTGTGTGTGTCTGTGTGTGTCTGTGTGTGTCTGTGTGTTATGAGGCACTAAACTCAAGGCTTTGCACTGAACTACATCCCCTGTCCTTTTTATTTTGAGATAGTATTCTACTATATCATTAAGTTGCCCAGGCTGACCTCAATTTATAATTGTCCTGACTCAGCCTCCCAGAATGCTGGGATTACAGCCATGCACCCCTATATCTGGCTAAGAATGATTATTAAACAACAACAACAACAAAAGCCCAAAACAGAAAATAACGGGTATCGGCGTGAACATGGCCCTGAAGCCCTTGTGCACTGCGGACCTAAACATTAGATGGTGTGGCCACTGTGGAGGCCAGGGTGGTAGCTTCTCAAAGAACCCCACACAGGATACTCTGGGGTCCAGAAGCTCCACTTCCAGCTGTGTCTACACGCCAGAGAATCAAAAGGAGAGCCTCAGGCAAGTTTACACTTGCGTTTCAGAGCAGCATTATGCACAGCAGTGAAAACATGAGAGGAACACACATCCGTCAGCGAGGGGCAGGGCAACAAAGCAGGGTTTCTAGGAGCAGTGCAGCATTACGCCCCCTTCAAGAGGAAGAAAAGTTTGACACACGTTACAAGGATGAATCTTGAAGACGTTACGACGAAGGAAATGAGCTAGCACAAGAGGACAAATGCATTATGATCCCATGTAAGCTCAGTACCCAGAGCGAAGCAGATTCAGAGGTCCCGCCTTCTGTGACACTGGCTCCGGGCGAGGGCGGCTTTCTTGCTGGGCAGGGGAGGTTGGGGCCAGTGGTTCTACCGGAAATGGTACAGTCTGCTGGAATTCAGGGTTTGGGGAGTTTGGGCAATGGTCCAGAAGAAGACGATGTATGTTTGAATTGGCATAGGCTGTCATACGTGAACAAATGAATACATGTAGATTGTTTTGCACATGAAAAAATCACACATCCCCTGAAAATAAACCTCTATTGCATCTTTTGGAGAAAAAAATTAATATAAGACCCGGTCTTATTTTCAGGGAAATATGATACATCATGAGTTCAAGGCCAGCCTGAGACCTTGTCTCAAAAATCATATATATATATATTTACACATATACATATATACACTTATACAAGCGGTGCCTTGGTTCACAAACTTGATTCTCTCCACAACTCTGGTCACAAACTGAATTGGATGAGATCCAAATCCAATTCAATGTTAGGTTCAATGTTAGCCTTATGGGGAAATTTGATTTGGTTCTTGTCCAGTTTGTTTTGGGACCAGAATTGTGGAGAGAATCCAGTTTGTGAACCGAGGTGTGTCTGTTCTCTTTTCATCCTTTAAATTGTGGGTGTTGAGTATAGGGTGTCAGTGACAAAAAAGTGACTAAGATGAATGAATGTGCTACTTGGCCAAGTACAAAGACCACAGGACACTCTCAGACACAGAAAATATAGCATTTGTGCACCACTGTTGACCTTTTCTCAGTGATGAGATCCAGTCAATCAAAAGTTGAAACAGCAAGGGTGGCACATGCCTGTAATACCAGCACTGAGGAGGCTGAGGCAGGAGGATCACTGCAAGTTCGAGTCCAGCCTGGGTTACATAGTGAGTTCAAGGCCAGCCTGAGCTGCACAGCACCAGCCTGTCTCAACAGATAAAACAGAAACCTCACTAAGAACAATTCTAGTTTCTTACTCTTCACGTTAGCTTTGTTTAGGAACTGATACTCTCTATGGGGAAGAAATATCTACTTAGGTTTCCTGTTTCCTCCGTTATTCACATCATATTAGGCTTACAGCTTACTTTTTAAGTAGAATGATTGGTCTCATTTCAGTAAAAGTGTTTCTATCTGGCCTTCCAGCTAGGAACCCCCAGATGCCAAGAATGCAGCTCACCTAACATTTAGTGGTTGTTTCCAGGTGGAGGTTTTCCTAAGATCACTAGAGCTTTAGTTCTTTAGACTAAGAATGCATCATTTTTACAGAAATAAAGTCATTACTCTGAAAAAATAAGACTGGGGAAATATCTGTCTTCAGTGTAGTGTCTAGGCGCTCAGCAGGTTGATTTGTTGGGAAGCCCCAGCAGACGAGTCATGTCTGGGGAATGTGCAGTAATAAAACGGGACGCAAAACTAAGCAAAAGTGGATATATGAGCGCTCAAAAATATTATCAGGGGTGAGAATTCCAAGGGCCTGGGGCCTGGGGGTGGAGCTCAGGGGTGGAGCACTTGCCAAACATCTGCAAGAGCCTGGGCTCCAGCCCCAGCACCACAAGAAATGATCCAGTAAAAAAAAAAAAAAAAAAAAAAAAGCCGGGTGTGGTGGTGCATGCCTGTAATCTCAGCACTCGGGAGGCTGAGGCAGGAGGATCCTTGCAAGTTTGAGACCAGCCTGAGCTACAAAGTGAGTTCAAGGCCAGCCTGAATTGCATAGTGAGACCCTGTCTCAAAAACACCAAAAAAAAAAAAAATCCTCATCAAAATCTCAGCACTGGGGGCTGGGGATATAGCTCAGTGGAATAAGCGCTTGCCTAGCAAGCACAGGATCCTGAGTTCGATCCCCAGTACCGCCAAAAAAAAATAAATAAATAAAATAAACTTAAAAAAAAAAATCTCAGCACTGGCTAATGACAAATGTTTACACAGTACCTGGAAAGCTGAAGAAGGAGGATAGTAATTTTAAGGTCAGCCTGGGAAACTCAGGGAGACTCTGCCTCAGACTAAAAATCAAAAGGGCCAGGGATGTCCCTAAGTTGTTCGAAGGCCTTGGGTTCAATCCCCAGCACTGCAGAAAACATGATCAAGTTGACATACAGGAGCAAAACAGCTAAAATATTCAACTCTCTATTGAAGCAAAACAGGAGGCCAACTCTTCCTGGCCTCAAAGCTCGCTGCAGAGCAACAGCAACCAGGACAGCTTCCTAGAAGAGACCAACAAATCAGTGGGGCCCAACAGAACCCAGAACAGACCCGCATAAACACTCCAGTAACCTGACAAGGGAACACAGGCAAGAAACGGCGCGGAGACGGACACTGCAACACACGTAGCTGGAGCAGCTGGGCGCTGACAGGCAGGTAAATGAATTGGACACAGACTTTGCACCCTTCACGGAAATTAACTTGATGGATTTCAGTGTCAATGTGCAGTGCAGAACTACAAAATCCTAGAAGCTAACTTAGCAGGAGAAAGTCTAGGTGACCTTTGGGACGGAGCTGACTTTTTAAAAATTTTATTATTATTATTATTATTTATTTTGGTCTTTTTGAGAGTCTTGCTATGCAGTTCAGGCTGGCCTTGAGCTCATTTTGTAGCCTGGGCTGGTCTTGAACTCCCAACGATCCTCCTGCCTCAGCTTCCCAAGTGCTGCAATTACAGGTGTGCACCATCACACCCAGCAGAGATGACTTTTTAGATTAAAAAAAGGAAGGCACAATCCAGGCAGAAAACAACTGATAAACTGGGTTTTGTGGAAATTAAATCCTTCTGTTTTGGAAGAGACCATGTCCGGAGAACAAGATGTCAAGCCACAGATTGGAGAAAATGTTCACCAAAGATGCATCCGATAAAAGACTGCTATCCAAGATGTACAAAGAATCCTTAAAACTCAGTAATAAAACAAACAACCCAATTAAAAAAATTGGCAAAAGATCTCAACTAATGCCTCACTGAAGATACAGAGGAAAAACAGGAAAAACATTCAGCACCAGGTCACCGGGGACTTGCAAATGCAAACAGTAAGGCCTCACCACACACCCGCGCGGCCCAAATCCCCCACGCCGGCAGCACCAAGTACTGGCGAGGATGTGGAGCCATGGCTGGCATTTTGCTGATGGCAGGAACTCGAAGAGGTACAGCCCCTCGGCAAGGCAACTGTACGGTTTTGAGCATGGCCGGACACCCTCATGCTGCAGAGCCAGACTACACCCAGAGGCACAGGGAAGCCACGGCCAGTAGAGGTGGCTGCAGGGGGCCAGGAGGTGAGGCTAGGCAGGGAAGGAAGCTGCATTCTCCAGGCTGTGGTCCTGCCATGATCACGACCACGCAGCGACAGGATGGTGAAGACGCCCTCTGGGCACTGGAACATCCAAGGCCACAGTCGAGAGGGCAGGGGGCCAGGCCTGCAGAGCGGGGTGATCTGCCTGTGGGCAGCAGGGTATATGGGGAGGCCCTGCCAGAACTAGAGGAAGAGGATGGATTGCAGACAGACAGCAATCCTGTGAAAGAGCCGGAGTGGAAACAGATTTAGGAAGGGGTCTGGAAACCGGGGGTGGGGACACATGCCTGTAATCCCAGCACTTGGAAGTGTGAGGCAGGAGGATCGTCCTGAGTTTGAGACCAGCCTGAACTACAAAGTGAGCTCAAGGCCACCCTGAACTGCATAGCGGGGCCCTGTCTCAAAAAGACCAAAAAAAAAAAAAAGGGGTCTTGAGGACCACGGGTGCCAAGGCTGTGGGGATTCTTCATGCTCAGCCTTCAGTGCCCTGGAGGGCGTCCCCACTGCCCTTTTTTTTTTTTTTTTTTTTTTTTTGCGGTACTGGGGATCGAACTCACCTCACCGCCCTTGACCGTGGAACCAAACCTAATTTTGGGGTGGGGTTGGGGAATTTGAAGTCCTACTTCCAAACAGGTAAATTAATAGAACTATGGATTGGAATTTTGTAAAGAATACAGATTAGCATTGTAACAAGTGAGGTTTGTTTGTTGTTGTCTTTTTGAGACAGGGTCTCGCTCTGCAGTTCAGGCTGGCCTGGAGCTCACTTTGTAGCCCAAGCTGGCCTCGAACTAGCAACGACCCTCCTCCTCAGCGATCCAGCCTCCTGGGCACTGAGATTACAGGCATGTGCCACCGTGCCTGGCAAGTGAAAATATTTTGTGACCTTTTTTTCTTTGTACTAGGAATCAAATCCGTGGCTGCTCTAACACTATGCTATCTCTCTCTCTCTCTTTTTTTTTTTTAATTTTGAGACAGGGTCTTCCTAAATTACCCAGGCAGTGCTGGGACTTGTGATTCTCCTGCTTCAGCCTCCTGGAGTGCTGGGATGACAGACGTGCCATCACACCCGGCTAAAAACATGTATTTTGAAAATGAACTCCAGGCTTCATAGTTTATAATCCAAATAATCAATTTATGGACTGTGACTCACCATCACTAAGAGAATAGCTGAATATTTATTACAGAAAGATCCACGGTGGGCATGCTGTGTAGACATAACATTTACCCGGCCAGAGGGAGAAGGAAAATGACCCAGGACATTAAACAGTGTTTATCCATTGACCCAACACTATGTGCACACAAAGCACAGAAGTCACAAAGAATAAGAAAATACAGACACACAGAAACAACCAGAACCCAATCCACAGTGAGGTACTGAGTGCGGACTGGCCCGCTGTCTGGTGGCAGCTGCGGTGAGCCTGGCCACCCTCCTGTGAGAACCAAGGCCCCCAGACCTGTGCCCTGAGCAGGAAGTGGCCAGAAGTCTCCTGCCTTATGGCAGACAGTAAATCACACAGGCCTGGACGTTAAAGAATGACACCAACAATCGGTGTTCTTACCAACATACGTGTTTTTAATTGCAGGAAGTACAAACTCCCACTACGAGAAACTTGACCTTATATACACCCTCACATTGCACCCACTTCCTGTCCACACTCTGTGCCTGCACACACAGGTGAAAGGCACCTGTGGCTGGGGCCGGTGTCTGCTGCCCTCTGCGCACTGGGCCAACCCGGTCCCAGGTTGCTGTACCTGACGATGCAGGTGGGGGTACAGAAAAGAGAGGAGGGTGAGCCTGAGGGTGAGCGAGGCTGGGATCGCCGTGAACACCACCTCAATGGCTTGCAGGGCGGTGGCGTGTGTGGACTGGGACGTGGCTGCCAGCACGACCCCACCCACCCAAGAGCTGTGCTGAGGTGCAGCCCGGTACACAAACCCTGGCACAGAGCAATGTTCCAATGGCTCCAGCCGGTCGGCTTACAGCTCAGAACCCAGTCAGGGGCCCCCTCTTCCAGCTCTGCTCCCTCTTGGGCCAGTGACCACTGCCTGCCTGACAGCACCATGCGGAGGCGGAAGGTCTGCAGCTCCAGGCCTGCGCTGGGTTACATAATAAACACGCTGTCTCCCCACTGGCTGGAAAACGGCTGGACATTTCAGTCTCCAGAGAAAATGACAGATGTAGTTAGCGCTCACGCCTGAGTTATGCAGCACAGGGCGAGCAGGGCTGGACAGCAGACCAGCTACCCAGAAGGTTGATCCTGTGGGCTAGGGCTGGGGATATAGCTCAGTGGAATAAGTGCTTGCCTAGCAAGCGCAGGGTCCTGATTTCAATCCCCAGTACCACCAAAAAAAAAGAAAAAAAAAAAGAATGATCCTGTGGGCTGGCACTCAAAGTCACTGTATCCAGGGTGCCCCAGCAGGAGGACACCGCCTGTATTCCCAGCGTGCTCTTGTGTGAGATGCTGCACAGTGAGGACAGCAGGGATTGGAAGGTTGCTGTGGACCAGGGCCCCTGTTCCATCCCTGCTATAGGACTGTTCCCATGGTCACCTTGACTTCGTTTTGTTTGTTTTTTGAGACAGGTCTTGCTATGTAGCCCAGGCTGGCCTTAAACTCCCAGCAGTCCTCCTGCCTCAGCCTCCTGAGTGCTGGGATTACATGCAGGTGCCACCATGCCTGGCTTCACCTTGACTTTCCAACCTCCCACCCTGACCGAGGCTGGCTCCGGACCCATCCTCAGGTCCAAGCTCGGGCAGCTCAACCCTTGCAGCCATGGTAAAGCAAGTCTCTGACATGCTCCTCTCTCACATTTTGCCGGGCAATGGTGGCTCATCACGGAAAGACAGTGAGTGTGGAACTTGTGCACCTGGGTGTTTCCGCTACTGCTAGAAGAGCTCAAAAGCTCAAAAGACCCCTCTGCCCACCATCCAACTCCCAAAGGGTGCACAGGCAGCCCTTGTCATGCGACCACTGGATGCAGCTTTCCCTCTTGTGGCCCGGCCTTCTCCCGCCAGACAAGGTGACAAGCAAACTTTGCTGCGGGTTCTAGAAACTTCGCTGCGGGTTCTAGACATTCACTGTGGAAGCAGCAGGGACGCATAGACTCAACCCAGACTACAGAAGATACACCGTCACCTGTGGCTAAGAGGCTTGAGAGCTGGCTAGTAAGAACTGCACCTATCCAGAGGCTGAAACTGGATTCTGGAAGAAGGGAGCAGAAGACAGAACTAAAAAACAAGTGATGTAACTCTTGAGGGGACCCACGACTGGAATTGGGCAGAGCCCCTCCTCAGGTCACACATCTGGAACCACGGGTGACAGGAAGACGGTTGGACACAGTTGTGTTCCAGTAACGCTCCAACGGGAGGGGAAAGTGAAAGCATTTTTATAAAAATCACATGGTGTTTTCCTCCTCCATGTCTCTGCAAGAACTTTGCAAACACCCTTCCGAGCTCCTGGCTCGCTCACCCTGGGCACAGCTGGGTGGTGCTCTCGGCCCCCGTGGGCACCACAGCTGAGCTCCGAAGCCACGTACCTGCTCTGCACCTGAACTTCTTCTTGTGAGCAACGACAAATCGCTGCTTATTACACCTGGGCAGGAGGCAGCCAAGGGCATCGTGCAGATGGATTTGAGATACCTGCTAAACTGGAATTGTCTGGGATTCACATTCCTCTTCCCTTCTCAGAGAAAGTGAGCCCCAATCTGCCCATTTTGGACACAGCTTTGTATTTCAAGCTGGCAGATTTCTGTTTTCTTTTTTTTTTTTCCGGGACCGGGGATCGAACTCAGGGCCTTAAGTGCTTAGCGGCAAGCACTTACCCCACTGAGCTGTACCTCCAGCCCATAGATTTCTGTTTTCATAAACCACAGCTATCTGCTCCCTCTTGTCCCTAATAAAGCCAGGGGAGGGTGCACTTTGCTTCTCACTTCCCCTAAACCAGACAAGACCTGGTATCCATATGCACACAGCACAGGGCCTGCCTGCTGCAGACCTCAGGGTCTGGGGAGTAGGTGCTTCTGAGCTGTGATAAAACAGCCTACTGACCTACGGGTGGAGCCTGGGCGGTGGCACAAGCCTGGAACCCCAGCACTCAGAAGGCTGAGGGTCTCTGGGAGTTCAAGGCCAGCTTCAAAGCTAGCATGAACTACACAGTGAGACCATCTCAACACCCCCAAAACAACCAAAAAACCCCCAAACTCCCAAAAACCTACAGGTGGACGTTGGGGTAAGCACCCCAAACTTGTGAGCCAATACCTGCTCCACAGTGGAGCCTGGTGGCTTTGTCCTCACCGCGGCAGTGAAGGGGCTGCGCCCTAGCCCAACCTCCCTGCCCTCCAGTCCACCTCCCCACGAAGGCCGTGCTGCAGACCCCCTGCCGTCTCCAGGCCGGGGCGAGCTGCTGGGGACCCCACCAAGCCCTGCCAGAAGCCTTGGTAACTGGAAAGGGCTACCTGTGGGGCTGGTGGCTACGTCGGGTGTTTCTCACTGTGCGGTTTTCAGTGGAAATACGACATTTAGGGTATGAAAAGCAGAAAGAAAACGGAAGGAGCAAGGTAATCACAGAAACAAAACAGCTCTCAGTCATCAGCTTTCTCGTCGTGTGTGTGTGCGTGTGTGCGTGTGCGTGTGCGCGCGCGCGTGTGTGTGTGTGTGTACAGACCGTCACAGTCCTCCATTTCAGCAGGAAAGTTTGTGACTGGCTCCCCCGTGTGCCGCTCGGATGAGGGGGATCATGACAGAGGACTGAGGATGGAGCTTAGGGTTCTGCCCGCTCCTTGCTCCTTGTCCTGCCTGCCAGGCAGCAGCCCCAGGATGGGAAGGGATGGGTCAGCGTTTCTGGGCCCAGAGCCAGAGGTGCTCTGATCGCCAGTCAGGAAGGATGAACCTGCACAGCCACGCTCACAAAGATAACCCATGTTTCCTGTTTGTCTTCCTCAACTCCCAGCCTCTCCCTCCCAATGAGTCATGGCTTTAAGTCCATGTCCCCCCACTTCTTTTGGGTACTGAGAATTGCACACGGGACCTTGGGCTTGCCAGGTAAGCACTGTGTTGCTGAGTTACATGCCCTCTCTTGGGCTAAAATAGGAAGGAAAAAAAAAGTCAGCTCTAGTCAGTGTTTTGTTTTTTGGGTTTTTTTGGGGGGACAGGATCTTGCAATGTAACCCTCCTGCCTCAGCCTCCTGAGTGCTGGGATTACAGCTATATGCTACCATGTCTGGCTAATAGCATACATTTTTTAAAAATTGTGGTAAAATTATAAAACATACACTTTGCCCTTTAGCCTTTGTTTCTTCAGTGGGGGGTAAAACCTAGGACTGTATTCATGTTCTATCACTGAGTAGTCCTGAGCTCGGTCCTCAAGAAAATAGCCTCAGACCGAGGCCCTTAGGAAACTCCCTTTTGTTTGCTCTGAGGCCTCTTAGAGCCGCATCCATGTCACCTGCTGTCCTGCATGCAGCTGGGTAGGGACACGGCGGTAGCTCCACACTTGGAGGAGCAGCCTCTGGTTGATCCCTTGGATTTAAAACCTCTGAAATTACAGCTGCTTAGTGGCACGAAGTGTGCTTTCTCCTTTGCTCATCTACACAAGGGACTGGTTCCTCCCCAGAGGACTCCCTCAGGCACAGCTCACCCAGAGAAGCCATTCAAGTGCTCAATGTTCATGCTACATGTAGGGGCTAGGAGAAGGGGTATGGGCTCCTCAAGGAGGCAGACCTCCCAAAGGTCACCGTCACCTCCCCACAACACCGCCTGTCTCCACCCACCGTGCCTCCATGCAGTCCCTGCAGCTTGGACCAGAGGCCATGGTGTGCCCTGGCTTCCCTTCCTCTCCGAGGAGGTGTGACCAGCAGCCAGGTAGCCACAGCGCCAACGAAGGATTAAGAACTCCTCCCCTCGTCTCCTAGCACACAGGGGGCAAAGAGCTGGCTGCAAACACTGTGGCTGGGGCTCTTCCCTGGTCATAGCATCAGCTTTGACACAGCTGCAAGGCATCTTGCCGAAAGTCAGATCCTAAAGATCAAACCCAGGGAGGCGCCCTCCCCGGCCAGCTACTCTAATTCATCCCTTCTGCAGGCCACATAGAGGGGCCGCCCCCACAGGAAGGGCTCTGGCCCGGCCCGGGAGGGGACGGTCAGAGTGCGGCCAAACCACTCAGACGGGGTGGGGGCTGCGCGGGACTAAGGCGAGAACTCGAGGAGCATTACCCACATCCTGGGGGATTTCTGTTAGCAATGCAGTCCCGCCCCGCCCAGCAGCACCACCCACCACTCCAAGGGCCCAGGCCTGGCAGATGTTCTTAAATGCAGTTCAGGTTGATTTGATCTTTTTCATTGGCTCTAATTCCATTCTTCAGAAATTATACACCGCAGTGACTTGATTCCTTTAACCACCCATGGCTTTCCAAAGAGCCGAGGGTGAAGTGGCCAGGATGACAGCAGACCAGCAGACCCCCCCAGCTCAAGGGTGGCGCTGGTAGCAGGACCTGGCAGTTCCTGTGGGTCTGGAAGAGCCAACTCTCACCGGCAGGTGCTGCAAAGTCCTGGCCGAGCAGCCAGGCCAGAGTCCTCCAGTCCACTGGGAAGCGGGCAGGGGCGGGGCCAGCACCTTCTCCAGCACACGGCTGGCTCACGCGTGCATGGGAAGGGCAGGCAGCTAAGCACCCAAGCCCTGGAAAGTGGATTCATGGTGTGTTTTTATTTCCCCTCTTTTAACCTGGCTTTCGGGTCTCAAAGTTGTTCCGGCAGGTAGTTCTGTTGCCTATAGTTCTGAAAGCGTGGTTCCATCGCAGATGACCAAAGGCTGGACCCCTCTGGCGATGATGTAGGCCTTCCAGTGGGCGGCGCTGGTGTAGCCTTGGAGGAAACAGCAACAGGAAAGCCAGTCAGTGGCAGAGCCGACCTGACCCTGGAGCACACACCGCAGGGGCCGGGGCAGCCCGACCCTAGGTCTGGGAGCTCCTCCTGCACAGCAGTCCTGTCACTACTCCTGGCTTGACAGCAGCAGCTGCTGCTTCAAAGCCAAGTGCTCTCCCCGCGCCCTGCCCCAGGCAGTGTAAAGCAGGCTTGGCAGGTTCACAGGGACAGCTGGTGGTGGCCCTCAACTCTCAGCCTGATCCCAAGGGCTTGAGCAAGGTAGGATGGGTTCTGAGGAGGAGCAGGACCCTCTGTTCAAACACAGGTCCTCATAGCGTGTCCTGATAAACTGAAAGCCACAGTTGTCAAAGTGGGTTCCTCGAACAGTACTGTCCTATGCGATATTCCAAAGACAGGATTCCACAGTGAAGGCTCCTGGGAGGCCTTCTGACCTGCACTGAGAACCCCCAAGGCTGGCACTGCCCTGAGCCTGCCAACCCAAGAACCCTGGGTGCCCAGGGCTCTAGCACCCATCCCTGGGGTCTCAGGCAGCTGAAGCCTCGCCCAGGGAACATGGGCCTCTGTCACTGGAGTCTGTGGGGATGATGGAGGGTGATGGACCACCAGGAAGCCTCCTGAACTCGGCCTCCTTGAAGTGATGGGGCACAGGCTGGCCAGTGCCATCACTGTACAACATGGCACTGCTCACTGCGACCTCTCTAGAGGGATAAGAAAACCAGCCATCTCCCGAGCATACTAAACACCAGTGTCTGAGGCTGGCAACACAGTCTCAGATACTCAGGAACTGAGAGTGGATCTCAGGCTGAGTTTTTCTGAACCACAACACAATAACCCCAAGAAAGAAAGCACCTCTGGACAGCAAGGTTTGCAGGGCTGGTGGTGCTGCCTTTCCTGCGGTGGGGACGTGGGACAGGTCTCAAAGTGGCACTGTGCTGTACAGAGACAGCAGATGCAGCACCTGGCCCAGGGTTCCCCTGAAAAGGCTCCAGTTCCAGGTTTTCTGGTCCATCTCCGCAGTAACACGAGAACCTGTCACAGGACTTCTGAGTCTCAGGAGCCAGAAGTGCCCCTGCTGTGCAGGCTGAGGCCAACTTCCTGTCCTCGTTTGTCCATCCCCTCGCCACCCAGTCCTGTGCTGACTCTGCAGACGCTGCCGGCACAGGGTTCCTTCCATCTGGTCAGCACCCCAGCCGCTGGCTCATGGCACAGCGGGGAAGGGGCTCTGTGTCTGAGGCGCTGTTGCTCTACCTGCAATGGGCTTTGAGGCTCAGAGCTCCACGGACTGCTGCCAGACAACTTTTAAATGTGCGCATTTGCATTCCTTAATTGACATAAGTTCTGTAACCTGGACCCCAACTTGGCAGTCTGCAGTCTGCTCCCTAACCACAAAGGAGGGGAGAGGTTTCTAGGAATTTGGGGGCTCCTGAATGGCTGAAGAGCAAACAAATCAACTGGAAAACTGGTCTGGGATGTGCCAGGTTCCCCAGGCCTCGGCCAGTGAGGCAGGAAGTGTGCAAAAGGTTCAGGGTGATGCCCGCCCACCGGTGATGCCGCTTCCACCGAGGGGCTGCGGGCAGTGACTGCTGCTGCCAGCGGCTGGGGCAAACCTGCTTCTGCAGCATCAGATTTTAGGACACGAGGCGCAGGATGCGTGTCAGCAGGGAAACATGGAGAGAAGGCGGCCATGAGCATGAGGCTGTGCTGCGATCGCTGGACCCACATGGAAGTGCCATTTCTTTTCGGGGCTCCTGCCCTGCACACCACTCGGCATCGTGTGATTCGCAGTGCGGGTCTAGAAGGGGTTCCTCTCCTCTTGACTTGTCCCACCCCTGGCTCAGGCAGACAGCAGACCTGATGTCCCGCCTGGCTAATGTCCTCTCTGGGCCTTGACCTCTGTAAAATTAGGAATCCGTCTAAATACTTTCCCAAATCCCTTCTGACAGGAAGTTTCTGTATCATAGTGTTGTAGGAAAAGGCTTTTCTCTCTGCTACATCAGTTGTTTTATTTCTAAGCACAGATATTATCAACCCTGTTAATAAAAGAACGCTATTTTTGTGAAGGCAGTATTTGCTGCTTTGAATATTTTCTGAGTTAAAAACTTAGCTGGGTGTGGCAGCTTGTGCCTGTGATCCTAGCACTCAGGAGGGTGAGGCAGGAGGATCGTTGCAAGTTCAAGACCAGCCTGGGCTACATAGTGAGTTCAAGGCCAGCTTGGACTGCATAGCAAGACCCTATTGCAAAAAACCCAACCCAACCCAACCCAACTAAACAGATGCCTCCAGAGTCCCTGCCCCTCTTGGGACCCTACATACCGATGTCCCCTGCCTCTACTGGCATGGCCATAGACTGACAGTGTCTCCGGCAGTGGAAGGGAGGGATGAGCTGCAACATGGCCTCGCCGCTGCCGACTGCAAACAGGTCGTGCACCTTATGCATCTGGAAGAAAGAGCAAGGACAGGGGCAGGAAGAAAATTAAACAGGAATAAAATCTGGGGCATGAGAACCAGAATCCTCACATACACGCTTTGAGTTCCCAGCAGCCTCTGCAGAGAGGAAAGCAGAGCCAATTTCTCCTAAGCAGGGCCTCTCCTGGTACTGAGACCTGGGGAGAATCTCTTCATGGGTGCTTCTAGGAGACACCTCAATAAATCTACTGGGCAGCAGCCTCAATAACAGTCCTGGGGCAGCCGCTGCCCAGGCATCCTAATCTACAGCTATCCTGAGCCGCAGCTTCACAGGTGGTCAAAGGCCAAATATTTTATTGCACTTTTTGTCTCTCAAAGCTGGGGCTGGGACCCACAGCCTGGAGCACACAGGATAAATGGTCTGCTACCAAACTACTCTTGCTGCAGTCACACAAGTAGGCGCAGCAGAGGCCAACAAGCAGGGGTCTCCGAATACGGTCTTTGGAGGGTCTGGTTTGATGCAGGCACTACAGCTATGCAGAGGGTCTGCACCTCCTCTGTGCTACTCCACAGGGGCCCACCCCTCGCACAAGCCTTCTGACAAGAACCACACAGCAGCTAGTGCAGGTCTGTCCAAGCAGATTTGCCATATTACTAATTAAAACTAAGGACAGCAGCCTGGCCTGTGAATCTGAGAACAGAAGAGACCTCTGGGACATGTGCCTGTCCAGAAACAGCAGCCAGCAACAGGTATTAGTGCTACCTGCTTTGTGCCAGAGGAGGAGCTGTGTGCTGGGGTCTCCCAGGGTGGGGAACAGGGATGGGGAGAAGTGGTCTCGTATGGCTTCTCTTCCTAGCTCCTGCCACCTTAAGCAGGAGTCACCAGGCAGCCGCCCCAGCCAGGTCTGATTTTTCTTCTCCACTCTAGGCCTCTAGAGTCTTGGGCTTTGGCCCCTCTGCCATGTGCCCAACCTGGCCACGATTCTGTTTCCAATGCAACCAGCAGAGCCACTTCCCTGGCTGCTGCGGTGATAGGAGGAGGCGTGGAGCTGTCCTGCAGGGAATGGGAGCTAGTACAGGCTGAGGCCCTGGTATCCAGTCTTGAAAAGACCCCAGAAGCCCCTCAAACAAGTGTATGTTTCCCTCTTTCAACAGGCTCAGCAGGAGGCAGGTGGTCCCTCCACACCTGGGGTGAACAGAAAGACGCAGGGCTGGCCCCTGTGGGCGGGAGAAGCAGGCCTCGCAGCCTACAGAGCCCTTCCTGGTCCTTGTTGAGGTTTATGTTTGTAATCCCATTGAAAAATTACCCCAGTTGTAATGAGTTAACTCTAACCTACCACTTCCAGTGCAACCCACGGCGTAAATAAAGACACAATAATAAATCCAACATGGTTGGGAGCCAAGGGGCCCCGAGTTCAGCTACAGCGATGGCCATCCAGAACAAAGACCTCCAACCAGGACTGAATCAGATTTTATTCATCTGTGAAGAAGGGAGTGGCCTGAGGATGAGTAACTATGAGAACTGTGGGAAGTGGGTGAGTGCTGTGAGCTGGGCTAGGCAGGAGGCCTGAAATCCCCTCTGCAAATGCAGAGAGAAGGACATGTAGTAGGAGTCATCTGCATAACACAACTGAGATAGTTATCTAATGTTTTGGGGTCGGTGCTTTAGCTCTGATGTGTAATCTTTCAAGCCCCAGGAAGTCATAGCCTCTCTCCTGAGGCAGAGGCTCAATCCCAGCTGACAGTATGGAGCATTGACTCACACATCCTGCCTCATCTCTGCTCACTCATGGGAACAACGGGGGGTCCGGGAAACACAGGACACACACCTGCCATCTTTAAAGACTACCATCAGCACCTCGGCTGGACCAATAAGCATCGCTTAAAGCCAACTGAAGGGATAAGGAAAGGGTCTCGGCCAGCTCTGTACACATCAGTACAAGGCTGGGGATATAGCTCAGCAGCACAAGCGCCTGCCTGGGAAGCCAAGATCCTGAGTTCAATTCTTGGTATCAAAACAACAATAAAAAAATAAGACATGCCAGGCATGGTAGCACATGCCTGTACCCCCAGTACTCGGGAGGCTGAGGCAGGAGGATCATTGTTTTGTTTTGTTTTCAGGAGGATCATTGTGAGTTCGAGACCAGCCTGGGCTACAAAGTGAGCTCAAGGCCAGCCTGAACTACAGAGGGAGATCCTGTCTCAAAGCAAAACAAAAAAACCCCCAAAACCCAGATCAATACATAGAAATAGGGTCAGGCTCAGCCAAAATGGAGACAACTGCTCCTCATTTAGGGCAAGTCGCCTAGGTCCTCCATAGTAGCACATCTTTGTTGGCCCAGAGCCATGTAGGGACTCCTGCCCATTTCCTATCTTCCATCCCACAACTGCTTTGGGACTCAGGCCCCCAAAGACATGCGGCTGTCCCCAGCCAGAGGCAGGGACGTGGGTGCCAGTGCAGGGCGGGGCATTGTGGGAAAGGAGCGCTCTCTCTGGGGCGGGGAAGTGGGGCTCTAGAAAGCAGACCCGCAGGACTCTGCTGCACGGGCCACTCCCCTTCCACAGCAGCCCGGGAGCCATGCACAGCACCATGGCTCCTGCAGGCATCTGAGTGACTGTTGCTGAGGCCTTTGGCTGGCGCCTGGGCATTGAGCAGACAGGGAAGCTGACTTCAGCATTCAAGTGGGAGAACGGGGATGAAGATAAAGGCCGCGCCCAGCATGGTATCCCAGCCGGGGAGATGAACTCAGAGGAGGCCCGAGCTGCGGCCAGGAACGGCAGGACAAACGGCCGCAGAAAGGGAGCCAGGGCCGCACCTCCTGTGCTGCTGCTGGCGGGCGTGCGCTCCGGTTTCCAGACAAAGATGATTGTTTTTATGGCTTTCAAATTCCTTCCACACGGTTCTGCAGATGTGGCGCTAAGTGAGAGCATTAGGAGATTGCGGTCACAGCCCAGAGTTCGGACAGGGTCACAGTTGTGGTCCTGGGGACGGGACTCGGAGCCTCATGCAGCTCAGCGTGGCTCTACCAGAGGCCGCACCCTCAGCACGACACTTTCTGAAGACAAAAACTCCTCATTCTCTCACACAGACCCAGGCTCAAACCCTTCCTCGGGAAGGCAGCCTGAGAGGAGCAGGTCAGAGAGGAGTACAGCAGACACGGGCAGGGCGGCCTTGCCGTCCCCTGGCCGGGCGAGGTGGAACAGCGCACGGAGCGGGGCCTTCACACCCCTGGGCTGGCATCCCCGCCCCCATGTCTGCACCACCCACCTCTTCACTGGGAGTCTATGCTCTCTGTGGGGCTGTGGCAGCTGGCAGTGTCCCGCTACTCTGCTCTGCGAGGAGGGATGGATCCCTATAGTCTCTCTGGGGCTCAGTTCCCTGACCTAGAGAGAGGAAATCGGCTCGTTCACTTACACACTGCTCCTCCACAGCTGACTACACTCTTAACTTTCTTGTTTGCTTATTAGCTGCATTACCTTTGGCGAAGTAAAAACTGTTGTGCTCAACACCAATGTGAGTTTTACTCTTTTATTTTGTGGAAAAGCGAATCCTTAGTATTTGCTTTGCTTAGCAGAAAATAAAACAAAACTTTTGCAAAGATCCTCCTGCCTCAGCCTCCTGAGTGCTGGGATTACAGTTGTGCACCATCACGCCTGGAAACCTTTTGGTTTGTTTTGAGATAGGGTCTCACTATGTAGTTGAAGCTGGGCTCAAATTCATGGCAACCCACCTGCCTCAGCCTCCTGAGTGCTGGGATTATAGGCATGCATGACCGTGCTCAGCTCTGCTTGGCAAAAATACTATCAAATAATAAATGCAAGGTTTCTGTATGGGATAAAGAGGGTAAACATACAAAGGAAAAGTTAATTTTGATTTTAGTATTTTGGTTTAATTCTTTTACATGCATTTTTTGGTTGCTGGGGATCAATCCTAGGGACTTACACATACACAACTTTTTAATTATGAAGTTATGTTTTATTTGTTTAAAGAGGTTGAACTATTTATTTATTATTTTGAGACAGGGTCTCACTATATAGCCTACTATGTAGCCTTGAACTCATGGCAATCTTCTTACATCAGCCTCCTGAGTGTTGGGATTACAGGCATTTGCTACCACTTCCAGCTAAAGACGTAATTTTTAAGCCACACTTTCATCCTTCTGTTTTGTGTTTCTCTTGGATTTTGGTTTGCAGAAGGCTATGAAGTTGTAGAAACTGTTAGGTTTGCCGCATGACTATACAGAGAATTAGTATGTGCTCTATAAGGGCCAAGTTTGTTGTTTTTGCCAACATGAATGGCCTGCAGCATCTTTCTGTGACGCTTCAGAGGAGCACAGTGACTTGTGTATCACTTTTATGTGCAGCTTGCCTGCCTCCTGATTTCAGGTGGGGAAGTCACATGAATTGTACACTTGAGTCCCAACAGATGTGACAGCCCCACTCCCTTGGATGCAGAGGGTAGCCTGGCCCTAAGAGTGACGGGAGGAAACAGGCTGGCAAGATAGACTTTCTCCCTAGAGAGCCTGGGGACCTGTCTTCCTCCCGGGGTGGGGGCACTGCAGGTCCCTGGCTAGTAGTGGCAGGGGAGAACCCTGGCGGGCGCGGCGCCCCATTACTACACCCTGGATGCTGATGCAGGGATGGGCTGGATTACGTCAGTCTAGGTCCCCAGTGAGGAAAATTCTAGATAAGTCTTTGGAAATGTCCTACCTTACTCCCCATGACAGGCTGCGGCTGAAGAAGAAAGCACTTCTTTAAGGAGGCATCTTTCGGAAATGAGAGATGTGTAAAAACAGGAAAAAGTTCACGTAAAATTTGTGATCTGTTCAGAGGTCTCCTCCTGTAAAAGCATGAAACAAACAGAACAGGGTCAGCAGCACAGATGATGGTCTCTCCACAGGCGGTGGGGTGTGTGTGTGTGCATGCGTGTGCATGCGTTCGTGTGTGTGTGAGGCCCCTAGCAAGGGCGGGACCTGTGCGGGACAGAGACCGAAGAGCAGGCACTGAGGGGCTGCAAGCTCCGCACGTCAAGGCTGATCTGCACGCCGAGCCCCGCACAGCTGGCTGTACGCACGGGGAATGTTCCAAAGCCCAGCAGAAATAATACGGAGGGAGGGAAGGAAGCAACCATTGCCCCTCTCTGTTGGAAGACAGACTGTACTGACGGCCGGCCGAGAAGAGAAGCAAAGGAGAGAGGAGGGAGGAGGAGGGGACTTGAGCCCTGAGCCGAGCCCTGACATGCACGGTGTGAGGCCCAATTAGCTTGTGACGGTGCACATGTTTCAGCATAAAAATACACGGCGCAGGCCGGGGACATAGCTCAGCGGCACAAGTGCCTGCCTGGTAAGCACAAGGTGCTAAGTTCAGTTCGCAGCACCAAAAA
Organism: Dinomys branickii; assembly: GCA_004027595.1. NCBI lineage: Eukaryota > Metazoa > Chordata > Mammalia > Rodentia > Dinomyidae > Dinomys > Dinomys branickii. The sequence goes on along the minus strand of PVLD010001064.1, from coordinate 173,934 downwards.
ATAAAAAAGAAATAAAGAAACGGCACACTCAGTGAAAGGTAAGTTCAGGCATTATCCAACGTTAAACTTAAAAAAGTGAATTGACTTCTTGGGAACACCTGTGTGATGGCAGCTGGCTTTCCTTTTCCTGCTGGAAGGCGACCTGAGCCCCAAGCACGACTAGACTGGGCCTAGAGCACAGAGGCCGGAGAACACACCAGGGCCAGGGAGGTGTGTGCTGAGCTCGGTGCCAGGTTTGCCGTGGGCCAGCTCCGGCTCCGGCTCCCACAACGGCCCCCTCCCCCACTGTCCCGTCTCTCACCCGACCCAAGTGTGGCCATCAGACGGACATGGGGCTGTCACCTGTGCACCGGGTGGCGACTCTCCCTGTTGTGAGCCCTGGCCTAAGCACGGGCCTGACCCTGTGGCACTCACCATGGGTAAGGAAATGGGAACCACCGCTGGGGAAAGCAGCTCCGCCACTTGGTGAGAACCCCTTCGGGGAAGCCTTCCGCCGCCTCCGGATACTGGCACATGAAGTGCTGGATCTCTTCTGTCTGCAGAGGCCTTCCAGTCTTGATGTGAAAGCAAAACAAAGGCACAGACTTCCCTCCACCGATTCAGGAGCGGGGACCGCGCAGCGGGCGGCGGGGACCTCCTTACCTTGATCACCAGCTGTCTGAGGCGGTCGAACGTCCTCGGGGTGTCCTCCGGGAGCATCACCTCGAGGGGCAGGGTGTGGGCACAGATGCAGTCCGCAGGGACGGGCTGGGACGCATTGTGCTCCCCGCTGTAGTGCCACCAGGGGTGGAGGTCTGCAGGGGGGTGCAACACAGAGAGGGTAGGCGGGGGCAGCAGCCCGAAAGGCAGGCAGGAGGGAGGACTTTTTCAGGGCAAACAATCAGAGGCACCACACCGTGGAGGCCACCTGGGCAGCTCGCCTCGAAGGAGGAGCGACAGCCTCCGTCTCGGCTGAGCCTGACCCTCTTTCTATGGATTGCTGTGTACAGAGCTGCCTGGGACTTTTCCTTGTCCCTTCAGCTGGTGTTAAGCATGCATATCGGTCCCGTGACGTGCCGATGGTGGTCTTTGGAGATGGCAGGCGTGGTTCCCTGACCCCCATTGCTCCTCTGTGTGAGCTTGGACAGGGTGGGATGAAGCTCCAATGCCCCATGCTGTCAGCTGGGATGGAGCCTTGAGATAAGAGGCTGTGGCTTCGTGGGGCTTCAAATGTTACACACATCAGAGCTAAAGCACCGACCCCAAAACATTAGCTACCACCTCAATTGTGTCACACAGATCACTCTGCATGTCCTTCTCTTTGCATTTGCAGAGGGGATTTCAGGCCTCCTACCTGGCCTAGCTCACGGCACTCACATATTTCCCACTGCTCTCACTGTCATTCACTCTCAAGCCACTCTCTTCCTCACAAATGAATAAAATCTGGGTTCGATCCTGGGTGGAGGCCTTTGTTCTGGATGGCCACCACTGTGGCCAGATTCAGGACCCCTTGGCTCCCTCCCTACCCCGTGGGATCTATTACTGTGTCTTTATTTATGCCGTGGTTTGCACTGGAAGTGGTAGATTAGAATTAACTCATTACAGTTCCAGTAACTTTTCCATGGGATTACAAACATAAACCCCCTGGGCCACGACGAGGACCGGAAGGGCTCTCTGTACTGGAGAGCTGGAGGAGGACCTGTGACGGCGCGGTACAGAGGGCAGTGTGACAGGGAGAGGCCCCTCTCTCTGCATACTCTCCTATGCTTCCCTACATCACCTCAATAAATAAAGCACAGCAGTTGGTAGTTTTTTTTTTTTTTTGGTACCGGGAATCAAACTCAGGACCTTGCGCTTGCCAGGCAGGTGCTTATGCCACTGAGCTATATCCCCAGCAGCAGTTAGAAACCATCTGGCAACAGAGCTCTTCTGATCCTCTCGAACCCGCGCACCACCTGGCTGAAACGTGCAGGGCACACAGAGTGGGACAGAGGGTGACTGCCAGGTGACACGGCTGTGCCTGCTGGGCATCTCTGCAAGCTCTGGCTGTGCACCAGGCCCTTGCTTCCCAGCGACCCCAGGAGGGAGGCCCAGAGAGGGCCGGAGAGACAGGGCACACAGGAGAGCCGGGACCTTCCGAGGCCGGCACTGACGCACGCAGCGCCCGCCTGCCGCCGCTCTGAGCAGGGACCCCGGGCTGGTGAGAGACGAGGGAGGCCTGTGCAGACCCCGTCCTGGAGGCTCTCCCTGGAGCGGCCCTGCTGTACGCAGCCCCCAGTTCCCCTGCGCCTGCCTCTGAGTGCCCAGCTCGCAGCGCCAGGGCGTCCTTGTTTACTCGCTCTTCTGTTTGGATTTCTTCATCTGAGCTATCAAAAGCTGTGTTCATTTTAAACTCCAGTTTGATTCCAGAATGTTTCACAAGCTGGTTCTGATTACAGCCCAGCAGAGACCTCTCCTGTGGGCCAAGAACAAAGGCAAAAGACAACCAAATGTGGCCAAGATGAACTCAAGGTTTTAAACCAATAAACACTGGGAAACTCACCCCTCTTCACAAAGCCCTTTCTGTCATCAGCAGCAAGCACGGATCTTGGTGGTTTATTGTTTGTTTAAGGCAGCTGTCGGGCAGGGCCCCTCCCCCTTGGTTTGCCCAGGCAGCAGGCAGACCCACCTGGGGGACCATGGTGGTCGAACTGCTCTCCTGCAAGGGGCCTCCAGGGCCAGCCCCAGGGCCTCTTGTGCCACCTGTTTCGGTGGCATGTTGGAGCTGTAAGGCTGTATTTTCTTCCTTCTAGAGTATTTTCAAATGTTCCTTATTAGGGGACAAATATAGTGCATTCCCATCTAAATATGAGAACTCTTTGGAATGGCCACACAAGGCAAGAGGAAAACCCTTAGACCACGTCACGGGCACACAGCCCTGCGGCTCCCCAGGAACAAGTTCAAGGGAAGGGGATGGGGAAAGGAGCTAAGGTACCATGTGCCGGGCCCTGTGCTGGCCACGTGCACACACTGTACTGTGTCACCGCGGTCACTTCCACAGCGTGGCGGCCGGAGGCCAGGGGGTGCCAGGCAGAGGTGTGAGGGACAGCGCTGCAGAGGAAGAGGGTGACGAGGCTCGAAGCACAGCCGACTGCAGAGAGGAAAAGAAGGGGCGCTCAGTGGCTCTGGATGGGGCTTCCTGACGGGCCAGGGCTGTGATCCCGGGTTCCGGGAGAGGCAGGAAGAGGGAGACCTAGTTATGCTTGGGGTTCGCCCTCTGCAGGGATAAGTGACACTTGCGAGCCGAGGCTGGGGGACTGGGCTTGGAAAGCAGAGGGACAGGCCCGTCCCTGCTGCCCCACAGGCCCAGGCACCTCCTGTGGGGCTCTAACCCAGCAGACATGGAGATAGGCAGATGGATGAGGACATTCTGCAGCCGCCTGCCAGACTACAACAGAATCCGTTAATCATGACAATCTTTTCGAGAGATGAGAATAAAGTGACAGGCAATAGGGAACCTTCCTCGAATCTGTACAAACATGCTTCATGGGCTGGCGGCAAGCAGCTCTGGACTTTTTGGCAGGGGAGACTGGGAATCAAACTCAGGACCTTGTACTTGCCAGGCAGGCACTCTGGACACTTTAACTGTTAACTTTCTCAATTTAAATTTGTTTGTTTGTTTATGGGGAACAGAGTTTCACTATGGAGCCTGGACCGGTCTGAAACTCACAGCCTCCTCCTGCCTCTGCCTCCCAGATGCCGGGATTACAGGAGGGCATCATCACACCTAGGTTTAATTCTAATTCACTCTGAGCTTTCGACGTTCTTGGTATTTTCAGGTGGAGAGGCCTTGAAAACCACGTATGGGACAGGGAACCACGGAAGCAAAACCAAGGAAGAACAGGAAATCAACATAGGACAGTATTTTGGAAACTAAGGGAAACCTGAGGGGATGGTCCCCGAGCCTAAGAAACCCAACTGCACAGCGCTGGTGCTGAGAAGAGGACTACAGCGAAACAGGCAGCAGCCACCATCATAGCTTACTCTACTGGCCACCAGCAGTCAGGGCGCAAGTGCAGGGTGATCCGATTCACACCTAGCAACAAATTTAACACACATAAAACTGTAAGAGTTAGATGAAGAGGCCAGGTGTGGTGGATCATTGGGAGTTCGAGGCCAGCCTGGGCTACATAGTGAGCTCAAGGCCAGCCTGAACTGCACAGCAAGACCCTGTCTCAAAAAGACCAAAAAAAAAGGTTGAATGAAGGACATAAAATGAGACCTAAATGAATAAACAAACAGACCATGTGCTGCAGCGCTGGGTGGAAAGACAAACGGTAAAGACGGCAAGTCTCCCTCAAACCGTATGCACGAATTCGGTGCGACTGGGCAGGAACACATCAGGGTTTTCATAGTGGGGGTGGGGTGGGGTGGCACTGGCCACCTGGATGTCAAGTCCACCTAGAATACTGAGTATGGAGCAGCGGCAGGCAGTCATGGGCCTCTGCTGCAGGCAACCCGGGCAGCGCAGGAACTCCAAAGTGTGTTGCTGGTGAAGCCCACGGGACCCGCCCCTTGGGCAGGGGAAGAGTAACAGGACAGTAAGGGCCCTCTCTGACCGGCACTGGGTAATGACGTGCCTCAGAAGCTCACAAACGGCTCTGGCCATCTCATGCTGCAAATAAGGAGGGCAGGGCTAGTGGGAAAGGTGTAATTTTTCTCTCCCTGTGTAGTTAGCATGTTTTTAGAAAACAGCTCTGCTGCTGGGCACAGTGGTGTATGTCTGTAATAACAGCCACTGAGGAGGTTGACCCAGGAAGATTTTGAGTTCAAGATCAGTCTCAAGACTCGCCTGGTCCAATACTTCAAGACCCTATCTCCAAAAAAAAAAAAAAAAAAAGGTTTATTGAGATAAAACTCATACTACTAGGAAGCCCACCCATTTAAAATGTACAAGGCCTGGTGTGGTGGTGCACACCTGTAATCCCAGCACTCAGGAGGCTGAGGCAGGAGGATGGTAGCAAGTCTGAGACCAGTCTGGGCTACAAAGTGAGCTCCAGGCCAGTCTGAACTGTATAGCAAGCTCTGTCTCAAAAAAAGAAAAGTACAATTCAGGATACAAAATCAACACACACACACAAAAATCATGTTTCTGCACAACAATAATGAACCCACTGAGAAAGAAATTAGGAAACAAATATTCACAATAGCTTAAAGAAAATTAAATACTTAGGAATTAACCTAATCAAAGAAGTGAATAACCTTTCTAATGAGAACTACAGATGATGAAAAAGCAGATCAAAGAAGACATATGGAAATGGAAAGACGTCTCCCGTTCCTGGACAGGCAGAACCAACACTGTCAAAACAGCCACGTCACCAAGACTGATACATAGATGTAACTGAATCCCCATCAAAACACTAACAGCATTCCTCACAGAACTAGAGAAAACAATCTGAAAATTCATTCCACCTGGAAAAACTTAAAAAAAAATTCCTATGGACCCAGAAGAGACCCAGAATAGCAGCAAAAGGCATCCTGGGCAGATGAGAGCAAAGCAGGAGGCCTCGCGAGCCCAGACTCTGAGTTCTGTTACCCAGCCGCAGTGACTAAAGATGGCACAGGACTGGCACGGAGACAGACACGCGGGTCAGCGGGACAGAAAGGAGGACGCGGAAACAGCCCCAGGCACACTCAGCCTTCTGATTGTTGACAAAAGGCCCAAAAGCACAAGCTGGAGAAAAGACAGACTCTTTAACAAATGGTGCTGGGAAAACTGGCTCCGCACATGCAGGAGGTTGAATTCAGACCCCCATCTCTCACCATGTGCTAAGCTAAAATACAAACAGGTCAAAGATCTAAACAGTAAAAGAGAAACACTTACCCTGTGAGAAGATCAAGTGGGCGAAACCATTCAGGACATGGGCGAGGCCCAGACTTTCAGAACAGAGCCCCAACGGCACAGAAACATAAAGAGTCAACAAGTGGGGTCGTATCAAATTAAAAAGCTTCTAGGGGCTGGGGATATAGCTCAGTGGAATAAGCGCTTGTCTAGCAAGCGCAGGGTCCTGAGTTCGATCCCCAGTACCGCAAAAAAAAAAAAAAAAAAAAAGCTTCTGCACAGCAAAGAAAACAGTCCACAGAGTGAAGAGACAACCCATGGAACGAGAAAAAAATTCGCCAGCTACTCCTCAGATAGAGGACTAATATCTAAAATATACAAAGAACTAAAAAAAATTAGATTTTCCCCCAAAATAAAAGACCCAATCAGGAAACGGGCAACTGAAATGAATACACCTCCCAGAAGTAGTACAGATACAAGAAATAACATGAAAAAATATTCAACAAGTCTGACCATCAAAAAATGCAAATTAAAACAACACTGAGGAGGCCAGTGATGTAGCTCAGTGGCATGGCGCCTGCCTGGCAAGCATGAGGTCCTGAGTTTGATTCCCAGTTCAGAAAAAAAACAAAAAAAAACAAAACAAAACACTGAGGCTGGGCATGGTGGTATATCTCTGTAATCCTAGCACTTGGGAGGCTGAGACAGGACTGCCTCAAGTTTGAGGCCAGCCTGGGCTACATAGTGAGTTATAGCAAGACCCTGTCTGAAAAAGGAAAAAAAAAACCCGAAACAACACTGAGATTCCATCTTACCTCCAGAAAGAATGGTCATCATCAAGAAATGTAGTAATAGACCAGGGATGTGGCTCAGTGGTACACCACCTGCTTCACAAGCGAGAGGCCCTGAGTTCAGTTCTCAGTACTAAAAAAAAAGGGAAAAAACCCTGCCTGGTGTGGTAAAGCACTCCTGTAATCTCAGCACTTACGAGGCTGAGGCAGGAGGATCACTGCAAGTTTGAGGCCAGCCTGGGCTACATGATGAACTCAAGACCAACCTGAACTACATAGTGAGACCCTGTCGAAAAAAAAAAGGAAAAAATGAAAGAAAAAATAATCCTTGTACAATGTTGTTGGGAATTGAAACTAGTACAACCACTCTGGAAATCAGTAATGGAAAGTCCTCAAATACCACAAGTAGAAATTCCATTGACCTTAGCTATTCCTCTTCTAGGTGTCTTCCCCAAAGTGTTAAAGACATCACATTACAGAGACCCTTGTACACTCTGTTTATAGCAGCCGCAAGTCCATCGACAGATAAGTGGATAAACAAAATATGGCCTTTATAGGCAATGGAGTACTACGCTGACATAAAGAAGGATTCATTTGAGTCATCTGCAGGAAAACAGATGCACCTTGAGGTCATAATGTTAAGTAAAATAAATCGGACACACAAGCGTAAATATTGTGTGAGAAACCCCTAATATAAATAACATAAAGAGTAAAACAAGAGTGGGGGTATGGCTCAGCCACATGGTGCCTGCCTGGCAAGAGCAAGGTCCCGAATTCAATTCCTGGCACCAAAAAAAAAAAAAAAAAAAAAAAAGAGAGAGAGCAAAACAAAACAGAAATAGGAAACTTGGACATAAGTTTTTTGTGTATGAGGGAACTTACTTATATCTTATTTGGGGGGTGTAAGAAGAGCTGAGATTGCCAGGCATAGTGGTGCACGCCTGTAATCCCAGCACTCGGGAAGCTGAGGCAGGAGGACCGTTCTGAGTTCGAGACTGGCCTTGCCTACAAAGTGAGTTCAAGGCCAGCCTGAACTGCATAGCGAGACCCTGTCTCAAAAAGACACACAAAAAAAAGAGCTGAGATGTGTTGCACACACGGACCAACTCCCCACGACGAATGGAATCTATACACTACAAACACGGACTCATAAACATTTTTAAATGTTTAAAAAAGAAAACCTTTAAAAATTAAAAATACAAGTCTGTAAAAAGAAACTGACAAGAAATTGTCCCTGCTTGTGGGTCCCTTCGGCAGAGCTCAGCTGTGCTGATTACTTCACTACAGTGAGCTTCCGGTTCCGGGTCCGCAGCGTGAGAACTGGGCCACGTGAGGCAGAGCAAGAGGGCGGAAAGCACGTGGGCCCCTGGGTGCCTCAGAACTGCTCGCTAAGCTTCACGCTGCTCTGCCGCCACTTCTTGTATTAAGAGAAAGTGTTCTTCTTTATATCAAAAAAGTACAGTTAGTCAAAAGCTAAGCTACTCATCCAGACAAAAAATAAAACAGGCATGAGTCTTACTCTACCGACAGGTGTATTTGGCCACTCCTGTGTGATGGGGAAAGATTGTCACACTCCCGAAAGAAACCCCGTATTCACTGTAGTCACTCTGCATTCCAGGCCTTCTTCCTCAGCCCCAAGCAATCAAAAACCTATCTTTGGTTTCTATGAATTTGCCTCTTCTGATGGTTCACAATAATGGAATCACATTCTATGTAGCCTTTTATGTCTGGCTTCTTTCACTGTGCACAAGATTTGTAAGGCTCAAAAAAAAAAAAAAAAGCATTTGTAAGGCTCATCCTTGCAGCAGGGATCTGTGCTTCTTTCTTTTCATTGCCGAGTAATATTCCACTGTGTGGATAACCAAACGCTGCTTACTTATCTTCCTGCTCCTGAGTGTCTGGGCTGTTTGTGCTCTGGGGCTCTTATGACTCATGGGTCAGTGAGTATTTGTAGGGAAGTTTTTTGCAGACGTGTTTTCAGGTCTCTTAAGTATATGAATGGAATTACTGGGTCACACGATAACTCTATGTTTAATTTTTCAAGGAAGCGTGAAATTGTTTTCCAAACAGCTACACTGTTCTACATTCCTATCAGTATGGGTAAGCGTTCCAATCTCTCTTGTGTCTTTTTCTTGCGGGGGGGGGGCGTCTTTTTGAGACAGGGTCTCGCTATGCAGTTCAGACTGGCCTTGAGCTCACTTTGTAGCCCAGATTGGTCTCGAACTCACAACAATCCTCCTGCCTCAGCCTCTGGAGTGCTAGGATTACAGGCATCCACCGACATCCCTGGCTCCCAGACCTTTTTTACAACTTTAATTCTGAGCCAGAGTCTGGCTGAATTGCCCAGGCTGGCCCTGAACCCGTGACTCTCCTGCCTCAGTCTCCCGAGTAGCTGAACTTATGGGCATGCACCATCATGCCCAGTTCTGTGTGGTTTTGTTTGGCATGTCCCTGCTGACTAACGATATTGAGCATCTGCATCATCTGCATATTCATGGAGAAAGCTCTGCTCAAACCATTCGCTCATTTTTAATTAGGTTGTCCTATTTCAATTACTGGATTTTAAGAGTGGTAAACAATACTTCTTTAGAAGGAAATGAGGGGCTTGCTTTACCAGATATTAAAGCACCCATGAAGCTACTGTAATTAAAATACCAAAGCGGGACTCATTTTGCAGATTCCTACTGGCAAACTCACTCATTCCCTAGAAGTAATTCGTAGCCCAAGTCTATACATGAAATCCTTTTATCTCAGCAGCAAACCCCGGCCTGGGAGGAAGGAGGTGGTGATATTCTGCCTTTGTGTGCCATCTCTCATGCTGTAAACAAGCGTCCTTTTCTGTATCTATTCAGTGCCTTTCTCTTTTGTTGGCCATTCTGCAGTTTGAGAGAGCCTGAAGGAGGCAGTGTCCTCGTGGGCTTGGGGGTACGTAAGATGTCTCACTACTTTCTGTCCATCCTGCTGGGAACGCAAGCTGCTCTAAAAGAGTTTCCTAATTTTTAAAAAATTCTCCTGCTGGACCTGATGGTACACGCCTGTAATCCCAGCACGCGGGAGGCTGAGATGGGAGGATCGCCACCAGTTTGAGGCCAGCCTGGGCTACAAAGTGAGTTCAATGGCAGCCTGAACTAAATGGTGAGACCCTGTCTCAAACAACAACAAAACAAAAGAAAACGAGGAAGTCTCCTAGTGCTGAAGTGCTGTCTAGACTAAAGATATAAATGCTGAGATTTAAAGAACTAGAGGAAAATGTAGGACGCGATCTTTGTAATCTCGGGAGCAAGGAAGGCTTCCTCAGTGAGACGTTTAACAAAATTCCATAAAGAAAAAAAGGGACAGATGTGACCAATACTTGCACAGAAAAGGCACAGAATTGAACTCTCGTATAGTGAGCTTCTACTCACTGAGAAAAATTTTAAACGGGAAGAGCACATAGTTCACAGAAAAATAAATGGCTTATAACACACCCCGCTGCCAAGACCCAACTCTATCAACAGCCAGAGACCAGCACCCAGGGGGTGCAAGCATCCTGTCCGCTCACTGACAGATACTACGTCCCACGCTGATGATCAACACAGGCTGGCACGACCTCGTGAGCACAACTGGGGGCTTCTTACTCCTATGAAACAGCTATTCAACCCCCAAGAGTACTCTTACAAAAGCGACAGTACATGTACGTACAGATATGTGGAGATGGACAGCCCAGGCTCCTCTTTCTGTAGTTGGGAAACAAAATATAAAAACGAACCCAGAAACCGGTTAAAGTACGGGGCGTTCTCAGCATGGAAAATGAAATCTCTGCAGCTGTGTGCCGGGCTGACCAGTGTCCCCCATGGGCACGTCCTCCCTGGAGCCTCAGAACGTGACCTTCTCAGGAAACGGACTTTCCGGATGGAACTGGGTGAGAGGAGGCCATCCCGAGGTGGGCGGGTCCTACCTCCCGTGTGAAAAGCGGCCTCACCACGAGAGAAGAGGCCACGGAAGAGCGCACAGAGGGCTGACAGCCACGGGAAGGCGGAGAGGAGACGGAGCCCCACGCCAAGGGCCGACAGAGATGTCGGCAGCCAGCAGAGGCCACACGAGCATGCAGAGCCCGACCCACCAGCAGCCGACTCCAGGCTTCTGGCCTCCAGGCCAGTGAGGGCACGCTGCAGGCCACCCAGCGTGTGGGGCTTTGCCTGGCAGCCTCTGAAGCTAATCTGTGTGTCTCGCCAAAAATATTAGTTACATAAGTGCTTTTATGTGTATGCAAACCAGGAAGTGCACACACACATCTGAATAGAAACAGAAAACCAGAGCTATTGTTAGTGGTTTCTTGGGTAGAAGAGCTAGAAGGATGCAGGCAGAAATGCAGAACATTTACTGAGCATGTGAGAGTCCTGGGTTTAATACCCAGTGAGGAAGGAAGGAAGGGAGGGAGGAAAAGAGGGAGGGGGAAGGGTAAAAGAGGGTGCAAGGGCAGAAAGGGAGGGAAGGAGGAAGAGAAAGAGCAAGAGGGCAAGAGAGAGAGAGAGAGAAAAGCAAGCTCTGAAAAAGCAACTGTATCTTAAACTGGCTATGATAGTGCACACCTGTCTGTATTCCCAGCACTCAGGAGGCTGAGGCAGGAAGACAGCAACTTCAAGGCCAGCCTGAGCTACATAGCAAGTTCAAGACTATAACGAGACCCCGTCTCAAAAAAACCCCAAAAATAATTATGAGGGCAGGAGAATAAAAAAGACAGAACTGAGAAAGTGAAGGTGAAGAGACACTGGCAGGTTAATAAGGCAGAAGTCAAGATCACCCAGGAGAGCACGGCCTGGGGCGTGCCTGGGCGGAAGGTCTGGGGGAGACAGTCTGGGAAGCTCCTTCGGGCCAGTGACCACTGGAAAGAACCTTGTCTTTGGGGTCTCGGCGCCATGAGAGAAAGGACGGGGTGACCGGGAAGCAAAGATGCCCAGAGAACCCTGAGTCTGCCTGGAAGCAGAACCCGGGCACAGGACACGTAGCCCCGGGAAACCGGTTTGAGGGAAAGTGGGGCTCAGACCCCGAGCATGGGCAGCCGGGCTCATGCAGTGGCTCTTGCTCTCCAGGGCTCAGAGTCTCATCTGTGAAGTGGTTGTTGCCCCGGGGGATGGAGCCCCCTCCTCAGGGCTGTGGTTACATCGTGAACTGCCACCCAGAAAACTCTGTGAGGACACATCCTTGTGAGCACTGACAGCAGTTACTGATGCATGTCCCATGTGAGTGCACCGTGCACGGGAGCCCCGCAAGGCCAGGTAAGCTCCTCACCAAGAGGCTTTACAGAGGGGGATGTGGGGGTGCAGGCCCATAATCTCAGCTCTTTGGGAGGCTGAGGCAGGCAGATCACAAGTTTGAGTCCAGTCTGGGTAAAAAGGGCTAAGGATGTAGCTTAGTGTGAAGGCCCTAGGTTCAGTCCCTAGTGGAATAAAAAAAAAAAAAAAAAGGGATTTAGGGGCAGGATTTCCTGGGGCTAAAACCTAAAAAAGGAAGCCCATTTCTGTTCCCATCTGTCCCCCTGGTGGGGTCAAGACACCTCCCACCTGTGGTGCTAGGATGTCCAGGGCAGTGGTGGCGACCCTGGGGCGTGAACACTGCAGCAGGCCACAGGGCCCTCGCTGAGCGTGGGGGGCTCAGACTTCATGACAGCGGTGGCACTTTGCGACGCACAAATGGGGCCGGGTCGCTGCGGGCACCGGTCTCTCAAAGGCTCACCCTCACTGCGCTAGAACACCGATGCTCCAGGCATCTCTGTGACCCTACGGTGCCATCACACAGGGCACTGGACGCCCCAGGAGTCCCACATGGGCCGCCCTGCTGCCTGGGGGCGGTCTGTGGAAGGTGCTGACTTTCGGTACTGGGACATTCGGACAGACCCCTTTTGCTGCCCTATAAGAGCCCTTGAGATGCCCAAGGGCCACGCCTGGCCCCATTCATAGCCACCATCTTTACGGTGCCTTGGCTCTCCTTGCAATTCCCTGCAAGTCCAGGCCCTCAGTGGCTGAGGCTTCCCAGGGCGTCCTGCCCACCCGCCTGCCTGCTGGGCCAATGTGCTGCGCCTCTGTCCACAGTTACCAGGGCGAACAGAACTGTCAGAGAAGCAACACTAAAGCCACGCCTGGCCAGCATGCTCTTTCCAGCCTGCTCCAAGGACTCATCTGACGCCACCCGCAAGGCAAGATACTGATGTTAAGGGGGTCGAAAGGTCTGGGGTGCTGACAAGAGGGAAGCTGCTTAAATTTTTAAACTATGACTCATAGAAGGTCCAGTCAGTGTCCCTTGTCTTTACCTTGTTTGATAACTGTTGTGGTTGATAGATTGTATCAACCTGGGGAACTAGAGGTTTGGCCGAATGACTCAGCAGGAAGCCAAGGTGCTCACTTTGTACACCTCCTGAGCCTGTGGAAGAGGAGAGCATGGAGATTGCTTGCTACATGCCTCCTGGGTGGGGGGAGCCTGTTTACAATGTAACCCAGGTAGGAAGAGGCTGCTTGCAGCCATTCCTCCCTTTTGCTGGTTGTCTTTGCTGGGCTCTGCTGCCATGAACGTTTTGCCCTCTGCCGTGTGCCACTCTGTCTCTGAGCCAGCCAAGTACGTTGTGAAACCTCCACAAACTGTAAGCTAAATAAACCTTTCCTTACTTCATTTTGAGCGTTGGGTATTTTGTCTCAGCAAGAGAGAAAAGTAACCAAGACAGTAACTAAGTAACCTGTGGGCAAAGAAAGTCCATGCACCAGCCAGGTCTGCTACTCTGTCCTGTGTGGCAAAGAATGAAGCCGCCATGAAGGGGATGCAGACAGCCTAACGTGTCCTCCTCCTCGCTGCAAGACACTTTAGCTCAGTGGCACAGCACCTGCCTCTCAAGTACAAGGTCCTGAGTTCAATTCCCAGTACAAAAAAAAAAAAAAAAAGACACAGAGCTTGCTGAACCTGCTGTGGTGGTGATGTCATGTAATCCCTGCCCTTGGAGGCTGAGGCAGGAGGGTGCAGAGTTCAAAGTCAGCCCAGACACAAACTGAGACCCTGTCTCAAAAGAAAAAAAAAAAGCTGGAAACTTCCTTTTTTGAGGCCTGTAGACGATATTTCAAAAACAACCCTGATATATAAAAAAATGTTGTATCTGGACTTTAAACACATGAGCTGTTGGTTAAAAAAACCCAGAAATTCATCATGCTCTTACCTCATGTTTCCTTCCTCTGATTTTGATAGAAAAGCTAAGTGTTTTCTTGACTTCCTCCATGTACAAAAATAGTTTCTAAAGGAAACCCAAGCCAAGAGATAACTTTTATGGCTGACGAGGTCTTGCTTTAAAGAATGACATTATGACTATAAAGCTTAGCTTAATCTAGTACATTTTTCTAAAAATGTATTTCCTAAAAGTTACCCGGGATCACAAAGATTTCAGAACAGGGTTATATGGAAAACTCTAATCAAAAAGCAAAACAAAACAAAACAAAAAAACTCTAATCCATTTGGGATTTTGTTCTTTTTTTTGAGACAGAGTTTCACTATGTCCATCCTGGCCTTTTAAAAAAAAAAAAAAACATCCTGGCCTTTAAATATGTAGCCCAGGCTGGTCTTAAACTCACAGCGATCCTCCCGTCTCAGCCTCTTTGTGGTGGGATTACAGGCGTGTGCCACTATGACTGGTTTCCATTTGTGATTTTAATGTACATGTCCCTTCATATGGGCAAATAAAATTAATACCACCAAAAACAGGGTTGGGTGCAGCTCAGCGGTGAAGCACTTGCTCAGCACATGTGAGGCCCTGGGTTTGAGCCTTAGCACTAAAAAGGAAAAACAATTTCCCCTCTAAAAGTTCTCCAAATATCCTGCTATTCTTTCTCAAGAAGTAAATTTCAAGTCTTATCACATGCTATGCTATTCTCAAAAGAAAATGCCTCAAATGGCTAAACGGTATGTCAGACTGAGAATTCCTGTACTGCAGTTGATGCCCTGTTAGTAAATTTAGGTGTTTTTAAATTCAATTTGCTGGCAAAAGTGATATATTATTGAGTACTAAGTTAAACTGTGGCAGAAAGACAGACCAGTTGAGAAAAATGGGCTATACCTAGCCCAAAATCTGGCGCAACAGGCTATGGACTACTAGGGGGTCTGGTTCAAAGCAAGCTGGATTCAGATACTTGCAGTGAATCGCGGGCTGTTTACTAAATATCCCTTATCAGCAGGGATCTCAGGAGTGTGAGAAACACATAAAGATACTGTCAGATCCTTCTTATGGGCATTTATCCCCAACACAGGGGGTTTATATTCCGCCAGCTGTGTCTGTCTGGCAAATATCTTAATTTCTCTGAGCCTCAGTTTCCCCCTCTGCAAAACAGGGATAGTAAAACCCATCCTGCAGAGTTGGTGGGGTCTGAGTTAAACGAAACAATATAGAGAAGGCGTCTCTCACTCGACATCGGTAAACAGTACTTCCTTCCTCATCGAACGCTGTCAAGAAAACTATCTCAGAGCTGGAAGAAGTGGTGCGTGCCTGTAAACTCTGCTCTTGGGAGGCCACGCCAGGAGGGTGGTGAATTCAAACCCAGGCAGGGCTACACAGCAATACCCTGTCTCAAAGAACCAAAACCGAAACCTAAACCAAACCTAAAACCCACACAACTTTATCTCGCAGGTGGTAACGGCGCTGTACCTGCCAAGTGCCTGTGCCCCTCCGCCGTGGGCAGAGCTGTGCCCTTGCTCTCGGGCAGGTATTTCTTGGTGATGGGTAAGGACAGGAGACGGGCGTGGCGGATGAGCACATGCCAGGTGTGATCCCCGGAGAGCACAGGCTCAGGCGCCAGCGGGCTGAAAGGCTGGGTCACAAAGCAGGCGGTGAGCAGCACTAAGCCCAGAGTCAGGAGCACCTACAGGGAGAGGCCGGACAGGGTTAGCGACGGTCCACGCTCCCACGGACAACACCGGCACGAAAGCAGCAGCAGGCCTCTCCTGCTGTCTCTGTCGTGCCCTGGGACCGAGGCCCTTCCCCAAGCCATTCACTTTCCTTCCAAGGGCATGAAAGTCTGAGAACTGTGAGGACCTCAAGGCTATCAGGCCACTGGGGGCTGCGCCCGCCACTTCAAAACACAGGGCTGGGGATAGAGCTCAGTGGCACAGTGCCTACCTGGCAAGTGCGAGGTCCTGAGTTCAATTCCTGATACAAAAAAACCCCCACAAATACAGCTTCGTTATAAATCCACAGCTTTCAGGCTGGGGATATAGCTCAGTGGCATAAGTGCCTGCCTGGCAAGCTCAAGGTCCTGAGTTTGATCCCCAGCACCACAAAAAAATAAAAAATAAATAAATCCGGAGCTTTCAACTGGGTGCACTGGTGGCTCACAGCTGTAATTCCAGCATGCAGGAGGCTGAGGCAGGAAGATCACTGAGCTTGGGACCAGCCTGGGCTATATGGTGAGTTCATGGCCAGTCTGATACATAGCAAGGCACTGTCTCAAAAAGCAAAGACAAAGCAAAACCAAGGCTCCATGCAGAATCGGTACTTTGAAGGCTGCTAGGGTCTGTGCTTTTCCCACCGAGCTCCGGGCCACACATCCGTACCTTACACACAGTGATGAGCACAGGATACTGAGGAGGGCCCTGCTGGGGCTCGTTCTTCTCCAGCAGCTGCCTAATGAACTTCTCGATGGCCTTCTCCGACATGCCGCACTGATGGCCGGTCTGTCGCACCCATTCGACAGTCTCTGAAAGTTTGTCGTAAATGCTGAGCTCGTTGGTGGCAAAATCCATGTCTTCCAGTATGAAATCCCTGCGGTAGAGAAAATGAGCATAAAATGAAAGACAGTTTCTTCAAAGCTCTTCCTCCTCTAACTCCTTCCTGCGACCCTCTAACTGCAGGTGCCGGTTCAGCACTTGAAGACAAATACTTTTATTAAGCTCAGTGAGTATGCTGAGACAGTGGCGGACTGTCAGATGTACAAGGGCTTTTTACTATTATTATTATTTTTTTAAATTATGTATTTTTTATTTCTAAATGCTTTTGATTGAGAAAGAAAACAAGGGCTGGGCGTGGGTGGCACATGCCTATAACCCCAGCACTCGGGAGGCTGAGAAAGAAGGATCGTTGCGAGTTTGAGACCAGCCTGGGCTACAAAGTGAGCTCAAGGCCAGACTGAACTGCGAAGTGAGATCCTGTCTCAAACAAAAAAAAAAAAAGAGAAAGAAAACGTGTGCTGTGCTATATGGCATCTTCCACACTCTGATGTGTCTGGAAGGCACCTGTGAAGAGGCGCTGGACTCCACAGTGGAGACAGTCACCCTCTGGCGCGCTCTATGGCTAAAGGTGCCGAGAGGGGGCGGCCCAGCTGGAGGAGCAGGCTGGAGTCGCCGTGTGTGGATCCTGACTCTAGCACAGAGTGAAGAGCTGGGAGATTGCCGGGACAGCCACGGCTCTGTCGCACAGGAGGGGGTGGCCCCTCTCTCCGTCCTCCACCCTGAGTCCCTGAGCAGCACCAATAGGATCCCCACTGAGAACATCAGCACAGCCAGGTCCCCAGCTCCCCCCCAGGCACTGACCCCCAGGCCTGGGCCTCTTCAAGACGTGAGATGGCTGAGAACAGGACAGGGCAGCTGGCAATCCTCTAAGGAAGGAACTGGAGATCTTCTAAGACAAGCTTGACGTCTCTGTTTTATCTGCTGGCCCAACTGTAATTAAAGGCCATAATCTAAGGAGCGCTGGGGCCATCACAGTCTGGAATGTGCTATTTCTGGGGCAGCATCTGGCACAGACTAAACTGGAAGCCACTAGGAGTCAGGAGGCATCTAGAAGGTAGGTCGGAGGAGGTGCGGGAAAGCTTCAGGATCTGGCAAGGACCGGGGTAGACCTTCCAAACACGGGCAAAGGCTTTCAACAGTTCCTCCTCCTGCACTATAAATGACCAGGGCACAGGCAGCCTGAGATCACTTTCGAATACAGGGCTTACTATTATTATTATTATTGTTGTTGTTATTTTATCGTTTTGAGAAAGGGTCTTCCTATGCAGTTCAGGCTGAACTCACTATGTAGCCCAGGCTGGCCTCACACTAGCAGAGATCCTCTCATCTCAGTCTCCTGAGTGCTGGGGTTATAGGCGAGCGCCACCACGCCCGGCTGTTATTATTTTGTTTTGTTTCAGGTTGGTATTAAACTCTGGGGGACAAATGATTTTCCTGCCTCAGCCTCTAGAGCAGCTGGGAGCACAGGTGAGCACCATTACTAGGGCGCCTACGGAGGGTTTATGAGCCAGCCACAGCCCCCACACGCCTGGAGGGCCTGCCAGGAGTGCAGGAGGTCCCTAATGGGATCGGGATTTCTGAAAACAATCACAGATATACCACTGTTCTTTTTTTTTTTTTTTTTTTTTGTCTTTTTGAGATGGGGTCTCGCTATGTAGTTCAGGCTGGCCTCGAACTTGCAACAATCCTCCTGCTTCAGCCTCCCAAGTGTTGGGATTACAAAAGTGTGCCACTGTGCCCAGCTGCTACTGGTCACTTACAAAATAAGCCTGAGATGCAGCTCAGTGGCATAGCACCTGCCTGGCAAGTGTGAGGCCCTGAGTTCAATTCCCAGTACCAAAAATAAAGTGTGTTATATGTTTTGTGTCTGCATGTCTCCCCAAAGCCTCATGGGAGGGTTGAAAGTGGCTGAATCTAGAGTTCGTGATAGATTCACAGTCTAACGTTGGGCTTGAGGGTGTGAGTGCTACATCCGCCCTAGGTAGGTGGCCTGCATACCACGTAAGGGGCAGAAAGAGGCTTATTCTGTCCCTGTCCCTTTGTCTGTCTCTCACTACTTTTGCTGTCTTCTGCTCTCTGGCTGCCACGAGCTGTTGCCCCTCTGCCATGTGCCACCCCGCCTTGCAGCCAGCCATTTATGGACTGAAACCTCCACACGCTGTGAGCTAAATACACCTTTCTACTTTTAACTTTGGGTGTTGGGTACTTTGTCTCAGCAGCGAGAAAAGTAACTAAGACAAAGCAGACTATAGTCAATGGCATTGATCAGTGACTTCCTTGCAGTTCTACCAGACAGCTCTTTCAGCCACACGAGAGGAGGAATGGCTCCTGGGAGAGATGTGCCATGGAGATGAGCTGCAGGATGGGCTGTGCCTGCCCAACCCAGGGTCTCAGAGGACATGGAGGCCATGACTCTACACACCTGGCAGGCTCAGTCCTCATCCTTTCCCACAAATACAATGTCAGGGCTGCTGGGCAAGGTGGCGAACTCCTGTAATCCCAGTACTCGAGAGGCTGAGGCAGGAAGATTGCTAGGAGTTCGAGGCCAGCTTGGGCTACATAGTGAGTTCAAGGCCAGCCTGAACTGCATAGCAAGACCCCATCTCAAAGAAAAGAAGGAAATATTAAGAAGACATGCAATATGATGACTGCATTTATATGAAAAACTAAGTACAGAGTAATGTAGAGTGAAAAAGTAGATGAAATGATTGCCTAGGACAAGGCTAGCAAACGTTTTAGAACTTTCAAAGATAATGAACTGCCGGGCCTGGTGGCAAACCTCTGCAATCCCAGCACTCAGCAGGCTGAGGTAGGAGGATCTTTGCAAGTTCAAGACCAGCCTGGGCTACAGCCTGAACCACACAGTGAGACCCTTTCTCAAAAAGAAAATAAAAAAATAAAAACTTAAAAGTGGGCTGGGGATGTAACTGAGTGTGAGTGTCCTGGGTTCAAGCCTCAGTACTGCAAAAAAAAAAGAAGAGTGATATTTACACAACTTCGTACATAGTTATAAATATATTAAGTCACTGAGTTATACATTTTGGGGTGTTTTTTGAGATGGGGTCCTACTATGCATTTCAGGCCGACCTTCAACTCATTACCTCACTATGGAGTCCAGACAGGCCTTGAACTCTTAGCCTTCCTCCTGTCTCAGCCTCTCAGGTGCCAGGTTGACAGGGCTGTGCCACCATGCCTGGCGCCCTCTGTTCATTCTATAATCACAAATCCCCCAGGTAACTCTAAAGGATGTCGCTGGGCACAAAACGAGTCAGTAACACGAGCCACTGAGAGCTACAGCTGCAGAGATTCCTGCAGAAACAGCAAATCACTGACTCTCATTTTTCATGTTTTGGTTTTGAGACTACTGATCCCAAAAATGTCCTGTAAAACCAGAAGCATGTTTCACTGTCACACACGGGGTACTACTGGCATCCAGGTGTCCCCTAAAAATCACGGAACAGCACATCACGGCTAAGTACGGAGCTTGCCTGCTTGGGGCAGCATCTGGCGGACAGTTTACCTCTGGAAGGAAGGTCCGGCTCTGGGTGAGGTGAGCGTTGCCCCAGAGGGAGGTACGGAGGAGCCGGCTTCTGAAACCTGCAAGGCATAGGTGGGTCACTGGAAGTTACACATCTGTGCTTGATGGACAGGAGACCACGCCCCCCACCATGAGGACCCACTCCAAGACACACATGGGATGTCTCACAGCACTTGTGGTACCAGATCTATATGTCTCTTCTCCTATATACAGATACCTGTGATCACCAGGCATGGTGGTGCATGCCTGTAATTCCAGCACTCGGGAGGCTGAGGCAGGAGTATCACTATGAGTTGGAGGCCCGCCTGGTGAACTACTTAAGCAAGTGCAAGGTCAGCCTGCACTGCACTACATAGAGACCCTGTGTCCAACAAAACGAAATAGTACAGCGCAGAACCAGAGGGTGGAATGGTGCTTTGCCAGGCACTGGGGGCAGAGGAGATCCAGGAAGTGTTAGCCAAAGATTACAAAGCTTTAGATCTGCATGATGAGGAAGTTGTAGAATCTACTGTATAGCACAGGCACCTGAAGGTAACAATATTGTTCTGTATACTCAACACATGCAGAGAAGGTAGAGCTTAAAAATAACACAGGGTGGGAGCAGACACGGGGAGGTGATGGGTAGGGGGCGGCAGACTGTGGTGATGCTGTGCAGTGCGCACCTTCTTGCTGAGCGCGTCGTGTTGTCTACGTTAAGTGTGCAGCTTTCTGTATGTCAATCCCATCTCAGTGAAATGGGGTAATGTTTAAAAATGTCAGTTGCCAGGTGTGGTGGCACATGCCTATAATCCCAGCACTCGGGAGGCTGAGGCAGGAGGGTCACTGAGTTCGAGGCCAACCTGGGCTACAAGTGAGTTCAAGCCCAGCCTGTACTGTACGCCGCGACTCTGTCTCCAAACAAAAGTCACAGTTAAGGGGATTCTACTTTTTTCCCCACTTATCATCCTTTGAATCTTTTTTTTTTTCCGTGCTAGCTAAGGACCCAACAGCTGAGCTGTATCACGGCCCATCATCGCAACTGCACAATGCACTTTCTGTGTGACCCTGTCAGGGAGAAAGGGAGACGAGGAGACCAGGAGAGGCTGGCGCTCTGTCACTCTGAGAATGCGCCTCTTCCTAGTAGAGAGAGAACAGCCAACACCCTCCAGTCTGTGTTTGTCTCTAGAACTTTTATTTTGATATGAGTTAAAGTCAATGTCAAGCTTCTGGAAAGCACGAGGTACAACGAAAGGTGCCAACTGTGTGGAGCGTACAGCTGCAGTGTGTCTCTGTCACTTAGTCACCGAGTGTGAGAGTGTGTGGTGCCTCCACTTCCAGCGGAATCATGTGAAAGCTAGCTGCTGCCCGCTGCAGACGCACTCCTACACGGCCTGGCACGCAACTGCTAATAGGGATGTGTTCTCCGTCACTGTGGGAGTCACCGTCATTCCCATTAAAACTGACCATTCTAACATTCAGCCCATAGCCGGAGCTCCCTAACAGGTACTTACACATAGGACAGCATACTTTTTTGGCGTTTTTTTGTCTTTTTGAGAGAGGGTCTCACTATGCAGTTCAGGCTGGCCTTGAGCTCACTTTGTTGCCCAGGCTGGCCTCAAACTTGCAACAATCCTCCTGCCTCAGCCTCCTGAGTGCTGGGATTACAGGCGTGTGCCACCATGCCTGGCAGGACAGCATACTTTTTTAAAGATCCAAGATACAACCAGTGATCACACATTGCATTTGGCTGTGGCGTCTCTTTGATCTACTTAATCTCCAACAAATCCTGGGGTAGGGGTTTGTTTTGCTTTGTTGTGATTTTTTTATGGCTGACATTTTTGAGTGGGGAGTCCCCACATTTTTAAACTCACCTCTTCCTGGTCCTATCCTCACCTTCTTCAGTTCCTACTATTAAAAATAATAAGCTTTCCCCACAGCCCGGAGTGGTGGCGCACGCCTATAATCCCAGCACTCAGGAGGCTGAGGCAGGATTGTTGTG
The DNA here is from genome assembly GCA_004027595.1 of Dinomys branickii. NCBI lineage: Eukaryota > Metazoa > Chordata > Mammalia > Rodentia > Dinomyidae > Dinomys > Dinomys branickii. The sequence continues at coordinate 152,092 of PVLD010001064.1, read as the reverse complement.
AGTTCAAGACCAGCCTGGGCTAGAAAGTGAGCTCAAGGCCAGCCTGAACAGCATAGTGAGCCCCTGCCTCAAAAAGACAAAAAAAAACCAAAAAAACAAAAAAAAAAACAGAAAACACCTTCCCCTCCGTAGGTCTCCAGTCCTACATTTTTTTCCCTCTCTCAGAGTCAAGCCCCTGGCCTTGCCCTTTCCTCATCCGCTGAAATCCTGTGTCTTCCCCCTGTGCTCTCCTGGTGCTCCTGAGGGTATCCTCGGCTTTGCAAATGCCAACCCCAACGTGCGTTTTCTTTATTTCCTTACCTGACCTCCGTGGCAGCGACCACTGCCACCCACTTGCTCCCGAGTGCTCTCAAACCTTGGCATAATTCTCTCACTCTCTTGCCAGTGGCTGGCACGCACCACAGCTGCCCTTGACCTTTTTCTTGTGCCCTGCAGGACTTTAGCCACCAGCTATTAATCATTCCCAGGTCTCCCCTCCCGTCAGAGCTGTCTCCAGGCCTCCAGATGCACCTGTGCGTCTACCTACCTACCACGCGCTGCCATCTCGCTCCCGACCTGCCACGTGCCCACAGTGGAACCCCATCTTCTCTCTCTGGTAGTCTTCTTCATGGAAACACTACTTCTCCAGACTTAACCATGCTGCCTCCTCCCACCAAAAGATCACCAAACACTCTCCGTTCTCATTCCCACCCCTCTCCAGCGCCCCGCAAAGGGCACCGGCAGACGGCTCTTTGCGGCTTTCCTACAGACCTTACAGGGAACGCACCTCTCTGCTTTCAGCTCACCTTCTCTCCGTGCCACCCACTACTGAGATGGGGTCCTAACTGAGAGCTGTTCTGAAACACACAGTCACACCGAACACGTTCTAAGAGCCCCGCCCTCTGCTGAGCACATGCATATGTGGTTGAAGGCCTTGGAATGAGTAAGAGCAGGATGCAAATCTTAGGTTTTTCCACCCACCGAACAGCCACAATGTACTACCACTTAGCCTAAGCCTTAATTTTCACTTATAAGATGGGGATAATTACATGTACTTCACAGTGTCAAAAGGATTATAGATGATATATGTAAAATATCTGTTCCAGTGTCAGGCAAATTAAATACTCCATAACTGTTATAAGATGAAGTCCAGGGCCAGGGATATATAGCTCAGCAGCACATTGTGGGCCTAGTAAATGCAAGGTCCTGAGTTTGAATCCCGGTAGCAAAAAAAAAAAAAAGGTATGTCCAAGCCAAAGGTGCACATCGTCGGGAGCATGTGTGTGGCAGTGGTCGCTACCACAGAGATCAGGTAAGGAAATAATGAAAACACACTTTGGGCTGTAATCCAAGCATTCAGGAGGCTGAGGAAGGAGGATCACCATGAGTTTAAGGCCAACCTGGGCTAATGAGTTCAGCGGCAACCTGAACTGCATAGCCAGACGATCTTAAAAAATAAAAAGTCCAAACTATTTCCACTGCCTACCTGCTCAGTTTAGTTTTCCACTAATCCTTATATTCTATATGACATGCTGTTTCACACGTGTTTGCTTTCATGAGTACAATGTCCTTGGCCTAAAAAGGATAGCAACCCCCGTTTCATCCGGTAAATGAACTCTGGAAGACTTTGCCTTTTTGTTTTGTGTTTTTGAGACAGGGTCTCTCTGTGTAGCCTAGGCTGGCCTCGAACTTGTGCCAATGCTCCTGCCTTGGCCTTCCCAGTGCTGGGATTACAGGTGTGTGTGCACTGTCACTCTCAACTCTTGATTTTGCCTTTTGATCCTTCTGCAACTCTGTCACCTTGAAGTACATGTTTCCCTACCTCCCACACAAGTGAGTTTTGAAAGCAGAGAGAAATGAAGAAAATAATGTGGAAAAACTAAGAACAGACATGGAAATTCACTTCAGACACAGAACCTGACCAATGGTCAAGTTTATACAAAATACTTAAATTTATAGGTACTATTCTGCTGAAAGTAACTACATGTAACCATCAGTTTGTTCATTTTCTGTTTCTTTTATTCATAATGCATTAGCTGGGCCTCCTTTATGTGTTGTAGAGCAGCTGTCGGGAGCAGGCTTCCAAACCAGGCCTTGAAAAACGTCCAAGGCAGAAAGGCCTGAGGGTCAAACAGGGCCTCCTTCTGGCGTGCATGTCGAATTATGTGGCCTTTCACTCAAAACTGCAAGGCAGCAGAGGTGAACTCAGCATTTTTTTTTGTCTTTGAGACAGAATCTCACTGTGCAGTTCAGGCTGGCCTCCAACCAGCAATGATCCTCCTGCCTCAGCCTCCTGAGTGCTGGGATTACACGCACGCGCCCCGCAGCTTTTTTTTTTTTTTTAAAGGCACAGTGTTACTTCGTGGTAAACTGTGACAACTCAAAAACACATGTATCAAGGGAGCAATGTCCATAGAGCACTCCAGTGTGGAAACCATCAAACAAGCGATCACAAAGGTCAGAACAATAATGATTGATTGTTGACTGACTTATTTATTTTGAGACAGGGTCTAGCTCTCTAATCCAGGCTGCCCTCGAACTCGCAGCGTTCCTTCTAACTCTTGAGTGCTGGCATTACAGGCGTGTGCCAAGCTGACCGGCGACTGGTGACTAATTTAAAAGAAATATATTTTTGAGCACCAAGGCTCTGCAGGTACTTAGATAAGAAATAATATCGCCTGCAGGTTTAGGTCTTAAAATATGGGAACAGAGGCAGGCGAGTTTCCTTGCACTACAAAGCGATTACGAGAAAAGCAGCTCCTCTGCTCCTGGAAGCCCACCAAATGTTCCTCTGTGAATTTCAAGACTCCAGATTGTATCACATAACAAGTGCACACTCAGAAAAAAGAGTCTCTCTCAAGGGCAGGGAGATCTGGACCTGGTTAGCACCGCAAATGTCTGAGACGCTGCTATGACGCTAGAGAAACGGGTTCAGGCGGGATCGAGCTCTTTTTTGCCCTCGTCTGCGGCGCCATGGAGAGACAGCGCGGTCTTAAGGGAGTCGAGCCCGGGGGAGCAGCAGGGGTGGCTGTCAGCGAGCAAAATGCGAGAGGGGTCAGCGCTGGGGTAAAGGGTGGCACTAGCGGCGAGGGCGGGGCTGCGCGAGGATGTCTCAGACCCACACTGCCGCGAGGCTGTCACGGGGCGGCCTCCCCCCTCCCGGCCTCGGGCCCCAGTCACTCACATGCGGGCCCGCGCCCCCTCGGGCTCCTCCCGCCTCGGGGACACCAGCCGCCCGGCGAGGAGGGGGTAGGCTGATAACTTCCTACTTCCGGGATCGCAACCCGGAAACAGTTCACGCCACAACCCACGCCTTGTGTCTTTACCTTCCCTCCCCGCGCACCCCCCCCCCCGCGCTTCCGCCGACAACAGAACGTCGGACGTCAAGGCGCTTGGGGAGAACTCTCGCGACACCTGGGGAGCGCGAGCTCTTGCTCCCCCTGGCGTCGGTCTCGTGCTGCGGCGCTTTGGAAACTGAATGGAGCCAAACTTAATGGCTCAACTGATAAGAGTTGAGACTTGCTTCAGATAAGGACTGAGCTTTGAAGCCCAGACTCTTACCTTGTTCTGTCTACAGTGCCAAAGCTGTTAACTGCACGCGATCCTGCAAGTGATCTCTGTATGCCTGTAATCCCACCACTCTGGGAAGCTGAGGCAGGAAGATCCAAGTTTGAGCCCAGCCTGGGGAACATATCCATTTAGCCCGGCCATCTCAAAATAAAAATAAAAACAGGGCTGAACATAAAAATTTGAACACCGAAAAAGACAGCATCACAAAGAGGGTATCTAACTGGCAAATGCACACATGCAAAAGAATTCAACTTCATTAATCATTACTTGTAAGTGAAATGATGACTGAAATAGTGTTATACACGCTAAGAATTCCTGAATGGGAAAGACTGGTGATGCCGAGCATTAGCCAGGAAGCAGAGCCACACCAGCTCCCCTAGGCCGCTGGCAGGCATGCACATTGTTACAGACACGCCGGAGAACAGTTTGGTTCAACTGAGATACATACATTCTCCATGACAGCAATTCGGCTTCTAGGCAGACACCTAAAAACTCGGTGATACTCATAGCAGCCTTACTTGTTAGATGCATGATCCAGAAACATCCTGCATGCCCATTAACAACAGGATACATAAACACATTGAAGTTTAGGTCCTCAGATACCAGATGGGGGTCTGAAGAGGTACCTCACAAGGAGAGGATGACTTCAACTCCCTCTGGATGGGTTCCTGATGTACTGTTTCAGAAAAGCCTTTCAGAAGGCAGTGAGGCGGGGCGTGGTGGTGCACGCCTGTAATCCCAGCACTTGGGAAGCTGAGGCTGGAGGATCGTTGTGAGTTTGAGACCAGCCTGGGCTACAAAGTGAGCTCAAGGCCAGCCTGAACTACATAGCGAGACACTGTCTCAAAAAGACAAAAAAACCCACAAAAAAACACAAAAAACAAACAAACAAAAAAAAAACAGAAGGCAGTGAGATACAGGTAAATGGGTGCAACTGGCGTCCATACTCATTAGTGAAATAAATCAGACTCAGATGTGTAATCATCGTATTGTCTCCCTAGTGTGCGAAGTGGAAGGAGTAAATAAGATCCAAAATGTACAATAGATATTGTGATGTGGGAAGAAACTATTCAAAAGGAAAGACATGGGGCTAGGGGTATAGCTCAGTGGAATAAGTACCTGCCTGGAAAACGCAAGGTCCTGAGTTCGATCCCCATACAGCGACCAAAGGAAAGACAAACTGGGGTGGGAGAAAGTAGAAGGAAGGGAAAAGCAAAATGCTCTTAGTTCATTGAAGAGTAAGATATGTGCTAATATTGTTTGGAAGATTAATGCTGTCTTATAGTACTCTGAGTAATTTAAAGATAACAATATGCAATGGATTAACCAGTTATTCTCCTAATATTTTGTTTTGAAATTTTATTTTTTTCTCTTTTTAAATTTTTTTATTTCTCTTTTTTAAAATTTATTTTAAAAACGAAAGAAGGAAAACATATTAACAAACAGACATCCATTTTTTTTTTCTCTTTAAAATAAAATTGAGCTGGGCATGGTGGCGCATGCCTATAATCCCAGTGCTCGGGAGGCTCAGGCAGGAGGATCATTGTGAGTTCAAGACCAGCATGGGCTACAAAGTGACCTCAAGGTTAGTCTAAACTGCATAGCGAGACCCTGTCTCAAAAAAGAAAAAAAAAGACAAATAATAAATAAATAATTAATTAAAATAAATTAAAATTAAAAAAATGAGTTGACCATAAACATTTAGGTTTATTTATGGAATCTGTTTTCTTCATTTATTTGTCTGCATTGAAGGCAATACAACACCGTGTTGATTATTATAAACATATATTAATTCTGGAAATAATGTCATGTTAGCCTTCAAAAGTTTTTCTTCCTTTTCAAAATTGTTTAAATGATTTCAAGTCTTTTGGATTTTGATATTAATTTTAGAAAAGCCTGCCAGTTAAAAAAAAACTGGAATTTTCATTAAAATAAGATTATTAGGGCTGGGGATATAGCTCAGTGGAATAAGTGCTTGCCTAGCAAGCGCAGGGTCCTGCGTTCGATCCCCAGTACCGCAAAAAAAAAAAAAAAAAAAAAAAAAGATTATTAGATCAGCTTTTGGAAAATTGTTATCTTCAAGTGTTTCACCTTAAAATGTATTTCTTGAAATCTTCAATTTTTCTGTAATGTGTTCTAGTTTTCTGTATATAGGTCTCGTGGTGAGATTTATCACTATTTCATATTTTAATACTCTTGTAAACAATGTGTTTTATTTCTATTTGTCAATATGAAGTAGAAATACAATTGCTTTTCTTTTCTTCTTTTAATCTTTTTGTTTTTATTTATTTATTTATTTTTGCGGTACTGGGGATCAAACTCAGGACCCTGCGCTTGCTAGGCAAGCGCTTATTCCACTGAGCTATATCCCCAGCCCCTTCTTCTTTTAATCTTTTTGAGACAGGGTCTTGCTATGCATCTCAGGCTGGCCTTAAGCTCACTTTATAGCCCCAGGCTGGTCTCAAACTTGCAATGATCCTCCTGCCTCAGCCTCCTGAGTGCTGGGATTACAGGTGTGTGCCACCATGCCCATCTACAATTGCTTTTTTTTTTCTTTTTTTAACAATTGCTTTTCAATAAACATTTATTTGAAAAAAAAGGCAGTGAGAGGCATATGCAGTTTTATCAGGTAGAATCGAAAAAGTGCCCCTCGTAGGGAAAGAGTGCAGGCCCTGGTGGGGTGAGGTGCAGCTGTGGCCTAGGGTCAGGGGTGTCTTCTAGAGGTCCAGGATGTTTCTCTCGAGTTATGTTTACCTGGTGTCTGTCAGAGTACCCATTATTGGGCAAAAATTAACTATCAGCTAGGTTAAAATACAAACTGCACGATGTGTTTGAAATTTAGACATACAGTACCTAAGTAATACTGCTGTACCCTTGAGAATGGAAGTCTTTGGAGTTTGTGGGTTTACAGTACAGGAAGAAAAAGTCAGGCCCAATTTACAGACATATAGCATCTTTAAGACTCTTTGGAATTCAGAAGAAGGAAGCCTGGAAGCGACAAGGCCTGGGGCGAAGAGCCACTGTGGCCTTGGGTAACTCTGATAACCTCTGGAAGCCAGTTTTCCACAGCCTCCTCAGAAGTACAGTTTCATCAAAATTACGGCTTCCCGGTCTCCTTTCTGCCTAGCTCTATTTCTTCTAGCTTATCTCTAGATGTTCATGCCCAGAACACCGTACCACAGAACACTTAGAAATAGCCATTGCATACAGCATGGGTGTATTCCACAAGCATAATGTTAAACAAAAGAAACCATGAACCAAAGATCGCATATTTTAAGACTGTAAATTTACATAATCTAGCTCATCCTCCTTGAAGACGGAGAACATCAAGATGACAGATTTACAGGAACCAAACATGAGTGGGCACCTAGCAGCCTCCGGCCCACTGGCCTAAACCACCTCGGATTCCAGCAGAGACTCACAAAACTGAGATTGTCCCAAGCAGAAATATGGAGACCACAGCGTCCCCTCAGGCAACAAGTACTTTTCCAGAGCCATCTTGCAAATCAAACTAAGAGAATGATGAACCCGACCCTAGCCCACTTCGGAGCCTCCATAAAAACTGGCTTTGCCACTTTGTTAACAGGTACAGCCGCTCTTCTCCATCACAGCTAGGTCCTTTAGCTCCGGGAACTGAAGTCCCTTCCCACTCTTTCTTTCTTTTTCTTTTTTTGAGACACGGTCTCCCTATGCGGTTCAGGCTGGCCTTGAACTCATTTTGTAGCCCAGGCTGGTCTCAAACTCACAAGGATCCTCCTGCCTCAGCCTCCCGAGTGCTGGGATATAAGTGTGCGCCACCGTGCCCGGCTCCTTCCCACTTTTTCTAACTCTGCCTGGTATGTCAGCCTATGCTGATTCTCCGTCTTCACATCTGAAAAATGGGGACACAAGATCGTTTTGCAGAGTAAGAGAGGTTGTTTATTAGTATTTTCTACTGCAAGCTCTGGGTAAATCCTACGGCTCCCTACAAAGTCTCCTTATTAGAACCACTCTGGTGCTTTTCTTTCGGTTTCTCCACTTCGATCCCCGTCAAACTGTGAGACTGCTCCGAATTGAATGCCAAAATTTCCGTCCACGCCGGTGTGGTGGTGCACACCTATAATCCTAGCACTGGGGAGGCTGAGACAAGAGGATCGCCACGAGCTCGGGGTCAGTCTTGGCTCCGTGGGGAGTTCAAGCCAGCCTCAACTACCTAGCGAGACACTGCCTCAAAAATTAAAAAAAAATCCGTCCAATCAGAGTGAAGATTCGTGTTCCCGCCTTCCGTGCCTAAATGAGCCAATCGGGTCAACCGGAGAGCGCCGGACTCGATATTTAGAAATAGCTTGTAATGAATCTTCCATTTTCCTCTCTCCTGGCGCTCAGCTTCTTCTAGGCTCACACCTCAGCTTCCTGGCCTTGAAAGAAGGCTCTATACTCTTCTTGTCCCAGTTTTCCGCCTCGATTCCTGGACTCCAAAGGGCTAACCGGCGGGGACCGGAAGTGTGCGCTGGAGTGACGGATCCCCCACGAGCCGCCTCCGGAAGTAGCTGCTGCTAGAGGAGGGTTCCGGCTGGCGCCTTGGTCATGGCGGCGATTCCTCCCGACACCTGGCAGCCGCCCAATGTTTTCTTGGAGACCAGGTGAGGCGCTCGGACGTGTGGGGCTGGACTGGCGGGGGTGGCGCGGAGCCCGGGGTTCGTTCGGCCTCGCTTTGGCGCTCTGCTCCTTGGTGGGCAGTGACCACGTGGATGGGCAGCCCGGGACCCGGGAGCGGGTAGAGCACCGCGCGGGATCCGGGGATCACTGTCGCGGTCGTCCTCATCGCCCGCCTCTTTCACTTATTCACTCAACAAACGTGCAGTGAGTGAGTCGACTGCCACGCACGGGGGTCTGAAATCTGAGGATGCAGAGGTGAATAAAACACACAGCCCTGCCTCTGGAGACATGCAAATATTACAGTTGTATCACAAATCTCTATGAAATTACAAGAAAAACTCACCAGAGAGTCATGTGATGCGATATGATTAAGGACCGGTTTACTAGGGCCGTGCCTCTGACCTGCGCCTTCACTTAGTGTAATCCTTCTGGTGACTCGTGTCATAATGTTTTAGCAGGGACATTAACTGGCTTGACCAAAGCTGCCTGGCTGGGAAGTGGAGGGAGCGTTTGGAGCCTGGTCATTCTGTCTCGCATGCAGGGTCTTCTCAGCTCTTAAATTGGTCTTCCGAAAGCAGGGCCGTGGGGCCTGCTCAAGAACCTTAGATGACTTGCTGCTGCTGTAACAGTGTGTTAAGACTTTGTAGTTTGGCCTGTGAGGCGGTCTCTCTTTCCTGTCTCCCTCCCTCCCTTCCTCCCTCCCTCTCTCTCCCCTATTTCTTCCCTCCCTCTTCTTTTCTGTTCTTTTCCCTGCTGCTTTTCTTTGTTTTCTTTTTTTTTGCGCGGTACCGGTGATTGAACTCAGGATCTTCTGTTTGCCAGGCAGGCGCTTCTGCCACTGAGCTGTATCTCCAGCCCCCCCCCCTCTCTTTCTTTCTTTCTTTCTTTGGTCTTTCTGAGACAGGGTCTTCCTATGCTGTTCAGGCTGGCCTTGAGCTCACCTTGTAGCCCAGGCTGGTCTCAAACTCCCAGCGATCCTCCTGCCTCAGCCTCCTGAGTGCTGGGATTACAGGCGTGCGCCACCATGCCCTGCCTTCCCTGCTGCTTTTTAACCACCGCACAGAGTTCTCATGCTGTTCTGCTCCCTAGTTATCCTTTTCCTTCTGCTTGCCTTTTTTATTTGGTACTGGGAATCGAACTCAGGACCTTGCACTTGCAAAGCAGGCACTGTGCCAATGAGTTATACCCTGGGCTTCTCTTCACTTTCTTTTTTTTTTTTTTTTTTTTTTGGCGGTACTGGGGATTGAACTCAGGACCCTGCGCTTGCTAGGCGGGTGCTTATTCCACTGAGCTATATCCCCAGCCCTCTTCACTTTCTTATATGGCAGAATTCTACCTCTTCAGTGCCCTTCTGCCCTGGGGAAGTGAGTTCGAGGCTAGCCTATGCTATATATGGAGACCCTGTCTCAAAAAACAAAGCAAGGGCCAGGGATATAGTTCAGCGCCACAAGCACCTGCTTGGCAAGTACAAGGTCCAGAGTTTAATTCCCGGTATTTATAAAAAAAAAAGCAAAAGTGAGCCAGAACAGTCCCTGCTGTCCCTGGTGCTGTGACCTTGCTCCTGACCCAGCAGTGCTGTCTGCCCGCAGCATGGGAGTCATCGTGCTGGAGCTGTACTGGGAGCACGCGCCTAAGACCTGTAAGAACTTCGCGGAATTGGCCCGGCGTGGCTATTACAATGGCACCAAGTTCCACAGAATCATCAAGGACTTCATGATCCAGGGGGGTGACCCGACAGGGACAGGTACGTTTCACTGCCTCCTAACTGGGTGTTGAGGTGGCCAGAGCGCTCTTCTCCTCCTAGCGGGGTCTGGGTGACTTGGTTCTGGTGACTGCTCCTGCCTGCCGCAAACACATGTGCAACTGCTCAGAAACAAATCCTGACTCCCGGCTTGGCAGTTTTTCATAACTTTCATGTTTGGTTCACTAAGAGCAAATACTATTTGCCAGCACTATAGTGACACATACAGTAGTTTGACTAGAAGTAGAAGAAACATTCCCAGTGTTTTGAGAAGAATACAGCATTGACTGCTGAAGCTCAGCGTGGTGGTGCATATCTATAATCCCAGCACTCTGGGAGGCTGAGGCAGGGAGGTCAGATGTTTAAGCCCAGCTTGGGCAACTTGGTAACTTACCAAAAAAAAAAATTAAAAACCAAGGGCTAGAGATGGAGCCCTGCATGAGGTCCTGGGTTCAGTCTCACCACCAAAAACAAAGCATACCAAAAACCAAACGCAAGAACTGTGCAGCTGCTTTGTGTCAGACGGCTTTCTCAGCGGTAGAGGTTTAGCTGTGCAGAGAGACAGAATTCCCACCTGTGGTGAAGTGGGGACGGTGTGCGATACAGCTTGGTGGGAAGATCAGAGACATCCTCTCTGAGATATTTCAGAGTTCCGGATGCGGATGGGATGCGCCTTGGGACTAAAGGGCCTATGTAGGCCTGAGCATGGTGGGGACTTGGGATTTTAAACAGAGGGGCAAGGGGGTCCTGGGGTGGGCCAGGAATCCCTGTAACCGCCCAGTCTGGAGATGATGGGGTCAGACTGGCTGGGAATTGGAGGGTGGTGAGGAGCCACTGATCCTGGCTCTGCCTGGAAGACCTGGCGCGGGGCTGCAGCGGATGGGACGGATGGGATGTAGGAGAGGCGGAAGTGGCCCAGGGCAGCTGCAAGTTTCCCGCTGGACCAGTGAGAAGGGGAGGGAGCGCGGGGTTGGGAGGAGGAGATCAGGAGTTCCGTGGGGCCCGGCGGCGTGGGTAAAACACTGTGCCTAGGAAGGTGCACTGAGAGAGAAGCCAGCTGTGAATGGGGAGCAGTCAGATGGGCGAGTGTGGAAATGGGGGCTTCCGGTTACTCGCAGGTGGGCCTCGGTAAAATGCTGGAATGCTTGTCCAGCAGCCCTCGCTTCTTGGTTGGCCTTTTTCTCTGCCAGTTCCTGCTCTTTTGGCTTTAAGCAAGCATAGTTACCTCTTTTCTTGCTGTGTTTTGATCATTCTCAGGTTTTGGGGTCTTGTTTTGTTCTATTTTTTTGGTACAGAGGGTTCAGCCAGGTCTTCACGCTGAGCTGCATCTCTGGACCTCTCTTATATTTTGTTTCGAGACAGGGTCTTATTAAGTCAATGTGATCTTCCTGCCTCAGCCTTCCAGAGGGCCGGGATTAGAGGCACATGTCAATCACTCTGTCTGGCTTCTCGGTTGTCCCTTAGGGCCAGGAGAGTACAATTCCTTTAATGTCTATGGACACATTTCAGAATATAAGATACACAAGAAATGGGTGGAAACCACCAAGAAGTGAGGTTTCTAAAGATTTCTAACTGGATGGCTTATCCGGCAAGCTCTGACTTAGAAATGACGGCATTAATGTGTGGTGGTCCTTGATCTGGCTGGCTGTCTCTCCAGAGACCTAGCTAAGTGGATGGATAGGAAACTGGCTCAATGAAAGTGGTCAGATTGTAATTAGTATTGTTTTATTGTAAATAGTACTGTTTTAAAATAAAGTTATATTTAGCTTTGAGTATATTTAACAGAAAAACTGACTACCTGCCATGAAAGATGAGGCAATTAGCACTTTTCTACCCATTCTAACCCCATCCTGATTTATTTTTTTTAATGAAATCAAACCTGGGATCAAACCCAGGTCTTCGCACATGCTAGGTAATGCTCTACTGATGAGCTGTGCCCCCACCCTAATATATATATGTATTTTTTGGCCTTTATTAAGACAGGGTCTCACTATGCAGTTCAGGCTGGCCTTGAGCCTTTGTAGTTCAGGCTGGCTTGGAACTCACCATCCTCCTGCCTCAACCTCATGAGTGCACCACCATGCCTAGCTCCCCCACCCTAATTTTTGTTGTTTTATTGTTTTCTTTTTTTGTTTTTGTTTGTTTACGGTGCTAGGGATTGAATCCAGGGCGTTGTTCTGAGCTACACCCCCAGCCGTTTTGAATTTCTTATTTTGAAACAGGATCTTCTTAAGTTGCCCAACCTGGCCTCGAACTTGCAGTCCTGCCTCAGCCTTTTGGGGTTACACATGGCATGTGCCATTGTACCTGGCAATTTAACTTTTTTTTTTTTTGGCTTTTTGAAACAGGGTCTTGCTAGGTAGTTAAGGCTGGCTGCAAACTCACTATGTAGCCTAGGCTGGCTTTGAACTCACAGTGATCCGCCTGCCTTAGCCTCCTGAGTGCTAGGATTGCAGGCTGCTAGGATTACAGGTTTGTGTGTGTGCGCGTGTGCCACCATGCCCAGCAATTTCGGTTTTTTGTTGTTGCTGTGCATGGGTAACTCAGCCTTACCCTCACCCTCAGTTACGTCCCCAAACGCTAGAGGGCAGGATTTCTTGTTGCAGGTGTGCATTTGTGAACTTGCTCCTGTTGGGGCTTTTCTGCTGCTGCCTGTATACTTGAAAAAGGCCACACGGAAGGTGGAATTATCCCTGGGCCACATTCCGTCGGATATGTTTGTTTGTTTATTTATTTGTCCTTTTGAGACAGGTCTCACTATACAGTTCAGACTGGCCTTGAGCTCTCGAACTCGCAGCCATGCTCCTGCCTCGGCCTCCCGAGCGCTGGGATTACGGGCGAGCATCATCAAGCTTGGCCCTCAGATATGTTTAGACAATTCTGATTCATCACCTCCTGGTTTTAAGCGTGGTTTAGGGAAATTTTTAAAAATTGTTGTTTCTGAAGACTTTCTCTGGTTATACATATTAGGTTTTCTATTTCAGGAAACTAATTTGTCTGTGTCTGGTCCCCTTTCCCCCGCGTATTGATCACATTTCTTCTGACTAGGGCAAGATGAGCTTTTTCCCTTTTTTTCCTGCCTTCAGTGAAACCGCCTCAGCCCTCTCTTCTGCCTCCCTCAATTTCCGGTTGTGTCTGCTCTGCTTTTATTGCTCTAATTTATTTATTCGCTCTTTATTGGTGTCATGTGGATCTCAATTGATGTACTGAGCTCTGCAGTCTTCTCACCTTACTCCTTGATTTATTATCTTGCCTCTGAATGTTTGTTGTATTAGATTCTCATCTCTGCCAAATCATTTGTGTCTAGAGCTGTAGAAGTCACTGCATCCCTTAGACTGAAGCGTTTTTTGTTTTTTTTTTGAGACAGGGTCTTGCTGTGTAGCTCAGGCTGCCCTTAGATCACTGTGTAGCCCAGGTAGGCCACAAATTCGAAGCAGTCTTTCTGCCTTGGCCTCCTGAGGGCTGGGGTTACCAGTGCCAGACTAAGTTCTTGAGGTCTGTTTCCTCCCTCCCTCCCTCCTCTGTCAGGCACAGGGTCCTGGTGTCCCCGAGTTGCTCTCCTCACCTCTGTGGGCCTGTTGTGTCCCCCTCAAAGGTTAGGTTACTTTCTCTCCTTTTTTCCGGCCTGAAGAGGAGGGAGTTGTGGCCCTTCTGGGAGGACCGGCTTCTGCCCATCCCCCCGGGGCCCCTCAGCCGGATCCCAGGAGCCCTCTAGCAGCCGGTGCTGACCCCCCGGGTGTGGCTCGGCGCCCGGAAGTTGGGCTCCGGCCCGGGGCTCCTCCTTAGCTCTGTTGCCCTCGCTGCTCCGAGTGAGGCCTCTCAGACTGGGGTCTGCTCTCGTCACTGCCTCTGCACGCTGAGGAGAGGCGCGGTCTTGGCATGCGTCTGCCCGCACTGCCTCCTGCCTTGTCTCACCCTCTTGCTGTCAAGCAGGGAACTGTCACTCAAGGCTCCAGTGAGCGGGGAGAGTGCAGGACCGAGGAAGCAGGAAGCAGGACTGCAGGTGACTCGGGAGTGAGCTGCTCACCCCAGCACTTCCCTGTGTTTTTGCTGCCCTTCGTAATGTCACGTTTCCACGCTACGGCTGTGACGAAACCGAGTGACTCCAAAAGTTTGCACACAACTGTGTCCGGCCCGGGTATAGAGAACGTCTGTGCAGCCTGGACCCCGAGTCGAGCCTGTGTGCCGATTCGATGCCGGTTCGGGTGGGCAGGGTGTGGCATCTGGGCGCCCCTGTGAGCGTGCCCACTGCCCACTGTCCCTCAGGCTGACCACTCCGGAGCTGCTGCTTCTGTGATCATCCTGATGTCTTCACCAGATCTTTCTCCGTTCACAAATCACTGATTTCCTGCTTCATCTCATTTGTAGTTTTTTTTTTTTTAATGACTTTCTTTGAGAGAATCTTGTTTTGTATTCCAGGCTAACCTCAAACTTGAAATGATTCTCCTGCCTCAGCCTCCCAAGTGCTGGGGTTACAGGTTTACTACCACTCCTGGTCTGAGCCATTTTTCTACAGTTGCCCATATCAAGATAACTTGATGTTAGCTCTTCCCTTAGCCTCTGTGTGCCTTTTACCTGTTTCTGCTTATAGAGAGCCCTCCCAGTCCTCAGTGCGGCCCAGGAAGTCACGTTTGTAATCCCTTGGAAAGTTACTGGAATTCGAGTGAATTAATTCCTATCTAGCACTTATAGTGCAGTCCATGGTGAGCGTGAAGACACTAAGGCATATTTATAGTTCTGGGGAGCCAGGGGTCCTAAGTCCAGCCACGATGATGGCTCTCCCGAACAAAGGCCCCACCCAGGGCTGAACCCAGGTTTTATTTGTGAGGAGGGGAGTGCCCTCAGGGTGAGTGGCTGAGAGGAGCAGGAAGTGGGTGAGTGCCGGGAGCCGGGCCAGGTAGGAGGCCTGAAATTGTCTCTGCAAACACAGAGAAGGATCTGCAGAAGGAGTCATCTGCGTGACACGATTGAAATAGTATCTAATGTTTTGGGGTCAGCGCCTCAGCTCTGATGTGTGATCTTTCAAGCCCCAGGAAGCCACAGCCTCTGTCGAGGATGAGAATCTGCCCTGCAGCAGCAAGGCACACTGGCTCTTCACCCTGGCTGACACAAGGGAACAACGGGGGTCCGGGCAGACACACCTGCCGTCTCCAAAGACCACCATCAGCACTGCAGCACCTCGGCAGGACCCATGTGCGCTGCTTAACGCCAGCTGAAGGGATAAGCAAAGTCCCAGCCAGCTCTGCACACATTTGTACGTTGAAAGAGGGTCAGGCTCAGCGGAGATGGAGGCCGTCGCTCCTCCTTCGGGGAGAGCCGCCCAGGCGGTCTCCACGCTTGCTAACCTCTTCCTCTTCCCTTTAGGGTTGGTGGCCTCTTGAGTTCTTCCTTGCCGTCCACCACTGGTACCGCCAGTGATTTGATGGTTAATTATAAATGCTGCTGGGAACGACCCGGTGAGGGAGACTGTGTGGTGGATGGACTGGGCGCGTGGCAAGGCCCCGAGGCCGCTCCGTGATGTATCAGTAAGGGGAGGGGCGGGGCGCGCATCGGGAAGGGCATTTGGTGGAGAGAGCTGTGCCTTCTCTCCTGGAAACCCTTTTGCTCAGTGAAATTAGGAGCAGAAGCTGCCCTTGGTAAGCCAGAGTGTCGTGCAGGTGGCGGAGGCCTGGGGCCAGGGCTGGAATAAATCCCAGTGGCACAGCTGCTGCTGGTGGAAACTTGGACTTTTCGCACTGGCGTCGTGTGCACCGCTGCCTGTCTCCCAGCCCTGGCTTCTGAGCGCGCTCGCGTGTCGGGGAAGCATCTCACTGACAGCTAAGCGGGCAGTCACCGCGCAGTTGGAGCTGGAATGCAGGTCTCTGAGCCCAGTGCACATGAGAGAGCGAGGTCCCCACCTGAGCCTGAGAGCGCCAGGCTATGTCCCTGATGTCAGGGAGTGGTGGGATCAGCTCCTTCCCATGGTGCTGCATGGCGGCCTTCAACCACATGGCAGCACCCGGAGGAGGACTTGCCCCGGTCCCACCGCTCACAGGATGGGGGCCCAAGCTGGCGGCCTCCCTCCCCTCCCCACCCCACCCCGGTGGTGTGTTGGTCTCAGACAGTGGCTCCGGTTGCAGGGCGCCGGCTGCTGCTGCTGCTGCTGCTGTGGCCCTGCTCTCCAAGAGGGCAGTGCAGGAGCGCCATGGTGCCACGGAGGAGCAAGCTCATCCCTCACGTGGGAGAGCACCTCTGAAATCCCAGCAGACTGCTCTTTCTTTTCCTAAGTCAGAAGCGGGCCACCCGGCTTCACCGCTGGCTGTAGACAGAACTGCTCAGTCCCTGCCTGTGCCTCTGAGGTCGAGGCACAGCGGCTGTGTTGGGGGAGGCTGGGGGCGTCTGGCGGAGGCTCACTTGCCAGGATAGGGCCTTCAGCTGATCAGCTATCCTCTCAGGTCAGATCACACCCCGGGCAGAGCTTTCCGGTGGCCCGGGTTAGTGCCATCTGGGGCTACCATGGGCCTGCACGTTAGTCTGGTCCCAGCTGTGGGTGGGGACTGGCAGCACCAAGTGCGGTGATCTTGTATGGCCACCCTCCTGTCTCGTGGGGTCGAGGTGTAATTCACCATTGGGAGATTTCCAGTGAGTAGAGGAAGAGACAGAGGAGGGGTCTTGAGGAAAAGAAATAGAAATTTTTGTTTTTAAGGAATAACAGATTCAAAAAAAAAAAGAAATAACATTTCTTGCAGAAATTTCTATGCGTTAGGAGAACCCCTTAAGAGAAGGAAAGACATCACCCAGGATAAGGAACCTGCAGAACATAAACTAAGAGAGGATTGACATCTGATCACGCCTAGAGAAGTGGATGTTCACAGAGGACAGAAGCCAGTAAGCTGGAAAGTATGTGGGAGAAAGCAGAGGAAAACACCACGTGCACTCCCACCTCACACCGGGTGCAGGAGCCGGCGAGGGGCGCAGCAGGCGGCACCGTCCCCGGGTCGGGTCTGCTGGGGAGGCGGCAGTGTGCTTAGCACCCTGTGGTCTGTAGCAGATGCACCCAGAGGAGACCCCGACGTCCGCCCACAAGCAAAGCCAGAGCAGAATGATGGTCACAGAGCTGGGGACGGAGCAGGTGACACTCCTAGACCCTGTGGGGGACCCACAAGCTAGCTGTACAGACGTGGGGAGCAGGAGTTCTTCATGGAGCAGTGAGGGAGCTCTTAGGGACACGCACGCGCGCAGAGGAGCACACGGAGACGCAGCCTGGCCAGGGTGGGGTTGCTGAGGACCCGAAGTGCAGTCGCCAGGAGCGGAGGGCGGGGTGGTGCCTCTAGTGTTTGTCTGTGCCCTGGTCTCCTGTGTGGGATAAGGCTTTCTCGGGAGAAGCGGAGACCTTGGACCCCAGGACGTGGGCAGCGGCCTGTGTGTCCTGGCCGTCTGTCCTGGACCAGTGCCGCCTCCACCTCCTAACCGGGCCTGGCGTCCTGCGCCTGCTGCCTGACTGTCCTCCCCCGGCTGCTGTGGGTGGCAGTCGTTGGCCCTGTGACACTTTGCTGAACGCAGCTGTGGAAAGAACGCAAGTGTGCCGCGGGTAACGAGAGTGGGTGAGAAGGGGCCCCGCGCCCTCCCCTCCAGCCTCGCCTGTGACTCCTGACCGTCCAGCTCTGTGCTCTTGAGTTTGTGGCAACAGCTGTGGGAAGGGATTGGGTTCGTAGAGGGCAAAGGCCTGAGGGTTTGCTGGGCAGCACTCATTGGGCAGAGCCCTCGCCCGGCCACAGCCCCCGCACCGCCAGGACACCGCCGCTGCTAGGTGGCCAAAGGCAGAGGAGGCCGAGGCAGCGGCCGTTGCAGAAGCACGCTGGCTGCGGTGCTCTGGCGCAGGGTATTACCTAGCCAGTGGTGGTCCAGAAGCTGGGGAGCCTGGGCGGGCCGGCTCTGATTTCCTCCCCTCCTCCTTACTTTAGAGCAAGGGTTTCTGCTAGACAGACTGTGGCGTGTGCCACGGTGGGACAGCCTGAAAGGACTTTTATTGTTCATGTATTTATTACGATGGGAGCTGTAGAGAGCCCTTCCCGGTCCTCACTGTGGTCCGGGAGGTTTATATTTGTAATCCCTTGGAAAGTGACTGGAGTCCCAGCGAGTTAATTCCAGTCTGCTCCTCCCGGTGCGACACTAAGCCCTGTCTATAGCTGTGGGGCGCCTGGAGGTCCTGAGTCCAGCCATGGTGATGGCCAACAGGAACAAAGGCCTCTGCCAGGGTTGAACCTCGTATTTATTCATGAGGAAGGGAGTGGCTTGAGGGTGAGTGCCTGTGAGAGTGGCGGGAAGTAGGTGAGTGGCGTGAGCTGGGCCGCGTAGGAGGCCTGAAATCCCCTCTGCCACGTGCAGAGAGAAGGACCTGCAGAAAGTGATCTGTGTAGCACAATAGCCTCTGTGTAGCTAATGTTTTGGGGCTGGTGCCTCAGCTCTGCTGTGCAATTGACTGTGCCCTGGGAAGTTGTGGTCGTTTATCAGCTCGATCTACAGCGTGGAGCATGGCTCTGCATCCAATGTTTTTTTGGGGGGGAGTAGGGAAACACTGCCCTGTTGTGTCACTTCAAAGACCACCATCAGCACCTCCGCTGGACCCATAAGCACTGCTTAAAGCCTACTGGGGGGATAGGGAGACATCCCAGCCAGCTCTGCACACATCAGTACATGGAAAGAGGGTACGGCTCAGCTGAGATGGGGACAGTTGCTCTTCTTTCAGGGAGAGCCGTGCAGGTGGTCTCTCCAGGAACCCCTGGTGGTCCAGGCATGCTGGGCCAACCAGCTGGTCCTCTGCAGCGGCACCTGCGCTGTGCCCTAGGACCTGGTGTGGATGCAGTGCTGCAGTGGCCACTGTCATGGGCGGCAGTAGGGGGAGGAGCACGCTCGCATCTGGGTAGCTCTGGCTGCAGGCAAGCTGCGCCTGCTGGTGAGTACAGTGCTCACCGTGAGCCCAGCAGCGATGCCCTGGCTGTCAGCTGGGAGAAGCCAGCGTGTGAGCCAGGTATGTTTTCCTGCGGGTAACTACGTGCTGTGGCCCTGAGACCGACTGCCATGGAGCAGAATGTCCTGCACTCTGGGGTCCTGCTCGGGCTGGGCTCCTGTGGACGTGGGAGGGGGTGTTTGGTGGCGACGTTGCTGACAGATGGTTCCCATTGCCCCTCCCCGCACAGGGTGTGTGTTCTTGGGGGCTGCTGCTGTCACCTGCTTTCCGCCTCATCACCACGACCTTCCTGCCACTGGTGTTTGCCCTGAGGCTGGGCATTGGCTTGACGTGGGGGCATCTTGTTTTCCCCGACTGGGTTGGGATGGCAGATAGGTTTCAGCCCCACCATCTCTGGTCTTCTGATAGTGCCGCTGGCATCCTGTGGGTTGGTCAGGATTTGTAGGCAAATCTAAGTAAAGAGGGAAGAATGCTCATTGGTGGGCAGTCTCTACTGGACACAGGGTTAGGGCTTGGAGGCTCCTGCTAAAATACAATAGTGTGAGAAGTTGAGCCTCCTCTTAAGGTGTCAGATTCTGTAGGTGATCTGATTACAGGCACTCCAGTGTTCTTTTGATCTGTTTTTTTGTTGTCTTTTTGAGAGAGAGTCTCACTATGTAGTTCACACTGGCCTCGAACTCACGGTGACCCTCCTGCCTCAGCCTCTGCAGTGCTGGGATTATAGGTGTGCACCCCTACGCACACCAGCTTTTCTCCTCTGTTCTGTATGTTTGATAGCAAACCTGTGTTGGAAAGCAGGAGGAAACTTACTTTGAGGAGCAGTCTTAACCCGAGTGATGCCAGTGGCTCACAGGTTGGCTCTGCAGCTGTGGCCCGTCTAGCAGGCAGGACATGCTTTCTGTCTCTCCCTTTCCTGCCCCCTGAAAACTTGTCTGGGCCCGGCGGGTGCTGGGCTTGCAGCAGGGCGCAGGCCCGGCTGGCTCAGTTCCTGTCTTCTGATCGCAGGTCGAGGCGGTGCCTCCATCTACGGCAAACAGTTCGAAGACGAGCTTCACCCCGACCTCAAGTTCACTGGTAAGTGTGTGGTGGGGCAGGGTGGGGGGTGGGTTGAAAGCTGGCTTTCCTGGCTGGGACTCAGAGTGACGCTGGACACTGTGGCGTGGTGCCAGGGAGCTGCCAGCCATGGCGCCACGGGAGCCCTGGCACATCAGCCGATGCGGTGCCTCTTGCAGGATCCTATGCAGTTCTGAGTGCCGCCCTGGGTGTTCAGGACTCTGACAACTCAACACATGTCATAAAGACAAGGATTTGAAAAGCGTCCTCACAGAAGCACACAGGGCCCATGGGTGTTGGAGGGAATTGGTGACGTGGGCTGGTGGTTAGTGGGGCCCTCGGGGACCAGCTGGAGAGTAGATGTGATGGGATCCAAGGTTATGGGCTGCAGTGATTACCCTGTGCAGGACAGAGGGGGAGCTCCCTGGGCCCACACTAGCGAGGACAATGGCTGCTTTGTGTACCCAGGATGGTGCCGTGCCCTGTGCTGGAGCTGTAGTTCATGCTCTTCCTGTGTCCCTTCCCCCAGGGGCTGGAATCCTCGCAATGGCCAATGCAGGTCCAGACACCAACGGCAGCCAGTTCTTTGTGACCCTCGCCCCCACCCAGTGGCTGGATGGCAAGCACACCATCTTCGGCCGCGTGTGCCAAGGGATCGGCATGGTGAACCGCGTGGGGATGGTGGAAACCAACTCCCAAGACCGGCCCGTGGATGACGTGAAGATCATCAAGGCGTACCCATCCGGGTAGACCTTCGCCCTCTCAGACACAGCCATTGGGCTTCTGGAGGAGTCCAGCTCACATGGACTCTGAACTTCATTTTGGCATCACACCCCGAGGGTCCCAGGTGAGCCAGAGACGTCAGTGCAGCTCACCAGGACACTGGGATGTATCGGGGCTGACGCAACCTGTGGGCACTCACCTTGATGACCCGTCTGTCTTTCCTGTGCACGTCATGCCATGCTGATGCACGCGGATCAGAAGGATGCAGACTTGGCCCTCGACAGATTTACTCTCCGGGCCACTCTCCAGGATCTAGTGGTGGCTGCCCCAGAATGTTAAGCAAGCAGCGCCTGCGGCCCGTCCCCTCCTACACCCACCCGGTGGTGCTTCCAGGGAATAAGAATGTGTCTTGCCATACTCTCCCTCAAACCCAGAACCTCGGCACTGCTGCTCTGACATGCACATATCCCACACAAAGCCACCTGGATTTTTGCCAAATGAAAAACGCATCCAGCAATCAAGTTCCTAAGAAGGTGTCTGGGGAATGATAATGTGTGATGATCGAGGGTGGAATTTATCAGAAGGCAGCAGAAGCATTGACCGTTTCTTCCCCAGGAAGTGGTGGAAATCTCCGGAACTCGACAGACTGCATCCTTTATCAACAGCAGCACCTTGGGAGGAGAGGCACTGCGCGGCTCTTTTAATTAATAAGACTTAAGAGAAATTAGATAAGAGAGTTTTGTACTTTTTTGAAAAATCTTTAAAAATAAATAAAAAATGAAAAATCTTGATGGTGAGGGAGGAAGGGTGAGGAAGGGAGTTAATACGTTTGTAATACATAGATCCATCAAAATAAAACGCTGTCTGTTAATGGTTGAAATCACCGCTGTGGTCAGATTTTCAGTATTGTGTAGGGTTCTATAGTTATTTTTTTGTTTTTGTTTGTTAGTGTTTTTGAGAAAGAGTCTCAGTATATAGTTCAGGCCAGCCTTGAACTCACAGCTATCCTCCTGCCTCAGCCTCCCAAGTGCCAGGATTATGGGTATGCGCCACCACACCTGGTTTAAGAGATAGAATTATTTTCTTTCAGCCAGACTAGGTGGGCTACTGAAGTCGCTGCAGGAAGAGCCAATAAGGCATCGGTCTCTGACCTCCCAGAACACTAGGTTCCGCCTCCAGCCAGGGCACAGGGCAGTGGCAGGAGGGAAGGCTCCGTTCTCGGGATGCTGCTCCTGGTTTCCACACAGGCCCACGGTTCTCACGATTCTGCCAGTTAGCGGGGCAGGTGGACGTCCCGGTTCCATGGGAAGGCGGCCTGCTCAGGAAGAGTCCTGTTGAATTTCACGTGTGTCTGCGGCTTCTCTGGGTGAGGACAGTGTGGGCATGGGGACCCCCTATCCCCAGCAGACACTGAAGACGTGGGAGGGCAGTGGGGACTGCTCAGGAGACAGCCTCCTTTGAGAGTAAGAGTAAGGCAAGGGAAGAAGACTTCGAAGAAGTACCCCTGGAGATGGATAGAAGGTGGCCTGCCGAGGGCGCCTCACCTCACCACGCCTATAATCCCAGCCCTGAGGCTGAATCAGGAGGATCTGTGGGAGTTCAAGGCCAGCCTGAGCTACTTAGCAAGACCCTGTTAGGTAAAACCGAAACCAAAACAGCGTCAGGGTCCACATTTCTAAGCAGCTCCAAAGGAGGTGACCTCCTGGCCCCACTACACCCACTATGTTGTAGCAGCACCCGTGATGAACGGGGCACGACCTGGTCCGTAGCCGAGTCTGCCCCATCCTGGAGCCTGGCAACAGTGAAGAGACCCAGGCCTGCTGCTGTCTGGGCTCTGCTTTGACTACTCAGGCTGAACGTTAGTATCCACTTCAGTCCACCAGGACATCAGACCCCTGAGTGGCTGCCGCGGTGGAAGACTGCAGGCCGGGAACCCCACAGAGGGCTCAGGGAAGGAGGCCATTGTGACGCTTCAGGACAGGACTCAGCTGCAGCCCTCCACGGCCCGAATGTGAACAGGTTTCCCCAAGCCTTAGTTCCCCAGCTGTGAAACGGATCAAAGCCCTGACTTCACGAGGCTGTTGTGAAAGTTTGGTGCGGTAGAGCAGGATCTCACATTTAGAAAACTGAAAATGCCAGTTGTTACTGGTGCCCTTGAAGCTGTCTGTCTGTCTCAGTGCTGAGGGTGGAACCCAGGGCCTGCTGCATGCCAGGGAAGCGCTCTACCACCCAGGTGCACCCCGGCCTCCCCTACCCATCGGCAGCCCCTGCTGTGCTGACCTTTGAGGGCGAGGACCTGTCCTGCACCTCACTGTGTTGTCTCAGCACCTTGTGCCAGGCTTTGAGGTTCCTGGGGGTGAATCCAAGTGCAGAGTGCCCTTGGTCAGAATGAGATTGAGACCCAGAGCAGACACAGCTGTGCCCTGTGTCACAAACCCAGGATTTGGCCTGGCGTAGTGGCACACAGCTGTAGTCCCAGCTTTCAGGAGGCTGAAGGATTGCTGTGAGTTTGAAGCCAGCCTGGGCTATATAGTGAGACCCTATCTTAAAAAAAAAAAAAAAAAAGAAGAAACAGGCTTTAGCTCAACTGGCAGCAAAGCCTTTCTGCTCAGCCCCTGGAAGTCCTCAGACTGATTTATTTTTGGATCGTGTCTCTAGAATATGTCAAAGTGGCTTTCCCTGCACCAGATCCTGGAGCCAAGCTGAGCTGTTGCTTCGGCCCGTTGATTGCCACATCCTGGCAGCATTTGGAGGAGGAAGTCATGAGGGACACACTTGTTAAAGCTGAGAGTTTACTTGTGTAGTGCATTTTGGCCTTGGAGCCCAGGAGATTTTTGCAAAAGGCCAGGGCGTGGGATATTCCAGCAGCACCTGACCGGGCCAGAAGAAGTCACACCACAAAGCAGGGTGAGGTCTTTGCTTGAGAAACTGGATCTCTATTTGTTCTTGCAAACCAGTCTGTCTGTGGAAGCACAGGCGGCTAGTTGTGGGCACGGGTGTGGGCAGAGCAGTGTGAGGCCTTAGTGTGACCCAGGGGAGCCGCCTTCCCTCTGGACTTTGGTGACCTTCAAGCCGTGATCTGAACCCTGCCCCTTCCAGCCCCCGCCATTCAATCTAGGTCAATAGGAAGATTCCTTCGGCGTTAGCATGCTGTTCGGAGACCTACCAGTAGAGGCCGCTGCGAATGCAGCTTTGCCTCCCCGCTTCTTCAAAAGGCAGGAGGCTGCCAGTGTCTTTCAGGATTTCATGAACCGCGCCTGCCTCCCCTCGGATGTGCAAAAGCAGCGACTGCTCAGATTGTGAGACTAGGACGAGATGGCAGCCTGGCACAGCGGGCGCCTGGAAATGCGCCTGCACAGGCTGAGCAGCCTCTTCCTGTCCGACAGCACTGTGGTGCACTCCTACAACCCAGCACTGGAGAGGCTGAGGCAGGAGGATGGCTGTGAGTTTGAGGCCAGCCTGGCCTCCATAGAGAGACCCTGTCTCAAAAAAAAAAAAAGCCACTGTAGTTGGATTCACTCATTCATCAGTCATTTCCAGTCCCTGTTTTACCCCCAGCATCAGCAAATATTGTCACAGAATCAGAGAAAGTCAACCAGAAGGAACCACGGAAGAACACGAGAAGTCATTGTTGCCCTTTTGTGTTTAAGGGTTTGTGGATGCCTCTCGGGTAGGTTTTCCTTTTAATCCCTCAAACTGGCCTCAGAGGGTAGCAAGATGCCCATTTCCAGATGAACAAACTGAGGCCCAAAGGTGGGGAGCACGGGTTCAGGACAAGCGAATGGGCTAAATAATGGGCATAGGGCCTGTGTGGCTAGAAGAAGGCAGGCCTGGGACTTGGGGATTTTTTTCTTTCTTCTTTTTCTTTGTATTTACATATTTATATTTTTGAGCATCTTACTATGGGTTTCTTTTCTTTATTTTTGAGCATCTTACTTTGTAGTCCAGGTTGGCCTCAAACCTACAACAATCCTCCTGCCTCAAACCTACAACAATCCTCCTGCCTCAGCCTCCCGAGTACTGGGATTGAAGGCATGTACCACCATGATGGGCTGTTACCCCATCTTTAAACTGTGAGAAGCTAAAAAGCAGCTATACAGGGAGTGGAGACAGCCATGCCTCTCCCCAGGCAGGCTGGCTGCAGAAGGGGCTCTCAGCTGCCTGGAGCCTGTCCCCGCCGGCCTGGTGGAATTATCAGAAATGGACCAAATGCTTCTCACAATGGGGCTGCTGTTCCAGCCCGAGGTGAAGGCAGGACGAAGAGTGTCTGATGAGCTCCTCTGCTGGTGTGCCCCAGGCTGGTGAACCTGGGTGAGTCACGGGGCAGGGCCACCAGAATCCCAAATTCTAGCAGAGCTGGCCCGGCACCCTGTGTGTCGTTCTGGCACCTTCGGCAGGGAGGCCAGCAAGCACCGGCAGGTTGGCATGAAAATGGATTTAGAGCTTTAAAAAAAAAATGAGTATTTTATCTTTGGTGGCTTTTCAGGCTGCCTTGGCACAGGTATAACCAGGCAGGTGGTGACAACGGCACTTTCGTGTTCCTGAATCAATGGGAAGTCAGGTGGCCCCGTCTTCCTTGAAGGAGCCGAGCTGAGGGCAGGAAAGATCCAGAGACTCCAATGACACCTGAATACCTGCTAGCTTCTGTCATCTCTGCTGCTAAGCAGTCGCAACCTGGGGCACGTCTTTCCCTCACCTGGCTTCGGGGCCCAGGTCTGTGAGGCCTGGCTGAGCCTGACCATCCTCAGGCCTTCAAGCGCTCACAGTGTAGGGGCTGAGTGTTTGGGGGTGCAGGGTGACAGGCAGGGGCATCTGTGCTTGGACGTGGTGACGAGTGGCAGAGTCAGCCCTGGGCACAGTGTGGACCGGCTGCAGGCTCACTCACGAGGGGCCTGGCCCCCATGGCAGAGACCAAGACAGGCGTGGGCAGGACCTGCCGGGCCAGGAGCAGTACTGGGGAGCCTTTGAGCCCTGCAGGGGGCGCTGAGGAGCCGCACCTTTCCTGTGTGAAAACATGCGGCAAACGCTATTCTCCTACTGCTCCCCCCTGCCCCCCCCAGTATGGAAACTCACAGTGGACACGCGGACTCCCCTGGGCTGGAGCAGGGAGATCATACAGCCTAAGCAATTTTGTCAGACCCTGGATCAAGGTTAAAAAGTTTAGGTGGATGTGGTGGCACACACCTAGCATTTGGAGGCCAAGGCAGGAGGATCTCCATATGTTCAAAACCGGCCTGGGCTACAGAGGGAGACCCTGTCTCAAAAACCAAAAATAAATAATTTAATAAAAGGGGGATGGACTGGTAATATAGCTCAACACTGTGGGGGGCTGCTGTGTGCCCCTCTTCCCACCACCCTGTGCCACGTGCAGCCAGGGCACATGGTGCAGAGAGGCAGGATGTGTTGAGTGGAAGTATCTCCAGGCACTTGTGAGGATGAAGTGGGCAGCAGGCGTGAGATTCTGTGCTGGCCGCATGCCGGGTCCCCTCCCTGAAGTCCCAGCAAGTGCAGTCTGGTTGTTGTCACCAGACACCTCTGCAGCCGGAGTGTCTCCTGCATGGACAGTGGAGATGCGTGTGGTGGCAGTGACCCAGCTTTGTCATGGACAAGGAGTCAGTGTTTTTGGGTAGGGTGGGGGCTTTTCTAGTAGTAATTCAACAAACCAGGCCCCCCCTGTGTGCTATCTGTGTGCGCGTATGGCTGTCCCAGGGGCTGGGGAAGCCACAGTGAGCAGGACAATGACCCCACCTGCTGTAGCTTGCACCCTGGGGCAGGAAACAGGTAAGAAGAATCAAGTGCGCCTGGTGACAAGGTCCTGTGCCGGCGGGTATGCCAGGGAAGCCTCAGGAGGGGCAGGAAGAGCTGGCGGGGCCTGCAGGGCCCCTGCTGGCCTCTGCCCCCTGCTCCGCCTGGTGGAGCTCATCGGCAGCCGTGGGTGCCCACCACTCAGGGAGTCCCTGTGGAGGGGAGCCCGCATGCCCAGCATTCTCTCAGCTCTTCAGCGGAAGGCAGGGTCTGTGTGGCCTGTCTCCCATCAGCCCCTTCTAGTGTGTGCCACCGCTAGCTTCAGTTCCCGCCCGCCCTGCCCCCACGCCTCTCCCTAGCACCTCCACTACAGTGGTGCAGGGTGTTGACTGCGAAGAGCCTTCGGCTAAGCGGGTGAGAGGGGTTCAAACCCAGCCCACACCCTGCCCAAGCAGCCACTCTCGGCTTGGCTGTAGGCTGTGTCTGCCCGGAGCGCGGAGGGCCTGGCTCGAGTTTGTCCAAGGTGCGGCCCAGGCACCGCGCCCCTCACACTCTGGCTGTCCCTCATGCTTGTCCCTCTTGCACCATCCTGTCCTCACGTGAGCAGCGTCTCTGTGGGGACAGGGAGGGCAGCAGCTGCCTCTTCTCGAGGAGCCCTCGGTGCTTTTCCTCTCCTTATGGATGCTGCGAGGCGCCTCGCAAAATTGCCCTGCCGTCATTAGCATGTGGGTTAGGTCAGATGCGAGCGTGTGCGGCTCAGAGCAGAGGCTGTGTTTCGTCCTGTCCTGTCCGTGCCTGCGGTTCCTAATCAGGGCTGCATGAGGTTCCGCAGCAGGGCGCTGGGGGCGTGGCTGCTTCTCCTCCCGCAGCACCTGCCACATCCCAGGTGACCACGGTGACTCTGCCCGTAGCATCTCTCCCGAGACGGAGCCTAGTGGCGATGGCCGAGTGTGGCCCTTAACCATGAGCACTGGTCTGAGCAAGGCCTGGAAGCAGCCAGGTGTCCTCAGGCACCCACCCGTTTGGTCCCAAAGAGGGCTGTCTTTGGGGGCCCCCTGGGATGGCGAGAAAGCCAGGACCTGGCATCCTGGCCGCTCGCCCCAAGGCCTCTGCCTGCACCCATCCTCACTGCTACTCCAGCCGCACCGAGGTCCCCGAGCACAGGGCTCTGCCTGTGTTGTAGGGGGCCCTTCCTCGCACCTTCTTGCTTCGCCCTGCAGGCTGCAGGTCGTCATAGGGCAGCCACTGGCCTAGCAGTGCCAACTGTCCCCCAAGATCACCCACAGCACCTGCCAGGCTGTAGGGGTTTGCCTGAGGCTCCCTTGGCTTCTGGGACCTGCACTGCCACCGTGCCAGGTGGGCAGGAAGCCAGTGCCCTCAGGAGCAGCCCTCAGCCCCGAGCCTGGCACCCTGGCTCCCTTGTCCCTGCTACCCCCCACGCTAAGTCTTCCAAGCCGCTTTGAGGCCGCTGGCCCTGCCGTCACATTCACACTCTGTGACCTCCCAAGTGACTACTCAGCCCAGGCCTGGCCTCAGCCCGAGACAGGTGCTCACACTAAAACGTTACCTTGCGCAGCTGCCCTGGCCCTGCGTGGCTGCTGGCCACTGGCCTCCTCTCAGCTGCTGGCCCTGTATGCCTTCTCCGGCCTCATGGTAGCTGCTCTGTCTTTGCACCCGAGGGCCTCCCACTAGTGCAGAGGTCTTGGGAACAGATAATGTGGGCTTGTCCCTCTGAGCCCAGGACAAAGCAGGGGCCCAGTGCAGTTGTTATTGTATTGTTTTGCTAAAGAACCAACAGTAGAAACGCAGCAGATAAAAGACAGAGGGCCAGTTCCTGCACAGACTGATTTGATAGATGTTAGCTTCTTGTTTATGTTTTCTTTTTTTTTTGGTACCAGGAGTTGAACTCAGGACCTTGTGCTTGCAAGGCAGGGGCTTGTGCCGCTGAGCTACATCCCTAGCCCACAGGCTAATTTCTACATCTTTCTAGAAAGAGACCCTAGGGTTGCTACTGCAAATGCAGCCTCACCACTCACCTGCTCACCAACCTGCTATGGCTCCCTATCATTGCCCTCCCCAAAAGAGCCTCATTTTGAGGATGGATTTTATTTATTTATGTTTGAGACAGGGCCTCACTATGTGTTCCAAGCTGGCCTTGAATTCACTGTGTAGCCTAAGCTGGCCTCAAATTCTCGGTGATCCTCCTGCCTCAGCCTCCTGAGTGCTATGATTCCAGATGTGCGCCCCCACACCCAGCCCATGGGTGGCCTTTAAGACCCTCTATTGTCTGGTCTCATCCCAAGAGGCCCTTGAGCCTCTTGCCCAGAGCTGGGTCTCAGCTGTGTGGGTTCAAGTCCTCAGTTGCAGTTCTTGGGGGTGGTGAGTGACTCAGCCTCTCTGGACATTTGCTTCCCTATTAACAAAATGTGAATGACAATGCTCACAGCAATCATTATCTTTTTTTTTTTTTTTTAAAGACAGGGTCTCAATATGCAGTTCAGACTGGCCTGGAGCTTACTTTGTAGCCCAGGCTGGTCTCAAACTCACAACAATCCTCCTGTCTCAGCCTCCCAAGTGCTGGAATTACAGGTATGCACTACCATACCTGGCCTGATCATTATCCTGAGAATTTAAAAACGTGTGCACCTTGTGAATATACCACAAACGATTGAGCTGCACAGTTAAAAATAGAGCTGTTTGTGGCACATGAAGAATATCTTTTTTAAAAAAATGTAAGCATATCATGTCTAGTCCAGCTCTTTGAAAGTGGGACAGGGGTCATTGCTGTTAGCAACAGAAATCTCCCAAGGGAGCACAGCACCAGGCCAGGCACACAGCAGGTACCCAGTAAATGCTGGACACACAGCCCAAGAGCTTGTTTTGAGCATTGTCTGTGGCCAGCATGTGGAACTGGAGAAACAGAACTCCCAGCCCTCAGGACAAGCAGCTTGGTGTCTGTCCCACCACAGGGCAGAGTGTTAGCCCTCCCTTCCCGGGGACGGAGAGACCCTGGAGCCTGGCAACTTGGGCGACTGGTATGGCTACCTACTTCAGGCATCAAGCACCTGTGAGGGAGGCTGAGACAGGAAGATCACTGCCAGTTTGGGACTAGCCTGGGCTACACGGTGAGTTCAAGACCACCTTGAACTATGTAGGGAGATCCTGTTTCATAAAAACAAAAACCATCAAACACAGTCATCTGAATGTGGCAAGTCACTTTTGGTAAGTCACTTTTTAAAAATTTTTGTACAGACCCATTAAATGTTACATTAAAATTTTAATTCAGCCTAGCCTCTGGGAGGCTGAGTCAGGAGGATCACAGTTCAAGCCTAGTCTGTGCAAATTAGCACCTTAGGGACAGCCTGTCCAAACATAAAAAAAAAAAAAAATAAGAAGAACTAGGGATGTAGCTGAGAGTGAAGGCCTTGGGTCCAATATCTAGTACAAAAATTAATAAATATTAGTTCATCCTAAGAAAATATATGAACCACAGTAATAAAAAGCTCACATTATGCTAGGCTGTGAATTCCATTTTATTGCATACATCAGTAGTATTAGTAATATATTGAAAACATTGTAGTCCCACTGGTCGCTTGCTGGTCAAATTTTGCAGTTCAAGTTGGATTTTGTTTTATATTTAAAATCAATAAAAATTTCAAAAGTGAAAAAAAGAGACAAAGAAAAGTAGGCTGAATTAGCCCCTGTGGGCCGAGAGCCTCAGACCCAAGCCCAGCAGCGAGGCCTCCTGGCCCTGTTCCTCCCGCTCCCGGGGCGTCCCAGCCCCTCCGTCCCCTGTGCTGTCCATCGCAGGTTGCAGAACCCAGCCCGCGTGTTCCTGAGCTACGGGGAAAACAGAAGCCGCCTGTCGGGCCGCCTGTTTATCTCCGACTGTCTGCTGTCTTGGGAATTCACTTCAAACAGAGCCTGTGGCCCAGCTGGCACAGGCGAGGCCCAGGGTCGGGCTCCGGCCGTGCTGCGGGGCGCGGGCTGCACCCGGCGGCTGCCCCCGCAAAAGCATGTTCCCCTCCTGTTCCCCGGGGCCGGGCCGGGAGCCCCGCGCCGTCCCCCTCCAGGCGGCCGAGGAGGCAGTCAGGACCTTTGGGGGCGCACGCAGGAGGGCGCGGGCGGCTGGGGGCCAGCAGGACAGAGGGGGACAGCGACGCCCACCGACCGACCCCCCCGGGCCCGAGGCTCGCCCTGGGCACCGAGGTGGCCCCTGGGGCGCTAGCGTCGCCCCGGGCAGGCGTCCGGGGAGGCCGGGACCCCCGCCGGGCGGGCGCGCTCTGCGGGGACCTTGTCGCGCCAGACCCTGGAGTGGGGGTTTCTTGTTTTGTTTTTTGGTGCCCGCCGCCTCCACCTTCTGAAACACCTCGACCTTCCTAGGCAAGTGCCCCTCGGTTCCCACGACCTGTCCCTCCCCCACGGTGGAGACTCCCGGCGGGGGCGGGCACGGGCGCGGAGGAGGGCGCGCGCCGCGGGACATCGCTGCTGCCACCACCCTGGTCCCCGCATCTGGAGCCGCGTCCCCACGCCCGCCACGCGCGCGCGCACACACACACACACGCTCACACACACGCACACATACACACGCACGCGCGCGCACACACACACGCACACGCTCACACACACACACACGCTCACACACACGCTCACACGCTCACACACACACACACACACACACACACGCTCACACACACGCTCACACACACACGCTCACACTCACGCGGCGCGCAGACCCCGCCCGCTGCCCCGCCCCGGCCCCTGCGGGCGGCCCCTCCGGCGCGCGCAGACTGGGGGGCGGCGGGAAGCGGCTGCTCGGGCACATTTGATTTTCCCGCAGTCCGGGAGCCCCGGAGCGGAGCCCCAGCCGAAGAGGGGCGCTCGCAGCCGCCGCCCGCGCCGGGACCCCGCGAGAGGCGGCGCAGTCGGGGTGCCGGGCTCCACGCTCCCGCCGCCGCCGGCTCTCCGGCGCCCCTCCTCGCCTCCGCGCTGAGCCCCGGCTCCCCAGCCCGCGCCCCTTCTCTTCCCGCCGCCCTTCGCCGCGGAGCCCCTTTCTCCTCCCGCCCCCGCCTCCACTCCGCGCCCCTCTGCCCCGGTGCCCGCGCCGCCCCGCGCCCCCGCCCCTCCCTCCCTTCCCACGCCTCCTCGCGCCTCTCCCTGGCCGCGCCGCCCGGCTCCGGAGTTGGGGGAGAGCCCGGGCTCCAGGCGCGCGGGAGGAGGCGTGCGTCGCGCAGGAATTGACTGATTTGGGCTGGGGGTGCGGTGGGTGATGGAGCAGCCCGAGGACATGGCGTCGCTGAGCGAGTTCGACTCCTTGGCAGGCAGCATCCCGGCCACCAAGGTGGAGATCACCGTGTCCTGCAGGTGAGTCCCTCTGTCCCGCCCCTGGGCCCGAGATCCCGGCTGCCGCTGTCCCGGCGGACGCGAGGCCCCTTCCCCAATCTCCTCGCCTTCGGACCCACCCCTCCCTGCTCAGCTGCGGGTGGCGACGGCAGGTGGGGAGCCAGGCGGGGGTCACAGCCTGGAAAGTTTGCACTCCAGGCTGTTGCTTCAGGATGGGGGGCACCAGGACTGGGGTCCGGGCGCCCCGTGGGGAAAGGGAGATGGTGAGAGGCTTCTCAGGGTCTCCGCTAAGCCACCTCCCGTGACTCGCTCGATAAATCCAGAAGTGAGTGATTTGCCCCCTCCTTGCCAGGGGTCCAGCCTCTCCCTCTGTGCCCTGCTTTCCCCGCCCCTCCCTCCTCTCCCCAGCACCCTCGTCCTCTCCTCTCCTCTCGCCCCTGCAGTCCTGACCCGGGGATGCCAAAGCCTTCCTTCACCCCCGGAGCCAGAAGGGCTAGCATGGCTGCTCATCCCCGCCGAGTGTGGGAATCGTAACAACTTCAAGTGGCATCCGTCTCACACACAATAATTCGCCTCAAAAAGCTTAAACCAAAGGAATGGGACACCGAAATTTCAGAATCCGGCAGAGGAGGAGTAGGAGTGTTTTGTGGTCTGCCACCCCCAGCCCCTTAGTCATGCCCCTCTAAGGGCTGGGTTTCCCTGGGTTCAGGGAGTAGGGGTGGGGTGGGGTCCCCTGATGCAGCCACTCTGTGGCCTCCCTGGGGGCACTGCCTTGCTGGATGTAGAAGGGCACTGGCAACCAGGTATTGTCCACCTTGAGGACCCGCCTGAGATGCTGCCTCCCCCTGGCTGAGCCCTTCTTCCCACCCCCAACTCCTGTTCTTCTAAGTCACCCTTCAGCCATACTCTTCGATGCCCCCCAGCTCTATATGAGAAGTTGTGACACTGGGCAGTTGTCGATAGAGCTGGAGACACAGGGCTGGGCACTGCCCCCCTTGGAGCCACATGGTGCTGCATCTCTGCTGTCAGCGTGCTGGGCACGCCCGATGGCCCGGGAGTTCCTTTCCCACCTCCTCAGCCAGCTGCCAGGCCCGCCCATCCTCCCCAGCCCCTCTGGGCCTTCGGTCACTTGCTGTGCTTCACTTGGACCCCTGCTGCTCCCACCTCAACAGCCCGTTGGGTTCCTTGAGGCTCTGCTCCCCTCCACGTCCCCTATCCTGGAAGGAATCATCCCACCCCAAGATGCCAGTATGAATCACTGAGCCCAGGGCCCAGGGTCATGTGCATGCTCAGGACCCACTCCGAAGGCATCTCAGGGTGCACGCTCAGCCCCCCTCCCTGGGGCGGTGCATACACCCAAGGCGGGGAGCCGAGCAGACAGGACAGGTGACAGTGTGGCGTGCGGAGGTGGACATCCTATGAAGGGGTCTCTGAGTCATCTCTTGGGGCACACTGGAAGCCTCGGTTTCCCCATTTGTCAAGTACCTGTGCTCAGCGAGGAGCATGGATCCCTGAGACCTGGAACTGTGCCTGGCACATAGGCGCACATGCCTCAGGCAGGAGCAGAGGAGCACAAAGCACTTGGCACGCAGCTTTCCCCTTGTTTGGCACGGAGTGGGTGCTCACTGAGTAGCTGCAGTGATTACTTGGTAGTGCTTGGCCCAGCCTGGTGGCTCCCTAGAAGTGGAGGTGTCCAAAGAATGTACCCGCCCGAGACAGAGGGATTCCTGGGGACGTGTCTGTCCCTAGAGGACATGGTGCTGGGGCTGACCCCGGGTGCCGTGCCATCTTGGGGGACGATGTCCATCATCAGCCTGAGGAGCACCTGGCCGACTCCTGCTCTCCAGGAAGTGAGTGGAGGGGAGTGGGTTTTGATGAGGAGCCATCGGGAGGGAGGAGTTGCTGGAACAGGTGGGAAGTAAAGGACAGTCTGGCGGCCCTGAAACTGTGGCTCCTCTCACCTTCAACAGGAGCCCACCTGCTCACTTGCTCTCCAGGCTGCAGGAGTCAGGGTGGGGAAAGGAGAAAAAAAGGAGAAAAGCAAGGAGGGGGTGTGGGGGGAGAGGGAGGTGCAGCGCGGTTCTCCGTAGCACCTCCTCTGCTGTGGACACCAGTTAGAGTCTAGTCTCCCTTCGCGGCATCCCGGGGGCGGGCAGGGGAGGCGGCCCTGAGCATCTAGGAGACCCCTGCTGGTGGGCAGGGGACATCAGGGTGGGCAGAGGGGGCTGGTGGGCTCAGGATGGGCAGCTGTGGGCAGGGCTGGGTCTGCAGGGCATCATGAGGGATCCCCCTTCCACTGCCTTCCCCCTATGCTCCCCATGAAGCTTCCTGGCACTTCTTTGGCCCCAGGATCTTCCTGCTCTGCCTGGGGGAGGACCCGCCCACCTGCTGGGCCTCGCCTGGAGTCCTGCCCCCTGTGGGCATGGGGACACCAGGGCACCTAGCCACAGCTCTGGGGAAGGCAGAGGGCACCACAGTGGACACGTTTAGGCCCCTGCTGCAGGTGGATGATGCTGTGGGTTGAGATTGATAATCCAAACCTAAACAGTTATTTTTTCTGACTTCAGTAAACTCAGGGCCAAAAAATAGAAAGGGTTTGGTTGTTTAGCAGGGTGGTCAGGGATGGCGGCCCTGGCTTTTATCCACTGTGTTCAAACCAGTGCTGGGAAAGCTATGTAGCCTTTTCACGCCTCAGATTCCTCCTCTGTAAAAGAAGCATAACAATCCTTATCAGTTGTGAGGATTAATCCATGGTTAGTGGTTTATGTTATCTGTTCTTTGACACCTGGAAGTAAATAAAGGTCCATCTCTGTAGCTGGGTACTGAGGTTTGTGTGGATTCTGGAGACATAAGAGGTAGGTTTTTTTGTGTTTGTTTTGGGGTTTTGAGACAGGGTCTCACTATGTTGTTCAGGTTGGTCTTGAACTTACTGTGTTGCTCAAGGTGACTTCCAGCTTGTGGTGATCCTCCTGCCTCAGCCTCCCAAGTGCTGGGATTCTACAAGTGTACGCCACCACACCTGGTTTAGAGATGGTTTTGAGAGTGGATCGGGCCGATGGTTTGTGTAACTAGATGTCAGCAGACATTGTACAAAATATGACTTTAGAGACCTTTCTTCTTGGAGTCAAAAGCTGTCTGGGGGTCGGTCCCAGACTTTGCTGGCTTCATCACTACCCTGCAGACCCTGTCAAATCTTCCCTGCTTGCTGTCCTATTCCCAGGCCCCATTGTTTGTCAGGTCTCTGTGCCTCATCTGGTACAAGGATCTGGGCCGCATGTTGGTTGGAGAGAAAGATCTGCATGTTTTATGTAACAGAAACCTTTGCACTGGGGCGGGGTCCTGCCAGAAAAGCTTGCATAGATCTGGGGGGTGGGACACAGGGTCCCCTGTCCCATGGAAGGGAGGAAGGGGAGAGGCCAGCGGCCACCTGGAATCTCAGAAAGCAGCCTCTTTCCCCTTGGGCCTGGGCTGTCTCCAAGATCCCTGCAGGTTGGGATCCGCCCTGGGCCTCTCAGAAGGGTGTGACCCTGCTTGGAGAGCTTTCTCCTGAAGGGTGGGGGCAGGGTGCAGGGGGACCAAGGGGCTGCACAGCCATCCAAGCCAGTGCCACGAGCAGAGGTCTCTTTAACTGCAGACCCTGCCAAGGTGCTGTGTGTTGCTGAGCCAGGGCAGTGACCCTGGCATGTTGCTGAGAGCTTACTACTCCCTAGGCGCTCAGCCTCTCGACTGGGTTGGACCACATGCAGTGAGTCCAGCATCCTGGTTCTGCAGAGCCATCCCAGGTCTGGTGTGGCCCAGCTTGGGGACTCAGAGCTGACAGCTAGGTGTCCGCAGGGCTCTGATCTCAGCCAGGGCTCCTGCTTGTTGGTAGAATTCAGTTCCTTGCAGCTGCAAGGTGACAGCTCTTTGCTCTTGCTGGCTGTGGACAGCGCCTTGGCCTCAAGGGGCTGTCCTCAGGTCCCTCTGAGTGGCCCTTTCACAGGCCTTCAAAGCCAGAGGGACGTGAATCCCTGTGTGCCACAGCAGTCCCAAGTGACAGCAGGTCTGTCATCACAGGAGTGAGGCCTTCTGCATCTCCCAACCCAGATACCCGAGTGAGAGTCCCATGCCTGCGCACCCCAGGGGAGGGGATTGTCCCCCTGTTCTCGGGGCCGGGCATCTTAGACCACCTTACATTTCTGCTTGCCACGCCCCTGTATCTCTTTAACATTAGGATGCTCCTGTGAGCTCAGTAGTTATTTGCTCTATTTGCTGACTGGGAAATCGGTACTTGGATACAGCCAGCACTTTTTGGAGAGGGGATCCAAGTCCAGTTTCCCTGGACCTCAAAACCTTGAATGGGTTGGGGGTGGGGGTCTCCATGGAGACCATGCACAGGGCCTAGGTAGCAGTGATAGCAGGTATGACCCAGAGGGCGGTGCTCTCTCCTCAGGGCAGCCTGAGCCACCACTGGGAGTAAGAGGGGGGAGGACGTAGGGAAAGGAGGCTTTGGATGGAAGTAGAATCTAACAGAGAGGCTTAAGCCTGAGAGATTTGCTTTTCTCTGATCACAGTGAGTCTGGAGCTAAGTTATCTCAGGGCTGTTTCCTCAGCTCATTTTACCGTGGAGGACCCAACTACAATTCTCCTCTGCCAGCATACCCGTGGGAGGCCTCATTCCACTGTGGGGCTGCCTCTGTGCCAGGTATCCCAACCACATCCAAGGACAGGAAATAAGACCTGGAATTAAAGTGGTTTCAGTTGAAAAGCACAATCCCTCCCAAGATCTCTTAGCAGATCTTCCTTTTTTCTTAGTTGCCAAAGCTGATCTGTGCTAACCCTAGCTAAAAAAATAGGGGTCATCATATGGGGATTTAGGGGTCTGCATCAGATCCAAACCAGTGTGGATTCTGCTGGCCGGAAGAGTGGGGGATGCTTGCTGGAGGTTCCGCGATAACTTCTGCCACAGGGGAGCTTTCCCCGGGCCAGCTGAACTCCCTGGAGCTAAAAGAGGCCTAGGGTTGGCGTCTCAGGGCCCTGGCTTTGTGTCATTTCAGAACAGTGCAGTGCCCCTGTCCCCTGATCCCTCCTGCTGCCCTTGCTCAGAACCCAACGACATCTCAGCGGCGAGGTCAGTGCCTTTGCTTGCTGGCAGATCCTGGCCAGGACCCTGAAAGTCGGGCAGGTCCCGGCTTCCTTCCCTGAGAACCCAGCCAGGTTTTGGAAGTCTCCGCCTCAGTGTGTCTGTTATGCTTCCATTTGGACCTTCCCCATGAGCTTTTCGAGCTCCTAGGCAGGGCTTTTGGGAAAGGCTTGTATTCTGGGGCTTATTGCTGACTTGCTTAGAGAAGGTGGGGTACCTGGGGGGGGGTGAGGTCCCTGGGGGTGTGGCCTGGAAGGTTACCTCTCCCTCCCAGCCCTTCCTCTCTGCTTCCTGCTGCCATGCCCTGGCCAGCTCTCCTCTGCCACTAACACACTGTCCATCTTTACAGTGGTGGGAGATACTGGCCGTGCCCACACCCTGTCCATCATTATGAAGACAGGAGAGGTGAAGTCTCCGAACAAGATAGATAAACTCTTTCCTCATGGAACTCATGGGGTGAACACAGATACAGTTTTAAAAATTAAGTAATGATGTCTGCTAGGGATGAGCGCTCTGCAAGGAAGCTCACTGCTGTTGGAGATACTTTGGACAGGAGTTGGGATACTGAGCTGAGCTCCTAAGGGAGGCTCTGAAGGAAGGGTGAACGCTAATGCAAAGACCTTGTGGCAGGAAATACCTTGAGATGCTTGCCAAACTGCAGGGAGACCATGATGGCTGGAACAGTGAGGATGGGGAACAGAACAGGAGGGGTCAGAGGAAGTGGGGAGACATAACAGCCTTCAGGGCAGTGTGAAGGAGTTAGATGTATTTTTCTAACAGCATTTCAGGTGGAGAGGGCTAAATAGATTGTGCTCTGGTTTCCGTGAGGGGAGTGGACCAGCGAGAGATGAGCAGAGGCAGAAATTGAATGGTGTTGCTGGCTGGGCCTTGGGGGCCTCCAGGAGTGACCGTGGGGGTAGGGAGCATGGGGAAGCATGGACAGATGACTAAGGGGTGCAGGAAGAGAGGAACAGAGGTGACCCCCACCTTTCTTCTCATCTGGCCCATGAGGCAGGTAAGCGACCCCAGGGACAGAGAGGAGGCTGAGATGAAACAGCCAGTGCAGGGTGACAGAACTGCCGGTGACCTCATGGGGGACTCCTGCTTGGGTGCACTGAGGCCAGAGCGAATGCACTTTGATTGGGCACATTGAGAGGGGCAGTTGTGACAGTAATGAATATGAAGGCAGAGAACCCCAGGTAAGCAATTCTTTTTGTTTGTTTTTTGAGTCAGGGTCTTGCTATGCAGTTCAGGTTGACTTCAACTTACTATGTAGCCCAGGCTGGCCTTGAACTTGTAATCCTCCTGCCTCAGCCTCCTTCATGCTGGGATTACAGGCTTGTACTACAACACTCAGCTGCTAGGCAATTCTTTAAGACATGTGGGGTGTTTTTTGGGGGGAGGAGTACTGGGAATCGAACTCAGGATCTTACGCTCACCAGGCAGTTGCTTGTGCCACTGAGCTATATCCCTGGCCTCTAAGCCATGTGAAAATTGCTTTTTAGACCTTGGTGAGGCTGTGTGGCAGGAGCAGGGCAGTGGGAACAGCAAGGACTCTGCTGGCCACAAGGGCTAAACAGGGCCCTGCATTTTGGTGATGCACGCGGTCTGTGCTCACCTCCAAAGGGCTGGAGCTGCAGAGGTTGAATCTGCCCTGCCTGGAGGATGTAGGCGACCCTCACCACCTGCCATAGATAGGGTAGCACAGGTTGCATACCAGACAGAAGACTCTGTGAGGGTTGCATTGTGATTCGGGTCACTGTCCCCACCCGACTTGCCAGACCTTTAATATTAAGTTAGTTGCTCCATAGAAAGATGGGGTGGTGCCAGAGGGACCCTTGGGTTCCTGTTTCTACTTGAAGTTGCTCATCCTGTGGGTCCTGCTCCAGCTGGGCTTGGGGAACAGGGAGGGGAGGAAGCGGGGCTCCCCTAGTTGCCGCATTGGCCTTTACGGAGCACTTCCTGTATACCAGGCACTAAATTGCCACTTCCCTCCTGCCTGACCTGCTCTGCTTTGCTTAGTCCCAGCAAAGCCCTAGAGATACTGAGGCCAGAGGGATTAGGTGGCTTGCCTGAGGTCACACAGCCAGAGAAGGGCAGAACTGGTGTGGGACCCAGCTTTCAGGCTGGAAATTGCACTCTTGAGCTCCACCCGCAGAAGCTGAGGAGGTGCCCGTGGCAGATTTGGGGAAGAAGGGACCCAGCTTTCCTCGGTTTTTGCAACCTTTGGGATATCGCTGGAGATCTGTGAGTGAGCACATCTGTGTGTGTGAACCAACATCCCAGGCCCCCCACACACACTGAGGGTCCCTGGCCAGGGGAAGGGTGAGGGTGCCTTCTCTTTCTGTGCTGCCACCCGTACGGCCACCAGGTCGTTGCCTGGTGCATCCATGTGACATTATGGGCTTGTGCAGGGATGACCAGGGAGGGGTGAGGGTCATATCACCCTGCACCTTGGGTCAAGGTGAGGTGCCCCGCCCCCACCTCTCTTAGACCTCTCTCAGGGAAGATGTCACCTGCCAGGAGCCCTAGTCTTACCGTCCTGGTGCTCTCCCCTTTGGCTGGGACCAGGGTGACTCCAGACCTCACAGTGCAGTGGGTGACTGTCCCCATTGCCTCTGAATTGAGTTTCCTTGGAGGAAACCAGGAGCAGAGGGGCCTGCTCTGCTTTCCTGGCCTTGATTTGGGAACAAAAGAAGCTAAACTCCAGGCTGCTGAGCGGATAGCTGAAGGATTTTATGCACTTTTGGTGAAAAAAATACATTTTTTCTGTTGGAAAAAAAAAATCTCTTTGAGCTCTCCCAAAGCAGAAATTGGAGAGAGAGAGAGAGCCCTTGCAGTCTGGAGTTGCCTTCCATTCCCAGGCATTTGGTCTTTGGCTGGACTCAAGACAGCACCCCGGCCCTGAGCCGCCCGGTCCGGCTGAGCCAGGCCTGGTGGGGGTCATCCAAGCACGGGGGGGTCCTCACACATAGACTCCCGAGTTGTCCCTTGTGTCCTCTCATCGGAGGCTCCCTCAGGGTGCTGGGAGGTGGATCAGGTGGTTTCCGGGTGACAGCTGCTGGGTTCCCACAGGCCGCGTGATTGACAGTGTTGATCTCGGCCCACCCCGGCATCTGAGCTTGCCATTTGTTGGCACCAGGCTCTGCTCTGTCTGTCTGTCTGTCTGTCTGGGGTCTTTGGCTTATACCCCAGGGCAGGGACAGGGTTCTGGGATGCACTCTGGAGTCAGGGTACCCGATGAGCTGTCACTGCCAAGGGCTTTGGTGACAGTGATGCCTCAGTCTCCTGCTCAGCCTCAGCTGGGTCGAGGTGGAAGGATGCCCCCAGGCTCCTCCCACTCTCAATGGAGCAGGCTGTGAGGGCTCGGCAGTGGCATCAGCCGGAGGGCTTCTCTCCTCTGCAAAGGGACCTGTGGAGGGCTGGAGGAGGGGAGGGGACCCCTGGGCATCTGGGAGAGGTCGGAGATGGTGGGCAGGGAGCCGGGGCAGCTGGGCAGGGAGTCAAGAGCGGGCATGGGGGCCGTGGTGTCCTGAGGGCAGGAGGCAGCTGGGGAGTTTGGCAAGAGACCCCCAGGGAGTGTAGACCGTGCGGCACTTGCTGGCTGGCGCTTGGACTCACAGTGAGAGCAAGGCTTGATGTGTCCCCTTGCAGAGGGGACAGGCTCGAGGGGTCCCTGTGGGATGAAGGATACCAGGTGCCCAGGACACGGCCAGCCTCTGCTTCCACGTGTGTGCAGTGGGACAGTCCCCACCCAGCCCGGCCTCGGAGGGCAGCCCGGGACTCCGGAGCTGACATTGCCGCACTATGCGCCTCACCCATGGCTGGGGATGGGCGGCTGGGGGCTGTCGTCTCGGTCTCGGGAGGCAGGGGTGGGCTCGGTGCTGTCCGCAGACCTTCCTGCCCCTGCCACCTTGCTGCAGTGCCTTCCAGGGCACTTGTGTTAGCAGCTGCCCTGGATCCAAGGGGCCCAGTTCAATAAACGCATCCCCCGGGAGGTGCAGTGCATTACTGCCCCAGAGCAGGTGAGCCTGAGGCATAAACTGAGGCCCTGCAAGAAGGAGGGGCTGGGGATGCATTTTGAACATATGATTTGATTGACTGATGATTGACTGATTGATTGGGACAGAGAAGTGATGAAAGGAAAGGGCTCAGCCCATGAGAGGCCCAGAGGCCAGGGCCTTGGGTGGCACCTGAGGGCAGGGCAAGCTGAGCACCACAGTGAGTGAGGGTGGTGGGGAGAGAGCATGGAAGGGTGGACCTGGAGCAGTTCCCAGGGCTGGTAGATGAGGAAGTTTAATAAAGTTTGCCCCAGAGCCAGGTGTGGTGGGGCACGCCTGTAATCCCAGCACTTGGGAGGCTGAAGCAGGAGGATCTTTGCCAGTTCGAGGCCAGCCTGGGCTACAAAGTGAGCTCAAGGCCAGTCTGAACTGCATAGAGAGACCCTGTCTCAAAAAGACAAAAACAAAACAAAAAAACAAGTTTGCTCCACAAGCCACCTGGTCTTCCTGCGTTGCCTGAGGCCAGGAGAGAGACAGCCACGTGGCAGAGACCTGCCTATACCTCAGGCCCCTTCCCCAGCCAATAATTCCTCCTCTCTTCCTCCCTTCAGGAACCTCTTGGACAAAGACATGTTTTCCAAGTCTGACCCACGTAAGTCCTGCTGGAAGGGTTAACAGCAACAGCAGCCTGGGGACTGCAGCAGCACTCAGCATGTGCCTGGCTCTGTCCCCAGCGCATTGGGGCTGCTGAATGCTCCAGAGAACTGGGGGGGGGTCTCCCTGTCTGGCCCCCTGTTTGGGATGCTCCAGCACGACACTGTAGGCTGGAAGGGTTGAGGTGTCTGGGACCCAAAAGCCTCAGTTCCAGGGGACCACAACACTGCCGACGCCCAGTGGTCTGGTGGGACTGGCTGTACTTTGGGAGCGCAGGGTTCCAGCCCTGACCTTGTGCCCATGTGCGCAACTTTGGATAGACATTGGGCCTCTCCCAAGCCTCAGTGAAGCGGAGACCTTGCTATCCCTGGAGATGGCAGATGCCCTGCCACCCAGCCTGCCCATCCGCCTTGTCCCTCGCTGCTGCCCACTGCAAACACAGCCTGGTGCCAGGCCCCGCCTCCAGGGCACCTCCTGGAATGGAGCGTCCAGAGCTGACTGTGGTCCAGGGTCAGAGGCCACACTGAGATCCCTGCCCGAGACCCTGCAGCTCCACAGCGCCTGTCCTGCCCCAGCCCCGCCAGGCAACCCCAGCCACAGCCTCCCCAGCCACTCCCCGCTCTCCTCTCAGCCTTCCCAGTGACCCTTTCTCTTCCTCTTGCAGTGTGCGTCATGTATACTCAAGGGATGGAGAACAAGCAGTGGCGGGAGGTAGGTCCGCCCTTTCCCACCCTTCCCCACATCTTCCAGGGAGGTGCCACAGAAATGTCCTACCTGCCGCACCCAAGCCTTCACAGAGGCGTCAAGGGAGGTAGACGGTGGGGAACTGCAAGGCCGAG
The DNA here is from genome assembly GCA_004027595.1 of Dinomys branickii. Taxonomy (NCBI): domain Eukaryota; kingdom Metazoa; phylum Chordata; class Mammalia; order Rodentia; family Dinomyidae; genus Dinomys; species Dinomys branickii. The sequence goes on along the minus strand of PVLD010001064.1, from coordinate 109,734 downwards.
GACACCATAGGAGGATCCTGTCCTCAGAGAGCCCCAGTTTGCAGGTCTCAGGGGAGAGAGGCAGCCCAGGTTCATTGTGACCTCCTTGGTGGCCTGGCCATGGGCACCTCACCTAGCCCAAAGTCCCATCTGCAGCTGACTGCCTTCATGAGCCCAGCCCCTTAAGGGTGGGTAAGGAGAGGAACAGAGACCTCCCTTCGTGCCATTCCTGCCTCAGGGCCTTTGCATTCTCTACCATCTGCCCCTGCGGCCCCTGCACTCCTCCTTCAGATCTTGATTCTGACGTCACTCCACCGAGGCCTTCACTGTCTCCCAGCCTGACACAGAGACCCCAGTACAACTCTGAATCCTCTTCCCTGTTCTTTATTCCTCACCACCCATCATGGTGTGCCGCAGACACTTGTCCTGTGTAGCGCCCCAGGAGTAAGGCGCTCCATCTGCCTCCTCTGCTCTCTGGTTTGAGCTCCTGAGGCCTAATCCCAGCCTGCAACAGCTGCTTCGTAAATGTCTGTTAAAAGAGTGGTGGGGGGCCCGGGGATATAGCTCAGTGGCGCGGCGCCTTCCTGGCAAACACGAGGTGGTAAGTTTGATTCCTGGTACCAAAAAAAAAAAAAAAAAGAAGTGGAAGGGTTGGGAAGGGGAGCGGGTGGGGTCAGGGGAGGGGTCCTGGGAGTCCCTGCTGCCTCCCTTCTCCTGGAGAAGGGGGCCTGCCCAGCAAGGGCATGGCCAGCAGGGGCTGGGAGGCAAGAGGTGAAGGAAGGACGCTGTCCCTCGCCTGGTGGAAGGTGCGGCCAGCTTGCTGTGCCTCGCTTGGAGCTGAAGCAGGTGTCCTGTGGCTGGAAACTGAACTGGCTCCTGATCGGAAGAGGTTCGCGCGTGGGCCAGGAGGGGCCTGGACTGAGGCTGTGGCCCTTTGGCCTCAGCGGCCCCGCCCCATCCCCTTGTCACCGTGCTGTGAGCTCCAGGTGGAGAATTGGCTGCGACATCACCAGCCTGGCCCTGTCTGTTCCACACCAGATTTGGCCGGAGCGAGTGGTGGAAAGGGGTGGATTGGAGCTAGAAAACCCACAGGAAATATTTCCAGAGGGTCTGGGCTGAAGTGACATTTTCATCTTCTCCCGGATGCTAAGCCCGCTGAAGTATAAACGGGATTGCTAGGAAACGTTTAGCCTACTTAAGTGAACTAATTACTGTTGAGGCCTTTGGCCAAGCTTCCCAGGAACCAGGAATGTGCTAATGTCTTAGTGATTCATGCAGGGAAGTCAGGAAAGGCCTCTTCCACAGGGCGCTGCTGGGCGGACCGTTAATTACATTCTGTAATTGCAACTCGGCTGAGCCCTGTTACCGCAGGCACCCAGGGTGGAGCAGGGAAGGCAGGCAGCCTGGCTGTCACCTGGAGCCCCTGTCGCACCCCTTTCGGCAGGTGGGACTGGAGCAGCGTGGGCCCTGGGGAAAAGAGGGAGACCAGTGGAGAGAAGGCCGTATGGCTGACAGAGGGAGTGGAAGCCAGAGCTTCTGCAGCCCTGGGGAGAGGCACGGGCTTGCAGAGCCTGAGAGGAATCGCAGAGCAGCGAGGTCGGGCTGGAACAAGACGGCAGTGTGAGGGAACCGGAGTTTCAGCCAGGATGCCACACTTGGCTAAATTGTTTTGACAGGTCACTGGGGTTTTTTCCAATGGCATTTGAATGTACACAGAAGCTGTCTGGCTCAGGGGTGTGAGATGCAGAGCAGAGAGCATTGTGGGGACAGGGTCTGTTGGCCTCTTCTGGCTCAGCCTCCAGCTCCAACCAAGAGGGAGGACTGGCCTTGCATGCTGGAGGTGGGGTGCAGGGGTGCATAGCTGTTGAGTGTGCGATTGGAGGAGCTCAGTGAGGAGCACTAGCGAAGGTCATGGGAGTCACAGAGGCACAGAGGGAGTCCAGGAGGAACATCTTGCCCAGGTCCTGTGTAGTTGGGGAACTGAATAAAGGGGTAAGAGAGAGTGTTAGTCAGCTTCCTGTCACTGTAATAAAATACCTGAGACCCTGATGTGCAGAGAGATGAAAGGTTTATGCTGTTGGAGATCCTAGTCCACGGTCAGCCAACCCTATAGCCTTGGGCTGGTGGTGGGGTCAAAACTACTCACATCAGGAGACAAGAGAAAGAAGAGATTGGTGTCTCACTGAGCCTGCTGACTGGTGCCACCCCAAGGACCAGGCCTTTAGCTCATGGGCCTGTAGGGAACGTTCACGGTGTGAATGACAGCAGTGGGTCTGAGGAGACAGGGAGGCTGGTGAGTCACGGGGTGGCAGGTGTGGGGGAGGCAGTGGCCCCAGGCCTGAGGATGGATGGGGGAATTTCTGGGGCCCAGAGGAGGATGGTGGAGAGGCAGGGGCCTTCATGGTGGAACACGGTCAGCCCCAGCCACCTGCCTCGCTTCCCACCCTCTGCTCTCAGGGTGGTGCTGCATAGGTCACTGGGCGCGAAGCAGTGAGAAGGAAGGGTGAGCACAGGGGCACAGGGTTGCCCAGCACAGACTACAGGTGGCTGAGCACAGCTTGAGTGCAGGATTGGAGCTGGGAGACACAGGCAGAGCCCACCAAGGGATCTCCGCTGCCTGCAGTCAGGGTCAGGATGGCTTAGCAGGGGTGCCTGGAGATCAAGGAGGTGGCCTCCTCCTCAGGAGGGTCCACTTCCTACCTCTCAGCTGCCCGCTACTCCTTGTGCTGGGGCGGGGAGCAAATCGCCTCTCTGGGCCCAGAATCTTGGCTGGGAGCGAATCCTGTGATGTGAGTCAGGCGGCACTCAGCTCTCCAGTGTGGGCCAGGCAAGTGGTGGCTGCTATAGTGGCCCTGGCTGCAAGGTTTCAACTGATTTTAACTGTTTGGGTCATTTTGATGCCGTCTGAGAAATCCCCATCTTCCCAGCACCTAAATCTGTCACTACATTTTATGAAAATTGACTCAAGATGTAATTGTAGCCCAGGAAACCGTGAACTATTTGCATCGAACCCTGCCTGGGCTCTGTGTGTCCGGGCAAGGCAGGATAGCCGGGAGGGAAGAGGCCCAGACGCACTGCCACTGGGAGAGGAGGGCTCCTCCTGAAATGTAGGAGACAGTCATTACCCCTCCCTCACCAGGTGGCTGTTCTGGGGCTGAGGACCTGTTGGGAAGGCGGAGATGGAGATCACAGACTCTTAGGGAATTGTGAGATCTCAGGGTGCCACGCTGATCACCTCACCGCACGCACAGTGTCTGTGGCCCCAGCCACTGCACCCCCCGATTCCCGCTCCATCTATTTTTGAGCAGTCCCAGGCATTTAACATTTTCCCACAAGGTCGGAATGAGGATTCATCTCCAGATATTCACAATGACTCCTCAGGACAGCTTGCTAGGTGCCTCTGTTTCCCTTTGCTCAGGAAGTGTGTGTTGGCAGTCTCAGTCTGTTCTTGCTGCTGTAACAAAAAGTACCACACCTGGGGGAGGCTTAGGAAACCAGAAATTTATCTCTAGGTTTTAGAGGCTGGGCAGGCCAAGCTGAAGGCAACAACAGGTTTAGTGTCCTGTGAGGCCAGTTCTTCACAGGCCCATGGCAAGGTGGTTCCCTCTTGCTGTGCCCTTGCAGGGAGGCCCTCGGCTAAGGCCCACTCTACCCGCCTGCCCTCAGCACCCCAAGGGCCTCACCTCCAGATGTCAGTGGGGCTGAGGTTTCAGCCTAAACCTGGGAAGGATGCAAACTTCACACTCTGAAAGATACACACCCGAATAACGACAACAGTAGCAACATTAGCACTGATCTCAGCACCCTACAGGCGGTAACTCACTGAGTCCTTAAAACAGCCCTGCGAGGGCGGAGGTCCGGGTGGAGCTCTGGTGGAGCGCTCGTTTGCATGCCCGAGGCCCTTGATTTTCAGCACTGCCACAAGGAGAGCTCCAAAACCCCAATTCTGTGAAGCTGTTACTGCGATTGCTCCCATACCACAGAGGCTCTTTATGTCCCCATTTCCTGTCCCTTTTCCAAGCTGGGCTTCTGCTCAAAGCCTGTGCCCCACACCACCTGCTTCTCCTGTCCAGAGAGCATGTTGGAGCTGGTCCCAGGGCCTCACCTGACTGAATGAGACCGTCTCGCGCCTCCCTTCCGGGCTCTGTACTTTATGTGTCTGTCGCTGAGAACCAGATGTTCCTCGGTTTACAGCGGATGCCCACTGACCTTCTCATATTCATCTGAGACCTTCAGTCTGAGGTCTACAGTATTGTTTGCACATAATTTACCGTCCAAACAGGACTCCTGCCAGCTCAGACCTGCAGATGAGTGTTTGGAGCCGAATGTGTACTTTTATGTTCATCCCTGCGTGTCATTTGTGGGGTTGTATTTTTTCTGGTTTAGGGAGAGTAGACCGTACGAGAATTGTACCTCAGGCATCTTGGCTCCCCCTTCTGGCCTCGGTCAGCTGCAGTCGTGGCCCACACGTGTGACGAGGACTTGAGTGGGATGTGCGTGGCCCTTCGCTGGAGACCTTTCCCCAGGTTGACCCCAGTTCTCTCATTAACCCTGGGGGGAGGCTGTTCAGGCACCTCAGGTCTACAGAACTTCGTTGTAACCCATCCTGTCTTTTTCCACCTAGCCCCAGGATGTCAGGAATGACAGGCAAACGCCTTGTCAGATGAGACCCTGCATTTGATGTCCCAGGTTCCTGTCTCAGCAGGTCTCAGTTTACTTATCTGTAAAATGAAATTAGGAGGACTTCTCGGGGAGTTTGTACCTAAGGCCGTGCTTTTGGAAGCACCTGGAAATAACTGCCATGTGCAGTTGTCACAGCAAGAATGCCCACCCTTAGAGATCCTGTGAGCTAACCCAACTCTGGGGCCACAAGTTGAGTCCTCAGTGCACACGTCGGAAAAGGGTGTCTGAGCTGGCCAGAAGAGCAAGTGCAAAGGCCCTGAGGTAGGAACAAGCTTGCTGCACATGAAAAGCAGGAAGCCATTGTGGTCCAAACAGTGGGAATGATGGAGTCTGTGGGGGACACGGTCGCCGAGGTCAAGAGGGGCGGGTGCTCTGGAGGCCCACATTGGCCAGCACTGCGTTCAAATGCTGATCTAAGTGCGATGGACGCCCACAAGGGCTTTGAGAAGGGGAGGGGTGCAGCATCCTCTGTTTCAGGGAGATAGCTCTGGCCAAGGGGAGCAGAGCAGAGTGGGAGGAGAGGAGAAACAGGAAGACTGCAGTCCTAGAATGAGATCCTGGTGCTCAAGAACTGTGGCAAGCCAGTTTGTCCAGAACCAGGAGTTTAAAGCTGAAACAAGATGATTCTGTGCCACCTGGCTGTGGGCCTTGTTTGGGACCCTGATGGCCAACACAGGACTTAGCGCAGCTGTGCTGCGTGGACCTTTGTGGGCAGGTCGGAAGGAATATGTGGACCGTTGCCACAGCCCAAGATGGGGGGTGGGCTGAGAGCTGGCTTGGGGTGGCTTTGCACTGTCCCCTTTTGTCAGAGAGGAGCTGCCCTTGCCGAGAGGTCCCTCCTGAGCGTGGGCCCCTTCAGAGGCCTTTCCCTTGTCACAACCGAGTTTTCAGGGCTGTAGCTCCCTATCACCAAGAGTAGGCGGTCTAGGGCCATAGCTTTGCTTTGAGTACTGAATGGACACCTCCCTACAACCTACAGGTTAGGGCCTTTTGTTTTGTTTGTGGTGTTGTTTGAGAGAGGGTCAGACTACGTGGTTCAGGCTGGCCTTGAACTCACTATGTATCCCAGGCATGGTGATCCTCCTGCCTCAGCCGCCTGAGTACTGAGATTCCAGGCATACACCCTCACTCTCAGGTTAGGGTCAGGGTTTTAGAACTCTCTTTGGTATCTGTAGCAGATGTCCTTTAAGATCTTGTCTTTGAGAGTCAGAGATATAGCTCAGGAGCACCAGTGCCTGCCTAGCAAGTACAAAGTCCTGAGTTCGATTCCCAGTACCAAAAAAAAAAAACAGATCTTGTCTTTGTCATTTCCCTTAACCTCACTGAGCCTCAGTTTTTTGTTGTTTATTTTTTATTTTTTTAATTAATAAGATGGAATCCTGACACCAGCTTACAGTGCTGGGGAACTGATGACAGCCTTCACGCAGTGCCTGCGTGTGCGCGATACTGGTAAATGTTACCACTGCAGCATCGTCGCGCAGAGCCGAGGAGCGGCTCCACCCTGTCTCAGCTGGCGCACCCCCTCCTATGTACAGTGCCCACAGCAGTGGCCTGCACTGCCTCCCAAGGCCCTGCCGTGCTATGGACAAGGGAAAGGTGACACGTTGGGGTCCTGGCCTCACCAAACAGCTCAGAAAAGGGCAGGGTCAGGCTAGGGTGCACGTGTGTACATCTGAGCCCTCATCCCCACCCAGGACACTGGTTTGTTTGTTTATTTACATTTTTATTTATTTATTTTTAATTTTTTTTTTGCGGTACTGGGGTTCGAACTCAGGACCTTGTGCTTGCTAGGCAAGCGCTTATTCCACTGAGCTATATCCCCAGCCCTGTTTGTTTATTTATTTTGAATTTTTGAGACAGGGTCTTGCTATGCAGTACAGGCTGGGCTTGAACTCACTGCGTAGTCTAGACTGGCCTTGAACTTGCAGCAGTGCTCCTGCCTCAGCCTCCCGAGTGTGGGATTACAGGCGTGTGCCACCACACCTGGCGCAAAGTGGGCTTTTTTTATCCAACTGTGAATGTGTGTGTGGCTCCCGCCTCCCCACATCCCTTCACCCATGGATGTCTGTGTTGTGCCTTAGACAGGAGTCCCAGATTTCATCTGAAGGAAGGTGTCTGCTTTTCTAGTAGGCCCGAGGCGCCGGGCCAGGTCCCTGGGTGGCTCGACATCTGTGTACTCTCTGGCGTTAGCGCCCAGGTATGCACAGCAGTTGTGGCTGAGCTGTTGCAAGCATGGGCTCTGAAGCAGAGTCCAAAACCTCTGGCCACCTGCCCAGCAGGCTCTCAGGTGAGTACTTCCATTTGCAGACCTGCTGTGACAATGAAATGCGCTACTTCCTGTAAGGTGCCTGGCGCGCAGAAAGCTCCTAATGGCCCTTCCAAGAAGCTCTGGCCTAGAAACCGAGGGCTCCCTGGGGGAGAGAACTCCATGGGTACCAGACTCTGTGACAAGCTAGGAGGGCTTCCTAGAGGTGTGGCTGCCCTTGAGGTGGGGCTTGTGCGGCCGCTGCCCCTGCCCAGCTCAGCCCTTGGCCTGGTTGGGCGGAGTGGCCAGTGCCTTGCTGGCTTTGAGGCTGCCAAGCTGCTTGGCAGAAGGGTGATTCCCCCCGGAGCTGGGCCATTTAACAGATTTTCTGGCACAGTGGCTAATTAGGAGCAAAGCATTTTGGCAGAAAGACTTTCATTAGAAGCCTGGTAACATTTCCTAGACCACTGCTGGGCTAGAGAGGGAGCCTGCCCAGTCCTGGGCTCCTTTGGAGCGGGGTGGGATGGGGGGGTGTCTCTTCACTGGCTTGTGTGCCCCAGCTTCACCCGCCTCAGAGGTGACCAGGCCAAGAGACACCGAGCGCCTCACTGTGAGGTAGGCAGCCTTGCCCCTCACCCGGCCTGGCTCCCCTTGCTGCACCTGGGGTGGAGGGGCTCCCCTGGTGGGGACCTGCACGATATCTGCAGGCCCAGGAGGGTGGTGGCCTGGCCCTTCGTCAGGATGTGCCAGGAAGCACACTCGCTTCTGTTTCTGCTGGGCGATAGACAGCGCCCTGGCCTGTTGTTGTAATCCTGGTGAACATGACACACAATGGGCCAGGGCAGGGCCCAAAGCGAGGCTTTTAGAATCTGCAGGTGAGCAGCCCTCAGTAATGTGTGAAATTGTAGGAGCTTGAGGGGGTGGAGCCAGGCTCTCAGCTCAGCTCCTGTCCCGGCCAGCAGGGCCATGGGGGTGGGGGGTGGGGGACTGTGCAGCTGGGGGGTTCTTGGCTGCTCCGGCCAGCTGTGATTTGCAGAAATCAGGGGCCACTCGGATTATTCAGGCTTGCAGAGAGCCACCCACTCATTATCAAGGCAGAAGCCACACCAACACCACAGGACCTGTGGCCCCGCCCCGGCCTCTGCCGCTGCCTCCAGGCTCTGGAGGCGACCTGGGGAGCTCCGTCCCTTGTCTGTAAAACAGGGGCCCTCTCTAGGGGATCCAGTGAGATCACGCCCTGTGGAAACGTTGGGAAGATGAGGAGTCACGAAACACAGCGGAAGGAGGGGGAGGAGGATCTCTGGAAGGAAGGCGCCTGGGCAAAGGGGCGTGGATGGGCGTCTGGAGAACAGAGCTAGGGTGCCGCTCGGACCAGGATGCCCCCCACTCCCGCCCCTGCCACAGCTGGAGTCCTGATCTTTAGGTCTAGGTCAACTTCTTGTTTTCTGAAAGTCACAGGAGGGTCTGGGACTGGGGTGGGGCAGGACCCCCACCTGCAGACCTGAGCTGCAGACCACCGAGCCCGCTGCAGAGTCAGCCAGAGGGGGGACAGGGAGGGGCACTGAGGAGTGCAGAGGTCGGGCTAGGGCTTGGAGAATTGAAGGATGGAGGGGTTGGATGTGATACCATCATCTTTCACAGTATCAACCTCTCCTCCATTGGTGACTGTACCAGCTCCTTACTGATCTGGAGACACCATGTAGGATTGAAACCCCGTTCCTCCTCATGGCTGTGCAACCTTGGGCGAGTGTCTCAGTGGCTCCATGCCTCTGCTCAGTTTACCTGCTTGTAAGATGGGGCCTGTAGGAGTTCTGCCTTATTAGGTTGTTAGGAAAATGAAATGAATTGGCACCTTGAAAACACCTAGTACCTGGCACACAGTAGGGCTCCAGGAAGGTTATTATCAGTGTTGACAGCGGACACTCCTCACAGTGAGGGGTACACACGTCCCCTTGTATCCTTGCTAGGCAGGGAGGCGTGATCTGTCCCACTCTGGCAAGGGGAAGACGCCCTCTAAGGAGTTACCCGGGTCAGATTGCCTCATGAGGACCCAGGCCGGGGCCTCCTACGCAGCCGCTGTCCAGAGAGAAACCACTCAGGGCTGGGGCTCTTGGGGAACCCAGCACAGGGCACCTCTTGGGGTGGAGGGAAGAGCAAGCGCTGAGGAGAAATGTGCACAGCTGGGACTGGGAGAATCTCGGGGACGCGGCTGAGTTTAGTGGGAGACACACACTTCCTGGGTGGCTGGGCCAGGTTTGGCCTTTAGCAGGAAGCAGGGTGTGGTGGTGTGGGCCTCCAAGCCTAGCTACTCGGGATGCTGAGGCATGAGGATGCCAAGTTCAAGGCTGACCTGGGGCAACTTAGTGAGACCCTGTTGCAAAACGAAAAATATAAAAACACCAGGGATGTAGTTCAGGGTAAGGGCCCTGGGTTCAACCCATAATTACTGCCCCAGAAGAAAAGACGCACAGAAGAATAAACTAGAGCCCGGTAAACTGACTTACCCAGCATGTTTTATATCTCAGGTTGTCTGCTAAATGTGTCGTCTAAATGGAATCATTTAAGCTTCTAGTCCTATAAGCCTAAAATATAAAGCATGGACACCTTGTTGTTCCCATTTGTAGAAGAGAAAACTGAGGCACGGAGAGATGAAGGATGTAGCCAAGGTCACAATGCCGGTTAGTACCAGGGTTGGAAGTTGAGCCCAGAGAAACTTGCTCCAGGCTCTGCCCTAGGGATTTTGTAGCTGCTGGCCCCGGAGACCCCGAGATCTGCCCTCAGAGCTTTTTTCTTTTTCTTTTTGAGACAGGATCTCACTATGCAGTTCAGGCTGGCCTTGAGCTCACTTTGTAGCCCAGGCTGGTCTTGAACTTGCAACGATCCTCCTGCCTCAGCCTCCCGAGTGCTGAGATTATAGGTGTGTGCTACCACGCCTGGCTGCCTTCAGAGCTGAGATAATGGTCCTTAGACTTGTGAAGATTGGTTACTGAAAAGCTGGGCAGAGCCATGGCTCCTCCCCAGAAAATGTGGGCTCACGTTTGCAGGCAGTTTCAGTGTCACAGCCTCCCCTAAAGCCCAGAAGAGTTTATAGCCACCCCACCCCACTCCCCGCTCCTGTCCTCCTTCAGCTGCTGCCAGTGTAGGTGGCTGGGGTCATCCCCACTGTCCCCACCCACTGAGTACCTTAGAGGCAGGGCCTTGGCAGATAGCAGCACTAGGACCCTCTGTCCCAGAGGGTTGTCACACTTTCTCGGTGACACACGTCACACAGTGGATCTGAACAGAATGGGGCGGGGGGCAGGTTCTGTTCTTGGTTTACAGCCAGGCCATTGGGAATTTTCTGTGTGCAGATGTTTGTGGGAGAGAAAACATATCAGTCAGGGTCCCCGTGGGAAAGAGGATTCTGCTCAGATGCTTAAGCAGGAGATCTTCATGCAGGATTTCTTTCCAAGGCAGAGGTGAGACTGGAAATCCACAGGGACATGGGGCTCCCGGGGGCTCACAGCACTGGGGCAATTGCCGAGGCTGCAGCTGGAGGGGTGAGGTCCCTGCAGGACTGGGGAGAAAGGCGAGAACCTCTCCCCCAGCTCCCTCTGCCAGTGCCTGCAGCGGTTCCATGGTGACCTCAGGGCAAGGGAGCAGGCAAGGGCGCTGGGAGGAGGCCGCCCTCTGCAGTGGGCAGCGGCAGAAGTGGGCTGGGCCGGTGCTGCCCCCACAACCCCAACAGGCTCAGGAGGCTGATGTCTCAAGCTCTCCCTCCGGCCTGGTGCAGAGATGCGGGCCAAGGGGACCTCTCCTGCCTGGCCTGGATTTTTCATCCAGGCCTTGCTGGTGTCTGGAGGGCATCTGACCTGACGGCTGCCCGCCCGACCCTGTAAATGTCAGCTCTTAGGTTGGGCAGAGTCCTTGGTCGCTGTTTAATTCCTGCCTCCCCTCTGAGGGTCTCCCTGGAGCTGATGATGTGTAATTAATGTTGCTTAATTGACATTCTTGGGGCTTAGTCATAGAGGTTTCAGAACCCTCAGGAGCATCTTTTGTGGCTTGTCAGCCTTTTCCTTTGGGTTTCGTTGCCAGGGAGAAGCCAGCCTTTCAAAGGGGAAATAGCCTCATTCCTGGGCTTCTTTTCCCTTTGTGCCCCCCACCCCAGCAGCTTGTCCCAGCTCTTGGGCTTAGGGGGGGCCCTTTACCTCCCCATCTCTCGCTCAGCCTCTTCCCCTGGGGTCCCCACCGCTTCCTTCCCCAACAGTCCTCCAGGTTCTTGCATCAGCTCTGCACTTCGAATCCCTGAGGCAGCCCAGGGGTGTTAGGGGTCTGTGCCCCACAGTGAGCCAAGCAGGCCCCTCCCATCCACTGAGGGGACTGGGTAAGGAGGGACAGGCACCTCCCCGGTGCCGGCTAGGCTCCGGGTCTGGGGTCTTGGTGGTGAGGAGTTGACCCTGCCCCTTGTTCCCAGACAAGATCTGCTTCCTGCAGGGCAGTTACGTGGCAGCTCTGTGCACTGTCCAGCTCCTGCCCTGAGCCTTCCCCTCTCCAAGTCCCTTCCGGCCCGAAACTCTCTAATGCTGTGGAGAGTGAAATTCAGTAACCAAAGTTTTTTTCTTTTTCTGAGCAACCATTCAGTTGCACCCCCACCGTCATTGACAGGTGTATAAATAGGGCTGGACAGAGATCTAGTGGCTTGCTAGATTTAAAACCCACCTTCCAGCATCTTTCCCCTTTGTCATTAGTGTAAGTAACGAAGGCCATAAAAGTCTCCCAAGTCCGCAGCTTGCAGGTTTCGCAGTTGATGTGCACGGGTCAGTTCCCCCTGAGGCTCAGTCACTTGGCAGGAGATGCTCAGGGGTCGCTCGGATCCCCCCTCCCACTCGTCCTGTTTCCAGGGGAACCCCATCTTCTTCCCAGGCAGATGTGACTCCAGAGAATTCCCCTGTGTGGAAGCTTTAAGTGCCATTTTAGAAGGAGCACTCTGACGGTGTTTTCCGTGGGCCCTGGGCTGGGGTGGGCTGTGGTGGGAGTGCGTGGTGAGGGTGTTGGTCCTGGCCCTGCCACAGGGTTGTTCTTGCTGGAGGCGGGGGTGGCGCAGGGGGGAGAGGGAGGGGTGGTGTGAGGAGGGGGAGAGGAGGGCACTTGCTCTGAATCGTGGGTGTTTACCTGGAATATTCCACAAGAAAGCTATTAGGATAAATTCTCTTTTGTCTGAAGACAGGAAGTGTTAAGGATTCTTAATTTCTAATTGGAGGCAAATACAGGGACTCTTGGAACAGGCTGATACCTTGTAAGATTGTGATGGCGTTTAAGGGTGAGAGAGGATTACCTCCCCATTGCCTTGCGCACAGTAGGCTGACTTGGTGAAGCAAACCTTGTCTTTTTTTGATTTTCATGTCTGATGAGTGCTTGCAGTTGGATGAAGTGAAAATAGACTGGGCTTTGGGGTGCCTAGCTGTGTGACCTTGGGCAAGTTACTTAACCTTGCTGATTTTCTGTTTCCTCACTTGTGAAATGGGTAATAACCCTCAGAATTATTGAAAGAATTGAGCAAGATAACTTAATGATTTATCTGATCTATAGAACGTTCAGTAGATCTCAGTAAATTTTGTTTTCTTCTTTCCTCCTCTTGTATCCTCATTCATTGCTAGCTCTCAACTCCATCTGCTCATTAGAACCACCTAGGGAACTTTAAAGAAGCGTAATTGTTTGGGCCTCACACTGAGTTTTGGGTTTAGTTCATCTGTAGTGGTGTTGAGCATAAGTTTTTGTTTGTTTGTTTGTTTGTTTTGAGATAGGGTCTCACTGTGTAGTCCAGGCTGGCCTTGAACATGCAGCAATCCTCCTGCCTCAGCCTCCTGAGTGCTGGGATTATAGGCGTGCACCACCACCACCACCCTCAGCAAGCATACCTGTTTTCTTAAAAGCACCTGGTAAATAATTTCTTAAAAAGGCAATGTCTGACTCCTATACAAATATAAAATGAGTCTATGACAAGATTTATTGAACTTGTATTTATTGAACAAATACGGAGACCAGCAAGAGTTTAGAACCAACTGAAATAATTTAAACAACACACGCCTATCGGCATTTGGGAATTCAGGAATGAATTTGCCTGTAGATTTACTGACATTGACAGGGTAATAACCCATTTCATGCCGCCGTACAGAATGCACTTGTATCTCTGTGAGCAAGAATGGCTGCACATTCTCCAGAGTTGAGGAGCAGCTTGAAGATAATGAAAGCTTCAGACCGCTGTGGGACCAGATGGCTGCGCAAGCGCATAAGGAAGGACACCTGGTGTGCAGTTCACTCTCCATTGGTGGGACAAAATACCCAATGCGGATAGCTTAGGGGAGAAAAGGTTTGTTCGGGCTCACGGTTCCAGAGGATCTAGTCCATGGTTGGCTGGCTCCATTGCAGCCAGGCAGAGGCAGCGTGGCGGAAGCATGTGGTAGAGGACAGGTACTGGCCCCGTGGTGGCCAGGAAGCAGAGGAAAAGGGGAAGGGCCTGAGAAGAAGGGTCAGGGCCAAGACATGGTCCTCAAGGTTGTATCCCATTGCCTCCTCCCCTTCACTTAGGCCTACCTGTTTCCATCCCTCCAAACAATGCAATCAGAGTATGAGACCATCAGATAACGAAGGTAGAGACCCCAGGATCCAGTCAACTCCTGCAAGCATCTCCTTAGAAAGCACGAGACCTCGAGGGCATGTTTCAGATCTAAAGCTCGATGTTCAGTCTCCATTTTTTTCTTGTCCATTTGGTCATCTTCACACCTCCCCAGGGTGAATTCTCAGCTGCAGTGCGGGGCAGGGACCCTGCCTGGTACCCCTGCATGCCACTCTGAGCATGGTCTCTGGCTTAGAAACACTTGCAGGAGAATTGGGTCATGCCTTGCATCTTGGTGCATGCCTATAACTCTGGCACTTCGAGGCACTGCTGGGAGTTTAAGACCAGCCTGGGCTACATAGTGAGATCCTGTCTCAAAAGATAAAGAAAAAAAGATTGCATTCCAGTGCGTGATAGCTCTGGAAGTAAGCAGGACAAGCAGTCTCTGGGTTCTGATGGGGAGAGTGGCTCTGAGCTTGTGATACAGTTGACCCTTCCCTCATCAGGCTTAACTCATCCAGCACTCCGGGAGCGCCTGCTGTGCGCCACATGTAGCATCACTCTTGTGAAATGCAGATTCCCAGCCCTTGCTCCAGATCTTCCTAATAGGAGCCCTGGGAGTGAGGCCCAGTCTCTACTTGGACAGCTCCTCTGGGAGAATCCGAAGGGTGGTGGTGGGGGTGGCAGAGATGGAGACTGACTTACCTAGAATTGCTTGGGGAGCTTCATGGGATTCAGGTATTGTCTGTCTGTTGTGCCCAGAACTCTAGACTCCTATATCTGCTCAGCCAAAACCAGGCGCGTTCAGTGTCTGCATTGGTCATCCATGGCTGAGGCACAGATGACCAACCGTGGCTTCAGCAGCAGGGTCAGGGTCCAGTGCACCCTCGCTGGACCTCTGGCTCAGGTCCCGCGGGCTGCTCCGAAGGTGCTGCCGGGCCCTTGGTCATTTTGTGGGGAGGTCAGCAGAGCAGGGTTGTCCTCCCAGGTGCCCTGAAAGTGGCTTCAGCAGTGGCCTCGGGACGGGGACATCACTGTCGGGGAGAGGAGCCTGTGAAGACTATGAAGGCCACGAAGGCCGTGGGCCAGGCGAAGGCCGGGAAGGGCCTCGGGGGCAGGAGCAGAGCTAGTGGAGAAAGAGGAGGCAGGTGTGTAGGTCGGAGGAGCTCGGCCCGGATCCCCTGACCTGTGAGGACAGGGACTAGAGTTCAAGGGGCAGGGTCCCCAGCCGCCTTCTCTTGCAGTTTGGGCGCACCGAGGTCATCGACAACACACTGAACCCAGACTTTGTGCGCAAGTTCATCGTGGATTACTTCTTCGAGGAGAAGCAGAACCTGCGCTTTGACCTGTAAGTGGGAGCGGGCGCTGCAGCGGGAGCAGAGGAAGCGGGCGGGCGGAGGAGCTGAAGCCGGAACCTGCGAAGAGCAGCCTGGTGACACCTCCCGGGGGAGTGCTCCGAACGGCAGACAGCAGAGCCCTTGGTGGGGGGCCCTAGAATGGCTGTCAGGGCCCAGAGAGGGCCAAGCGTGGGTGGGGCTGCTGGAGGAAGGGTGCAGGAGGCAGCAGGTGAGCAGACTCGGATGAGCAGACCTACCCAGTGAGGGAGGAGCAGAGCTGCGGTCGGCCTCCCGCCTCGGCGAGTGCCCAGGCCCCAGAGCGTGCGGGCAGCCTGGGGAAGGTGAACTGGGAAGGGGAGGCCGAGGGCAAGCTCATGAGCTGCATGGAGCGGAGCCTGGGTGGGACGTGGGGAGCAGGGAGTGAGGGGTAAGCGGCTCAGCCCGGGCGGCAGCGCCCGTCTATTTGTCTTTTCCTGTTTTGCTCGAGCTGTGAGGGGCACACGTGGTGAGAGTGTACGTCTCAGCGTCCACCACAGGACCCAATTTCCTGCTTCTTCACCCTGGAGGCCCCTTCTGTGCCTCTCGGCCATTGGCCTAGTAAAGGGACCCAGCTGCCCTGAGGACCCAGGCAGGGCCAGACAGGGTGTCCCACCTGCCTTCACCTCGTGTCTGTGTTCCCTGCAGATACGACGTTGACTCCAAGAGCCCCGATTTATCCAAACATGTGAGTCCTCCCACGTTGCCCCCGCCGCGGCATGTCCGGAACATTTCTGAAATGCCATTTCCTGGCTTGGCCTCGGGATTCGTATGTGCCTGGTGCTGTGTCTTTTCACCTCAGACCCTACGAGGGCCCAGGTGCTGGGGGTGAGGGAGTGGCCACAGGCCGAGGAGGTGACACTGGCTTTATCTGTGCCCTGGGTTTACAGGATTTCCTGGGCCAGGCCTTCTGTACCCTTGGAGAGATCGTAGGGTCCTCTGGGAGCCGCCTGGAGAAGCCCCTCACGTAAGTGTGCAGGGGGTGCCAGCTTCCCACCACCTTGCTGAGGGCTGTGGCGGGCGGGGGCGGCTGCTAGTCACGGTGGGCATTAGCAGGGTGACTGGGAATAAGCAGCCTTGATGGTGACAGTACTTCCAACCCACTGCTCTGGGAGGGAGCCCGGCTGGGTTACCAGAGCCCCATACTCCTGGGAAGTCCTGGCCCATTCCCTACCTCCACTGTTAAATGGAGGAAGAAGCTAAAGCCCAGAGAAGAGAAGACACCTGCCCAAGGCCACACAGCCAGGCGGTGTGAGAGCCTGGATTTGAACCGGGGACCCAAGTGACACAGCATATTCCTCAGAGTATTTGTGGCTTGTTGTGGGCCGCAGCTGGGTGCTGCGAGTCCCCCCATCACACCCTACCTCTCCCAGTCTGCATGATAGGATCTGAGGGGCTTTGGGGGCAAAGCTGCTGCTCTGAGCAGGCTCCGGGATGAGGGACCCCGAGGCGTCTCATGGTGGTCTGAGCGTGGTGTTGCAGGCTTGCCAGGGCCAGCCAGGGACTCGAGGTGACCTCTCTTGTCCCAGTTTCTGAGCAGGCCCCAGGGCAGGGCAGGTGGGAAAGGGGGTTCAGCCTGGGATCGGCATCGGTTCCTGCTTGCTTCCGCCTGACTCAGCCTCTAGCGTAGCTGGGATTATAAGCATGTGCCACCACCTCTGCCTGCTTGACCACTTTTAATTATAACTTTATATTCTTTCTCCATCCTTGGAAAGGGCTGGGGGGTGGGCACAGGACAGCGGCCCTGTTTCCTGTTACTCATGTCCTAGAAGTGTCCCATCTGTGGCTTTTGATGTTTCCTGCAGCCCTTCCCACCCCTCTTCCCCCTTGGTAGCCCTGACCGGTAGAGACACGCCCCCAACACACAGCTGGCTGGTACTCTGGGCCTTAGGGGGCACCAGACCTGAGACTGAGGCTTAAGGAGACGCCAGCGGAGGAGGCGGACCTTTCACCCCACCAGAGGTTCCCTGTATCTAAGTTTAGTTGCTGTCGTGACTAAACCCTATTAACAGCTCCTGTTCACTGGGCATCTATTCTGGGCCAGATGCGAGGGCTAGGGTTTTGTTTATGAAACCTGTAAAGTCAGGATACTGAGTCTGAACATTCAGCCAGCCGCAGGTCGGAAATATCGGGAACAGTTGTGTCTGTACTGAGTAGGTGCAGACATCTTCCCTTGTGATTGTTTCCTCAACAGTACAAGTATGGAATAGCTCTTATAGCACATGAGGTATCACAAGTAATGTAAAGATGATTAAAAATATACATGTGGAGGCTGTACACAGACACAGCGTTTTATATAGGGACATGAGCAGTCAAGGATTTGCTATATGCGGGTGTCCCGGAACTGGCCCTCATGGGTACAGAGGGATGCCTGTATTCTTTTGTTAGCGATATTGTAGCCAAGACCATGGGTTGAGTGACTTAAAGACCAGACATTTTTATTTTCTCACAGTTCCAAAAGGCTAGAAGTTCAAGGTTAAAATGCAGACAGGTCATCTTCTGAGGCCTCTCCATGGCTTGTGGGTGCCTGTCTTTTTTCTCTCTGTGTTTTTTTGCTTTCTTTCTTTTTTCTTTGAGACACCCGGACAGGCCTCAAACTCACCATGATCCTCCTGCCTCAGCCTCCTGAGAGCTGGGATTGCAGGAGCGTGCCACAGCCAGTTCGCTCCCTGTGTCTTCCCCTGGCATCCTTCTCTGTGTACCTGTGTCCTCTCTTTTTGAGGACACTGTCATGCTGGATTAAGGCCCACCCACATGACTGCTATGAAGGCTTCGTCTCCAAACACAGTCATATTTTGGGGTAGCAAGGTTGGGATTGCAGCATGAACCTGTTGGTTGTGGGGTGCAGCTCACTCACATAGGGCCTCATGCCATTCAGCGATCTCCTTCCCACAGCCTGGGGCTCACAGAGGTGGAGTGTTTCTGTCCCTATAGCAGACCGCAGGGTCACCTGGGGCAAATGGGCAGGCTCCATCCCTGGGCCTCTGAGCCAGATAGGAATAGTGGGGGCTGAGAACATGTATTTCTAGGGGATGTTGATGCTTCTGGCCTGGGGACCCCACTTTGAGACAGCCTGTAGCTTCCAGTCCTCTTCTGAGTCTCGGTGCCCCGGCCTCTCTGGCCCCAGGCCACGCTCAGAGCTGGTGATCTGTCCTCCTCTCTCCACAGCATAGGAGCATTCAGCCTGAACTCCAGGACGGGCAAACCCATGCCGGCCGTGTCCAACGGGTAGGTCGCAGCTGGCCCTGGTCCTGGTGTCTTCCCACATCCAGCCAGTTCCACAAAGTGTGGCCGAATCTGGGCCCAGGTCCTGACCCTACCCAGCAAACTCAACCCTGGTCAAGAGACAGCAGGAGTGCTGGGGTCAGGCCCAAGCTGGAGCATCCCGGCCCCAGGCTCTGTGGGCCTTTGGGAGCAGGAGGGGCTCCTCTGCCTGCTTCTGTGTACCAGGCTGGTTTGGCCTCCTCCTGCCACAGCTCAGGGTGGTGAGTGCCCTCACACTGCCCACAGTGCTGGGCCTCCTCGCCCCACCCTGACAGGGTGTTGTGGGCTGTTTCGTGTGTGTACTGCCCCCCCTGCTGGAGCACCCACCTTGGCTCCCTGACTCTGAGCCCCTGGCCTGCTCCGCACAGCACCAGACCTGCCGCCCGGGTGTGGGGCCTTTCTGAGCAGGCTCGGCCTGGGGTTTACATCTGCCCCTGCAGAGCTGGGCCACCCAGAGCTGGGTGGGGAGCTGAGAGCAGCCAGGGAGGAAGGAGGCGGAGAGAGGAGGCCGGGCCGTGAGAGCAGGCTGGGCTGGAGAGGAGGGAGAGAAAGCAGAAATAGAAGAAGGACCGTTGGTGGCGAAGAACAGATGGAGAGGCTTGGGGTGGAGGAGGCTCTGTTGAGGAGTCCTGCTGGCCCCTGGTCCCATCTTTACTACCCTGGGGCGGGGGCCAGGGCAGGAGGGCTGGGGGGCCGGCCTGGAGGCCCCAGTCCTGGGGAACACAGGCGGTGCTGACCCCCGCCCTGGGCAGGGCGGGCTCCATAGTGCCCTGAGCCCCTCCCCCGACCCTGCCCTCCCCTCTCCCGCAGTGGTTCTCAGGGCGCGTTTGAGGATAGGCTGGGTCCCCTGGGCGTGGCACCTTGCGTGTGAGTTAGTGCAGGGGACACTGCCAGCACACGGCCTGCTCAGCCTGAAGCTTTAACCTCTTCTCCCTCCTAGTGACCCCTGGCTCCCCTGCACCTGCCTTGGTCCCAAAGATCAGAGTGGGGTGACTTGGTGACCAGTGTGGGGGCGGGGGCCCCCTGACTTGGGGACGGGGTGTCGGTGTCCCCCAGGTGGAACTGAGAGGGCATCCTCGGCAGGGCCGGCTGTGGTCCCCATCCTGGTGGCCCCACTCCCTGAGGAGCTGTCTGGCTGGCTGAGCTGGGGCACCTCTAGGGAGACCCAGCCAGAGGACTCCAGGGGGGCACACCAGGGAGAAGACATCGGGCCTGGCCCGCCCCCAGTTTCCCCCTCCTCCTCCAGCACGTCGCAGCAGATGGGGCTGGGATGTCTGGGGACCCTGGGCCCCATCTGCAGGGCGGGGGAGGGGTGGCTGGCCCACAAGGTCTTTCGCCCGCAGAAGTGGTGTGTGGAAGGAAAGTTTGAGAACCCCTGGTCTGGAAGCTTCCGGGTGAGTCTGGATGCTTTTGTGGTTCTAGGACTACGCTGCCAGCACTGCCTCCCCTGGGGCTCTGGGAGCAGCGGGTGGGGCAGCCCCGGTGGCCCGAGAAGGCTGCACAGGAGGCCACCCTGCCAGAAGGCACGGCCCTCGCTGGGGCGTTGGGGCCCATCAGCGGGCCGGCCGGGAGGGAGCCCAGTGCCTGGAGTCCTGGGGTCTCTGTCTCTGGCTGCCTTTCCATGCTTGTTCTTGTTCTCCAGTGGCGTCCCAGGGAAGAAATGTGGCACCATCATCCTGTCCGCCGAGGAGCTCAGCAACTGTAGGGTGAGTGGGGGGGACAGGGGACGGGGCAGGGAGGACCTGGTGGGCATGGGGCCGGGACCAGGGCAGCTTCTCTGTGACCCAGGATGCACCGTGGCTCTGGAGGGCCTGGAGAGCAGATAGGGCCTGGAGTGTGACTGGGCGGGCTGGGGCTCCATCAGCCCAGAGCTGCTGGGAGCCAGGGCGGGCTCCTAACCATCCCCATGTGTTCTTGAGCCCAGAGTGCCGTGGCGCCAGCCCTGGTGACGCAGGCCTTTCAGTCCTGGGTGCTTGACATTTGGTTGTCATTTTTCACTTTTACCCCTGGATAGAGTGAGAGCTTGTGTGTGCCTGTATGTGTGTGTGTGTTCTCACGCTGGAAGCTGGAGCCTGCAGCCCCAGGTGGACCCTGATTTTGCTTTTCTGTGTGACTGCGACGAGGCAGGTGGTGGGGACAGGGGTGGCTGAGCACACGGCAAGGGGCTCTGGGGACTCAATAGCTGACCATAGCGGTGAGCTACGGTAATGATGCTGATTATCTTCCAGGGCTGGGGGGGGATCACATAACTACCCCTCCTCCCAACGGGAAGCCCAGGTGGTCTGTACTGACCGTTAGAGAGGCCAGGTCACCTCTTCTAGGTCAGTAAGAAGCAGAGGCATGGTTCTGAGCCAAGTCAGCCTGATTCTAAAATTGGGTGCATCCCCCAAACCACCCAGGCTTGAGAGCCTCTCAGGTCAATTGGGAACCACAGCAGGGGAGGCGCAGGGGCCAGGAGCAGAGGAGGGGACAGGGACACAGGCAGGTGCCAGGCCGAGGCCCAGCCTGGGATATCTTGGGGCTGGCAAGGTGAGGAGGAGAAGCAAGACCTCTGGATCTCCCCAGTCAGTGCTACGGTCCCACCGGCACCTGCTGGCACCGCATCGACAGAAGAGATTTAAAGTTATACGTCCCCTCAAAATAACAGGAGTTGGACACATTACAGGTTAGCATAAATAACATGCTACTTGAAAAATGCATATATTTTCTAGAGCACAGTTTCTTTAATAAGAAGAGGGGTCTTGTTTTTCATAGCTGCAAACCTCCTTTGTATCTGACTTCCTGGAAGGCTACTGGACACCCCTGTCTGCTTGTGCCGCCAGGCTGTTGTCATTGCTGCCGGCGACCTCTGGGAAACTCTCTGTCTTGCATGATTCCGGCAAGGCTTGGACCTGGGGCCCACCCCGATCCTCATCCGCATCTTGAGCGGTGCTGCTGCAGAGCTGCGTTAGCGTTCATTAGCGGAGCAGTTATTCTGGGCCATGCAGCGTGCAGTGTGCGCAGTGGCCCCCAGGTGTTGGCTCGTTACCTGCTGTATCAGAAAAACGGGCCACAGGTCTCAGCTTACATAGGGAGACACTGAATCGCAAAGAGATTAAGAGACCGCACAGCCACGGAGCAGAAGAGGGCTGAGCCCAGGCAATCTGGCTCTAGAGCCAAGGTCTTTCACACATTCAGAAACAGAGCTGGTGGTGATGGTGCACACCTGTGATTCTAGCACTCTGGGAGGCTGAGGCAGGAAGATTGCCAGTGTGAGCCCACTGTGGGCGACTTAGTAACTTAGTAAGACCATGTCTCAAAATATTAAAAATAAAACTTTTTTTAAAGTGCTAGGGATGTAGCTCAGTGTGAAGGGACTGAGTTCAATGGACAGTATTGCAAAAATAAATAGGTTAAAGAAAATATAATTTAGGCTAGGTGTGGTGGCACACACCTGTAATCCCTGCACTCAGGAGGCTGAGGCAGAATTACTGAGAGTTTGAGGCCAGCCTGGGCTACATAGTGAGTTCAAGGCCAGCCCGAACTACACAGTGAGACCCTGTCTCAATGAGAGAGAGACAGAGACAGAGACAGACACAGACAGAGAGACAAAGAGAGAATTGATTTGGAGGACAGGGTGGTCCAGCAAGGTTACCTCTCTGTTTGTATGGGTGATTCTGACAGACCCAGTGTCTCAGCAGCAAGGGCTCACTGTGGTGTTCCTCGAGTTTCTCTGAGAATGTTCTTGAATGCTCAGCAGCAGATAGGGACAGAAACTCCTGTGTCCCCGAGGCCCCACACGGGAGAATCTTTGACTATCAAGAGACTAGAGGTGCAGGCCCGGCACGCACGGGAGCCTCCCGTTCCAACCTTCGATTAGAGCTGAATGGTGGGGTGAGGACACAGGAGGTTGGAGGACACAGGAAGTTGGAGGCGTGGCAGCAGGTGACAGCCTAACAGGTATCCGGGACAGTTCCCCACAAACCCCCAGCCTGCTGGGTTTGCAATGAAATAAACAGCAGCAGGGATACTTTGGAAATCCCCGAGTCCCAGGCCATCGCTGGACCCACACTGCAGGGCTGGCGGCAGTCTTTGGCTGAAAGCCCTTGGGGCCCCCTCCAGCTCCTTCCTCCCGCACCTCTTCCCGCGCCAGGGGGTCGGCCCCTCCCCTCTTCCTGAGGACCGTCAGCGCCTTTTCTGGCGCATCTCGGGCTGAGCTGTCTTCCCTTAGAATACTTGCAAGAAGAGACTAATTCCCAGCATCTGGCTGAATTAAAGTAATTACATCTGAGAGGCTTCACTAGGCTCGCGGCTCTGCATTCCGCCGACGATCAAAGGAAGAGGGCGGGCCCTGGGCGCGGCGCGCGGGCCTTCCTGCCCGGATGAACGGGCCCCTGCATCCGCGGGGACGTTGTGGGCTGGCTGGGATCAGCACGAACGAGGGTGGACTCGCGTGTCACCGGTTGACAGGCAGGAGAAGAGCCGGGCTGCACGCAGAAAGTAACCATTGTCAGAACTGGCTCCAGACCCTGTTCAGTGGTGCTGATAGGAGCCGAGCCTTTCTCCACGATTTCATTGTTTTCATTAAGCGCTGCGTTTCAGTGAAGTCTGTTAACACCAGCAGGGCTACTGACCTTTCCTAGTCCTTCGCTTGCTGAGAGTCTCTTATTTATGGGCTTTTATTCATTGTTTGAAACAGGATCTGGCTGTAGAGTCCAGGCTGGACTTGAACTCACTATGTAATCCAGGCTGGCCTTGAACTTGTGGTGATCCTCCTGCCTCAGCCTCCCAAGCGCTGGGACTACAGGCGTGCACCACCACGCTGGGTTGTGCTCTTGCATGTTTCTCGCTGTAGAGCTGGGGGATGGGTAGGAGTGAGTGACCTGTGTCGGAGGCAGAGTCCTTGGCTCCCACGTCCTGCCGGGCACCCAGACCTGCCTGGCTCTGGTCAGGGACTTGCTGGCTCCCAGGTGGCCCACCGGGGTGATGGCACTGATGCCCTACACCTGGGGAGCCTCACTGCAGTTTCCCCTGGGGGCTGTGACCCTGTAGCTGTCACCTGTTCACTATATGTCTTGACTGAGCTTCAGGTTTAGCATGCGAGACAGACCTGCCAGGCAGCAGACCCCTTCCAGCTGTGTGGTCCTCAACCCTGGCACACCTGCCCTCTTTTCCTAGCTCCTATTTTATAATACTCTTTCTCCCTGAAGGAAAACTCACAGCTACTCTATATCTAAACACAGATGGGAAAAGGAGTCCCTGCAGCTAGCTACACTGGGGAGAGGGGTTTGGATCCAGGCAGCAAAAAAAAAGCATGTGCGAAGGCCCTGGGGTCAGAGAACCATGGCTGCTGGGCCAGACAGGTGAGGTTGTATGTAAGGATAGGGAGGGGTTCGACCTTATGGGACTTTGGAGCAGGGAGCTTCAGGAAGAGCCCAGTCTCTCCGTGCGGGAGACTGAGCAGGGGGGAGTTGTAGGAGATGGAGAGCAGGATGGAAGGAAGAGGTTATCGGAAGGTGGGGGTGGGACGCTTCCCTGAGATTCCGGGGTAGACAGCGACATGAGGGGAGCTCTGTGTTGTGGCTGGAGCAGCTAGGAACATGCGGCACAATGAATACCCAGTGTCAGACGTCAACTTTTTAAAGCTTAGTATATAATTTTTTAGTCAGAAATAATCTCTCTGGCTAAAAAAAAAAAGCAAACAAAACAAAAACATTTCTCCCGGTGCTACAAGAACTAGCATGTTCATTCTGGATAAATTGGAACACACAGAAAGACAGGAAAGATTAGAGAAATCAGGGACTCGGGGTGCAGCTCGGTAACAGAGCTCTTGCCTAGCATGCACGAGGCCCTGGGTCCAACCCTCAGCACCAAAAAAATAATTTAAAAAAATCACCCAGAGGTCATCACTGTTGACAGTGTAATATATTTCCTCTGAGGCTTTTTCCTGGGTGTCTATGTATACTTTTTTTCTTTTAATTGGTATAACATGGTATCAAGGATTTTTTTGTTGTTCTTTCATTTTGTTGCCACACTGAGGTACATTGCCAGTCTTTTATTATTTATTTTTAAAAAATGTCTTAATTTTTATTTTGAATCAGTGTCGTGCTAAGCCACTCAGTTGCCCAGGTTGGGTTCCAACTTTCAATCCTCCTGCCTCAGCCTCCCAGAGTGTCGGGATTAGAGGTGTGTGCCACCATGCCGGGCTTGGCGTCTAGTTTTCTAGCCTGCATTTTCCTATGTCGTTCTATAGTCTCAGAAAACATATATTTAATAGCTGTCTGTTGTTCCTGTCACACTGGGACAGGCCATGGTGGATCTCTGTGGGAAACCATATCAACAATACTACAGTGAACATCTTCAGCCTCCCATTGTTCCTTTGTGCGCATGAGTGGGTGGATTTTGTTGGCGGGTTAGGGTGGCAGACGCCCAGGCGTTGTGAGTGGGACCCTGTGGTTGCAATCTCTGAAGGCCATCAGCAGACTGCATTGTTTGGGACCCGGTCATTAAGGCAGCCAAGGAAAGCAGGCTGTCCTGGAGTGGTTTTCCCTAGCGATTTGTACAGCCGCCCCGTGGTCCAGCCTGCCGCTGCTCCTCCCGCCACCTGTGTATAAAGAAACCCAGCCGGGGGGTGGACCCTCGCCTCCCCAAAGTCTCTCCCACGCACCCAGCCTGGGCCTCTGCTTCCCAAAGTTCTGCTCCCAGAATCACCCGAGCTCCTGGTGGTATTGGTGGGTACTGAATTCAGAATAGTGACGAAGGATTTGGTTTTTTTTAGTTGATATGTTCTCTTTTTTTTTTTTTTTTCTGACAAAAGGGATAATGTGCTAAGTCTAGAAAATTTAGAAAACCCATCCGATTTTATTGAGGAGACAGTAAATGTCTCTGTTGCCCTGCTGTCTGTGGAAAAGTGCCCTGCAGGGCTGGTCTTGTGAGAGACGGAACCTAGTGATTGTGATCTGAGACTCTGGCTGGGTTGGGTGGCACATAATTACCAGCCCCACACTCAGGAGGCTGAGGCAGGAGGCAGTTTGAGGCCAGGCTGAGCAACTTCATGAAACCCTGTCTCAAAATAACAAAGAGTTGGGGATTTAGCTCAGTGCCAAGCCTAGAGTCAATTCCCTGTACTGGGGGGAGAAATAGAAGAACTTGGGCTCTGGATCGATTCCAAATGTTCTTGCTCACTTGCTGTGTGACCCTGGGCAGATTACAGGACTCCTCTGTGCCTTCTTTGTTTCATTTGTTTAAGAAAAAAAAATTGGGCCGGGGCTGTAGCTCAGCAGTACAGTGCCTGCCTGGCAAGTGCAAGGTCCTGAGTTTGATTCCCGGTATTAAAAAAGAACCTGGATCTTTAAACATTTGATATTTTGTTTATCATGGGCTTTTGCATTGATTTTAATTTTTTCAAAGTATCATGTCAAAATATTTATCTGGCGTACTGATGCTTGGAATGCCCTTCAGACCTTGTGTTCTCTCATGCCTTTTCTGACCCTGGTTGCCAGCAAGACCCAAGTGAGAGCAAATCCCACCCCCGTAGATGTCACTGTTCTGTCCCTAGTCTGCTGCCCCCTTGCCTGCCACTGGCCTGACCCCTGCTGGCCACTGTGGCTCTCGGAGGCAGGGGTGGGCGGAGGCCCCGGGAGGGAGAGCTGGTTTGCCAGCCTCTCCCTGGAGGCTGTTAGCATGCGGGAGAAGCCCACGGAGGCAAGCCTGCTGTCTCAGAAGAACTTAATGTTTTTCAAAAGATAGGAGGAAAGGCAGAAATTGCCGGAAATTACAGATTGGGAGAGCCACTTTATCTTCCCTGCGGCTGCTTCCCTAGAGCTTCAGGTTTGGGGGGGCATCTCACGTTCCTGGGGGACCCTGCACTGGCTCTGTCGGTGACCTGTCCCTGGGCTGGCCTGGCCACCTTGGTCATCCTGGTCTCTCCTCTTTGGCCTCCTCTCAGGCCCACTTGGGCAACACGGGTTTGACCTATTCCATGACTACCCATGACCGAGATGGGAGGGCTGTTCATGTGGCTCGGGGCCACCCCCAGAATCCCAGACCTGGACTGGGCAGCAGGGTAGAGTCTTGCCTAGCACAGTGGCGGTGGGGGGCCTGGGCTCCACCCAGCACTGCAGACAAAACCGAAAACAGCCGCAGACAATGCTGCCCTCACTCCCACTGGCCGAGGTGACAGCCCAGTCATCTCTGACGGTCTCTCCCGTCCCCACGGATCCCACGGTGCTACAGCAAGGGCAGCAGCGAGCAGCCTGGCTCTAGATTATTTTGGGGGTGCAGGTCAGGCTGAAGTCCCAGCCCCCCGGGGAGCCTCACTTTTCTGTCATGGGCAGGGAAGGAAGTGTTACATACTGTTGGACTTTTCCAGCCAGCTGAATTTCCGAGCCCATCTTTTTCATTTTAATTTTAACCGGTCTGCACAGAGGCCTTTCTAAATGGATTTCACACTTCTCTGCCTTCTCCAGCTGAGGTTATAGAGCATAATTAAACTCATCGCAATGATTCCGGGGGGTCGTCATTTAGAATCTCAGGGATTCCTCTTTGGAGCCAGACTGTCTGATTCCAGGCCGATCCCTGCTCCCTGGCTGTGTGGCTTCTTCGAGAAAGAGCACAAACCTTTCTGTGCCTCAGTTTTCTCCCCTTAAAAGTGGGAATAATAACAGTACCTGCCTCATGGGGTTTTGGGAAGATTAAAGGAATTAGAGATAAAAAAGTGGTTGGCGCACATTCAGTGGAACTCCATTCTGTTGCCTGTTTTGTTTATTTGAAACAGAGCCTCACTGTATATTCCAGGCTGGGTTTGAACCCACAGGGATCCTCCTGCCTCAGCCTCCTGAGCGCTGGGTTTAGAGGTGTCTGCCACCATGCCAGACAATCTTGCCATTTTTAGTTGATGATTAGCAATCTCATGTGGTTCTGCACAGTCGTAGGTGGCACTCTGCTCTGGTAGCCCCTCTGCTCCCAGCTGTCCATGTGGGCCCCGTGGACCAGGCCTTAGCCTATGCCATCTCCTGGCCCCAGCAGGCTCAGAGCCCGTCAGGACCCCATCTGTGCTCACCCCAGAGGGCTGGTAGGTGGCAGTGCTGGGGTCCTGCCAGTGACCCTGGGCCTGGCAGAGCAGGTGTCTTGGTCAGGTGGGACTGGCCCAGAGGTGCTGGGAGCCTCAGTGCCCCACTCCCCACTGGGCAGGTTGTACCTGGATCTCCGAATTCCCTTGCCGTCCCCAGGTGGCCTCTGTGGGAAGGAGCCAGAGCCTGTGGTCCCACAGGGCCGCACTTGGTTCCATGCTCTGAATGTCTTAATTCCTTTTGAACGAGGCCCTGCCCCAGACCATGTTGGGAGGAACCTGCATGGCCCAGGGCTTGCGCTGTTCCAGGCCGGGGGACCCTGAGACCTGGGGCTGTGTGGACTAGACAATGGCGGCTAAAGGAGCTGCTTGGGTCCCCGTGCCACCCTGGCACTCGGCACAGCCTCTAAGAACCTCAGTGGCCTCCTCTGTCAGGTGGGGGAACTCGTGGCTACGCAGATATCCTGTGAAGCTTGGGGACACTGCATGGCCCCAAGTGCCCCTAACCCCCAGAAAGTCCCTGATTTCCCTCAGTGCCTGAACCTCTGCCCTGGCTGCACCCTGCGCCCTCCAGGGTCTGGGTGTCACGGGCACTGCTGTCTTGACACTGGTGGCAGCCACAGGCGCAGCAGGAGGCTGGGTGCTGTTCCCTCCTGGCGCAGAGGTGCGGTTTGCCCCCCGTCGGGCGGCAGTGAGCGTGGAGGGAGGGCAAAAGTTGGACATCCAGGGCTGGACTTGGCCCAGGTCCCCTCCTTCTCCAGCCCCCATGTCTGCACCTGTGACAAGCACCGTGGCTTTGAGGACTCCTTAGTGTGGGGGGGTGTCTCATCAAGCTGGCCTGGTGAGTGCCGAGGACGCTGTCTGCTGCCATCATGGTCCTGGCAGGACCGAGTGGCAGTGGCTCAGGGGTGGTGGAGGGGGGGAGAAGTGCCGGGATCACGGCCTGTCACACGCACTCAGCATGTGCCACGCACTTATCCTCACACCCTATGAGGTAGGTGCTGCTGGTACCCCTGCTCTACAGATGAGGAAACTGAGCCCGGAGAGGGTAAGTTGCCCTAGGTCACACAGCTAGTGAGAAATGGGCCCAAGGTGGGCACGCTAACCATGGCACCACTGTGCCCCGCTCAGCCTGCGGATGGCCTGTGCCCCTCAGCTCAGTGGAGTTGGCATCTTCTCTGTGCTGCCCTCCCTGGGCTGTGGGTCACCCCACTAAGAAGACATTGTGGAGGGGCAGTGGAGAGCAGGCCAGGCCCTGGGACTCAGCACAGAGCCGG
Source organism: Dinomys branickii (assembly GCA_004027595.1). Classification (NCBI taxonomy): domain Eukaryota; kingdom Metazoa; phylum Chordata; class Mammalia; order Rodentia; family Dinomyidae; genus Dinomys; species Dinomys branickii. Next base: position 81,269 of record PVLD010001064.1, on the reverse strand, counting down.
CCCTGGGCAGGCGGCCCTGACTTGTTTCCTGGCAAATGGGTGGATGGATCGGACAGGGCACCATGGTGCACCCAGGGGCTGAGAACACTGAGGGGCCGGGCCCGCCGTCCTCGCCAGGCCTGGCTGCCTTCTTGGCATCTATGGGGTGATGTGGGTGGGCAGCAGCCTGGCCAGGGGGAAGAGAAGTGGCTCTGCCTGGTGAATTTGGGGAAGCTGCCCCTGCCCTGTGGCCTCTTGGTGTAAACAGGGGCCTGGGTCCGTACAGCACCACATGGACCCTCCTGTGGGAGGGGATGGGACATGTGGTTGCTCTTCTGCCTGAGCCACACCAGTGTGGGTGGGTGGCCTTGTGGACAGCTGGGACCTCAGGACTAGCGGAGTGGCCTTGGGTCACATTTCACCTTCCTGAGCCACTCAGTAGAACAATCCTGGGATCAGGAGCGTCAGACCCGTGTTGGGGTGGCTGTAAGCCAGAGCGGTGGCGTATGCCTGTGATCTCAGTACTGGGAGGCTGAGGCAGGAGGATCCTGAAGTTCAGGGTGGAGCTGCCTTGGTGACCACAGTGCTGCCTGGGTCCTGAGGCTCCCCAGAGGCTCTGCTGTTCTCCTTCTCCCGACCTCACAGGCCCTGCTTCCCTCCCTCCCCCGCCAGGACGTGGCCACCATGCAGTTCTGTGCCAACAAGCTGGACAAGAAGGATTTTTTTGGGAAGTCGGACCCCTTCTTGGTGTTTTACAGAAGCAACGAGGATGGAACGTGAGTCTCTGCGCCACCGGCATGGCTGGGATCTGTGGGGTGGGGCCGCCTGCAGGGCCCTGCTTCAGGGGCCTCGGCCACGGTGGGCAGCTATGTCTCTGGCAAGCAGGCAGGAATGAGGGGCCCGGCCCCCCACGAGACCCCCGGCATAGCGCGTTCATTGTCCTGCCTTGTCGGCACAGCCCCCTGGGATGACCCTGCTGTGGCCCTCACAGCTTGGCATCTGTGACAGAAACACAGAGCCGTGGGCAGGTGTGGGTCAGCAAGCAGGATCCCCCCTCCCACACACAAAGGCAGATTCCATGCTGAAGGTCTGTGAGTTCCACCCCCTGCTGACCCGCTGTGTGACCCCAGCAAGTTATAGCCCCTCTCTGGGCCTGCTGTTTTCTCCCACCACATGGACCAGTGGGACTGGCCGTGTCACCGTGCAGTTCTGCAGGCCGAGGCTGTGCAGGGGTAGGGAGGTTCACTGGGAAGCACCACTGCGGGAGAGCTTGGAAGCAGCTTTGGAGGGAGAGGGAGCCGATGGGTCCGGGGCAGGCCGGTGAGAGGAAGAGCTGCTAGCAGGTGTGTGTGGAGCGCACCGGGCCTTCAGGCCCCTGGATTCGAGTGCAGGGTGTGTGGGGGTGTGAGTGTGCGTGCGGGTGACAGCAGAAGGGAGGAGGCTTCAGTTCCAGTGAAAACTGAGTTTTAAAACCGAGCTGCAAAATGGGAAATTAGGTGTGATCATTTGCATGACAAAAAGATTCTTTGTCTCTTGGAGGACTCCCAGCAGGGCTGCTTTAAATAATTCTTGTTGACTTTGCCTGGGCTGGCAGTGGGCGAGGAGGAGGGAGAGGTGGCTGGGGGTGACCACAGACGTCCCCTCCAGGCCCGGCTCGGTGGCGAGAGGAGAGGAGGGTGACAAGCAGCTGGAGGAGGGCAACTCTGCAGAGGGCGGGGTGCTGGCCGCACAAGGCCGTGGGGGGCGGGGAGGCGGAGGGCGGAGGCTCCTGACTGATGTGGGGGGCGCTGCAGCCTCAGTGTTGGGGGCACAGGGGCAAAGGGCAGTGCAGGCCGCAGGTCAGAGCCTCCTCCCTGGTGGCAGAGCCAGCAACCCAGGATGTGGTGATGGCAGAGGGGAGATGGGCCATGAGACTTCGTTAAGAGCTGTCCAGGGGGGGACACTGAACCCCAGGGGACCCTGCAGGGCACTGGAGAAACCCATCCAGGGCCAACAGAAGGGGTCCAGGCAGGACAGAGAGGAGCGACCAGGAGGGTCTTTGGCCAGAAAGGAGGGAGGAGCAGCCTCGTCGTGTTGGATGCAGGTGACCTCCAAGTCAGGAGGGACAGGAAGAATCTGCCAGACCGCCTGCTGGGCCCTGCGCTGGCCCTGCCCTGGAGCTGAGCGGCTACTGCACCTGGAGCCCGGCCAGCCCTCGGGCTGCCGAAGTGTTGTCACCCTGCCCCGGGCCCCAGGTGCCATCGCTGCCCAGGGGTGGCTGCTGAGCACCAGGGTGGGGTCAGTGCAGCCTCAGAACTGCATTTTCTTTCTTCTTCTTTTTTTTTTTTTTTGCATTTTCATTTAATTTAATCAAACTTAAGTCGCACAGTGGCTGCTGTGGTGGACAGCACGGCGCCGGCCTCTCTGCGAGTGCGTCTGCTGCATATCCAGTAGGCATTGCCGTGGCTCCTCCCTCTCAGGGCTGCTGGGAAGGTGGCTGAGTGACTTGTGAAATGGTGCAGGGCCGGCCAGCGTTAGCAACAGTCTTATCCCCTGTTTCCCACTGAGAGGAAGGATGCTCAGAGAGAGAAGGACGCCCAGAGAGGGAAGGACGCCCGTCCGGGATTACACAGCTGGCACACAGCAGCCCGGACTGGGATCACAGCTGTTTACTGGGCAATGGCCTCCACACCTGTCAGATCTTCGCAGGAAGCCCAGCTCTGGAGAGAGGAGAGGGCTGAGGTTCAGTGACAGTGGCTTGGGGGAGCTCCAGGCCCAGGAAGAAAGGAAGGAGGCGCCAAGCTGACCGTTTAGGAGAGCAGCCAGGAAGTTCGGCTATCACAGGGAGGAGAGAGGCCTGTGGTTCACTGGGGAGGGTCCTGAGGCCAGGTGACAGTCCGCACCACCCAGCTTACTGCCACCCCCCCATCGTCCCTTGGGCCCAGCCTGTGGCGCATGCGCCTGCCTGTGTGGGGAGGGCTCCCACGCGGATCCCCACTCCCGTGGGTGGGCGAGAAGGAGCAGAGAAGACAACGCTGAGCCCCGGTGACAGGAATGACATTTTGACTTGAAAATTGCCAGAGAAGAAATGGCATGGATTGTGTGGGCCCAGGCGGGGCCTGGCACTTATCCGGTGGCCTTTCTAAGCTGGGCGGTGCTAGGGCACGTGCCTCACTGCGCAGCAGGGCTGGCTTTTGAGATGTGGTCGGCTGGTGTGTGTGTAGGGGGAGAGCAGGGTGCTGCGTTTTAAGCTTTCCATTGGCACAGCTGGTTCACAGATGTGACTGGGCAGGAGATGGGGTCCTAGAGATCATCTAGGTCAGGGCTTTGATTTCACTGGATTGAAATGCCAGGGGAGAAGCCTGGCAGTCTGCTGCAGACCTGTAATCTCAACACTTAGGAGAGGCTGAGGCAGGAGAATGGTCATGAGTTCAAATACAGGGCTATGCAGTAAGACCCTGCCTCAAAAAAACTGAAAAAAATGGGCCAAGTGTGGTGGCACACGCCTGTAATTCCAGAAATGAGGAGGCTGAGGCAGGAGGATTGTTGCGAGTTCGAGACCAGCCTGGGCTATAAAGTGAGGTCAAGGCCAGCCTGAACTGCACAGGGAGACCCTATCTCAAAAAGGCCAAAAAAAGAAAAAAAAAAAAAAGCCAAGGAAAGCCATAAAACCCTTGAGAACACATTTATTCATTGGTACCAGTCAGTGGGGGCATAACAGTGATCAAAAAAGATAAAACTCATTGGCCGAGGGGGCACCCATCTGTCATCCAAACATTTGGGAGGCTGAGGCAGGAGGATGGTGAGGTACATAGTAAGACTTTGTCTAGAAGAAAAGAGACAGAACTCTTTGTTCTTAAGGAGTGGCAGCTCATGAACAGAATAAATAGGGAAAAAATAGACTGTCAAAATGTCAAATGGTGACAAATGAAACAGAAAGCACAGAAGGAGGCTAGGGCTGTCGGAGTCGGGGCCAGGAGGACGCGGGTTTGGGCAGTGCGGTCAGGGGGGCGTCTGGAAGGGCGACATCAGACCTGACAGTACGGGGTGTCTGTGAAGCTGGAGCAGAGAGGGGACGGCGGGTGTCCGCAACCCTGATGCCCATTCCAACACTGTTTTCTGTGGCCCTCTGGTCTCAGCCTGGCCACTGTTTGTGCTGGGCCCTGTCACCATCCTGTGGCCTCCGTCCTCCTCTGTCCTCAGCCTGACACCTGGTCCCCTCTCTGTCCTGGCCAGGTTCACCATCTGCCACAAGACCGAGGTCATGAAGAACACCCTGAACCCCGTGTGGCAGACCTTCTCCATCCCCGTGAGAGCGCTCTGCAACGGCGACTACGACCGGTGAGTGAGAGCCCTGGATTCCTCCCCTGGGTGCAGGGGACCCCGTTCCCTTGGCCACGCGGCCGTCCTGTCAGTGCTCATGGGGGCTCCTGGGGCTGGGGCCTGCTGAGCCCCTTTACCCCCCCTCTCCACACTTGTTTCTTCCTGTCTGGCACTTGGCATGGGAACTCCCAGGGGGGTAGTGTGTGTGTGTGTGTGTGTGTGTGTGTGTGTGTGTGTGTGCGCGCGCGCGCGCGCACGCCTGGGGTCCTGGGCAGCCCAGACGGTGTGTGAAGACAGGCGTCCCTAGTTCTGGCACGAGGCTGGCGGGTGGAGGGATTAGATTAGCAGAATAGCACAGTCGCCAGTCCCTGCCAACCTCAACTTCCGGTCAGGGACTCTGGGCTACCTCTCACCAGCCCTGTAGCCTTAGCTGAGGGGTGGGATAAGGGCCTTCTGGGTGTGACTCGACATAGCACAGCCGTTATCACCACGACCACCATCACCGTCATCGAGGGCGCCAGCCACACTGAGTGTAGACACCACGTGCCTGGTTCTGCTCCTGACCGTGACCAGCAAGCCCTGCCAACCCCAGGCAGCACAGGCCTGCTGGGCCTTGGGTCTCCTTATCTGCAGTGTGGGCAGCAGAACTTGCACCTGCTTCTTGGGGTTGGTTTGATGCACCCACAATGCCCCTACCCATACAAGGGGACCCTGGGGTCTGAGACACCAAGGCCAGCATCATGTCTGCCCATCTCCTGAGCCCCTGCCTGCCACATGCCAGGCACTGCCCCGGGTGCCGGGAAATCAGCGGGGAAGCTGTGCACCATCGTCACCCTCCACAGCCCTGTAGGGTGTAGCTGCCGTGGGGAGGCGACATTAATCCGATAATCACACAGAGAAACATATCATTACCCACGCTGTAAGTGCCGAGAGGTGGGGGCTGTGGCAGGCGGGCACTGTGGGGTCATGCTGGGCTCTGGTATCACTAGAGCCACCCTGGTTCCTGGTGATGGCATGATCAGGTGGGCAAGCTGTGGGGGGGCCCTCAGCAGCCTTGGGAAGTTGGGTCCCCTCTCCCTACTCCTGCAGAGGCAGTAGGACATCAGGACAGACGCCTGGGTGCCCTGGCACCCTGGTCATCACGGCTGCTGGGTACGTGGGAGGGAGACATTACCCAAGCACACAGTCCCCTGAGGCTGGGCGTCTGACACAAGGTGGCTCCTTTTCTGCCACTTGGCTGAGAGAAAAGCCATGGTGTGTTCCCCAGGGAATCATCGTGTACCTCCGATGTGCCCAGCACTGTGCCCCTAGCCGCATGGCATCCAAGGGCAAGCAGCTGTGTTCTCTCTCCAGAGAGTGTGGGGTGTGTATTTTAAATAACTGAATAATTGTGCAGAGTGAGATTGGGGCAAACATAGGTACTCCAGCAGCTTGTGGTGGTGCATGCTTGTAATCCCAGCACTCTGGGAGGCTGAGGCAGGAGAATTGCAGGTTCAAGCCCAGCTGTGGCAACTCAGTGCTTTAGTGAGCCCCTGTCTCAAAATATAAAATTAAAAACCCTGAGGGTGGAGCTCAGTGTGAAGGCCCTGGATTCAGTCCCCAGTACATCCTAAAAAAAGAAAAGACGAAAAGGAGAAAAAGCTGTTGCAGGTGCTTAGACCCCTAGCTGAGTCCTGGGGTTTTTGAGTGGGGCAAGGGACAGCAGTAAGCTCAGGGAAGGCTGGAAAAGAAACCAACCTCAGGGCAGCCCCCCCGCCCCAGGAGGTGGGTGCCAGGTGGAAGGGGTTGAGGAGCCTGGCCCTCTCCCTCCCGAAGGGCCACAGCCAGCTCCCTTCTGACTGGCAGGAACCAAACTGGTGGTCACGTGACTGACAGGTTACTCCAGGGCCACTGGGGAGATGCCCCAGGGTAGCAGGGGGAGGGTGCAGGACAGCAAGGCTACTGTCCCCTCCTCCCAGCCAAGCTGTGTTCAGCCCCGTTGCCATGAGGATCGAAAGTCTCAGCCCAGCCTGGGCAACTTAGCACCGCAGCAGGATCTTGTCTCAAACTAAGGACTAGAAAGGGGTTGGAGTTTAGCTCAGTGCGGAGGCCGTGGGATAACTCCGCAGGGTCAGAGAAGGAGCGAGGGGAAAGGGCCGCAATCAGGGGTGGAGAGAGGGCACCTGCCCAGTGTTCCTGGAGGGGAACAGGGAGCCTCGGCCAGCACAAGCACTTCCCCTGTGACTTGAGGACTTGTTCTCGTTGACCCAGATCTTCCCTAGTTGGGCTGCTGTCCCTCACATTCCATCATCGATGGCAGGTTTTCAGAGGGGACAGTGCTCCCCTGGAGCTTGGGCTCTAATGCCACCGCAGTCCCAGGTCCCTGGGGAATGGAGGCCTTTCTCTTGGACGGCCCCACATGCTGTGTCCCCGGGAGGGGGCTGGCCTGGCACAGATGGGTAAACGGAGTCTCTGCAGGCCAAGCCAGTGCCTGACCCCTCTGCTCTTCCTGCCCATCTCACTGCCCCCCCGTGAGCCTTGTGATGCCAAATGCTGTGTTGGTTTTGTGTCCGAGTAGGCAGGAGCTGGCGCCAGGACAGAGGCACCCACAGTTTCCAAGGGCTGTGACAGATCTGTACATCGCAGTGTCTCGCTCCTTCCCAGCCGCCTCCCAGGTCACAGTCCCAGTTTCTGAGAACGTCTGACCCCACGCTATTGTGTAGAAAAGTTCCTCTCACCAGCTTGTCCAAACCGGGCTCAAATTTAGGATTCTCCTGCCTCAGCCTCCCAGATCCCTGCAGAGCTTTTAACAATCACTACTGGACCAATCAGTTGTGAATCTCTGGGGTGAAGCATCAGCCTCCCCTTCTGTATTTCTAGAGCTCCCTGGGGGACCCACAGCCCAACCAAGTGTGGAAACCCGCAGTGCTTGGGTCTGGAGGAGGTCCGAGGCTGTGTCTGCACATGGAGCTCACAGGCACTCAGCCTCAGTCCTATCTATCTGGACCAGTTAAATCAGGCCCTCTGGCCATGGAGTTTCAAAGACCTGCTCCCTGGTGATGTGGCACTGCAGGGCTGTCACCTTTTCTGGGTCCATGCATTATCACCTATCTCATTGCCTGCAGCGCTGCAGAAGCAGGGAGCCCTTGCAGGGGTCCCTGGGGTCCCCTGCAGTGGTGGGGGATCTGGGGACAGCTGGGAGGAGGAGATACAGGAGCAGGGGGCCCCTCAGGACAGTGGCTGCAGTCTGGGCCCGGAGGGAGGCAGGGACTTGCCTGGGTCCGGTGGGGACCAGGGCAGCTTACACTATAGGGCTCGGTTTCTACATCAGAAAATGCCATCGCCCCAGGCCTTCTGCAGCCATAGCACCAGGGACTGCCTTAAAACCGGCTCCTGATTTTCAAACTTTGAAAAGAGCTGAGGTTGAGCTCAGTGTGAAAGCCCTGGGTTCAATCCTCAGTACCACAAAAAATTAAAAAAAAAAAAAAAAAGAGGCTCATGCTCTCTTTTGTGGCTCATGGAGGTTAAGAGGCACCTCCAGGCCCCGCAGCTGGACTCCAGCAGGTGAGCCCTGGGCGCCCCATTCTGCAGCTCAGCCTTTCCCTCCTCGTCCCAGCCTCCCAGCCCACCTTCGGGAGCTCCGTTTATTTACTTACTAACCGACCTGGGAGAGACATTTTTGTTGTTGTTTCTTACAAGTGTGAAAGGATTTCTTTAAGCAGCGAGCGCCTACGTCGTCTGCCCGTTTACGTAAGTCCTGGCTGACAGAATCCAGTCTGCACCGCCTTTGGGCATCCTTCCCTCCATCCTGGACGTTTCTGCCCCACAGCGCCCCAATCCCAGGGAGGCGCAAACGCGAGGACACAGCGCCTCCTACTGGTAGCCACAGAACCCCAGGGCTGACTCCCCTCAGCCAGGGGATAGATTCTTACAACAAGCAAATTCAAGCAACTTTGTGCACCTCTTTTGGGGCTAACGCCTGGGGCCGCTGCTCCCCGGGCTTCTCCCGCCTGCTCAGACCGTGCCGGGGACCCCGGGAGCCCCCCTGGACCTGGGTATCCTGAGAATAGAACAGTAGACGCCAAGGGTTAACCCTCAACCCTCCACCTCTCTTGCCTCTGGTCCGCTAGCTTGTTGCCATGGAAACGTAGCTAAAAATAAACCGGGCTCTGGAAGCCCAGCCCCATGCATAGGAGTCAAAACAAACTAATTAAAGAAGCCAGGCCTAAATGTAAAGATAATTACGCCCTCATTCAGGAGCCAGTCGTGGGGATGGATGGAGGCCCATGTCAGGGCCCTGGGCTCAGCCCCAACCCAGGTCCTCACCCTGAGACCCCTGGGGCCCAGGGCCCCTCTAGCGTGTCCTATTCTCTATCCCAGGCCCCTGCCCTGAGGCTGGCCCAGCTCCAACTCCCAGCCCTGGAAGATGCCATGCCCAGCATGACTTCCTACAGGGCCTGAGAGGGGCTGACTTCCTTCTAGGGTGGCCAGGAGGAAGTGGGGTGACCTGAGGCCTGGACTTGTTGCCACATCCTCCTTGACATTCCAGGCAGCCTGGAGGTGGCTGGGCAGCTGCCTCTGTCCCTGAAAGCTTTGCTGAAAGGTCCTGAGGTGGTTGTCTCTGGGGCTGTTGTCCTATCTGCCATGCTGCCCTAGACCCTGTGTTTGTGCGTGCTCTGGCCCAGGCCATAAGCTTTGCTGAAAGGTCCTGAGGTGGTTGTCTCTGGGGCTGTTGTCCTATCTGCCATGCTGCCCTAGACCCTGTGTTTGTGCGTGCTCTGGCCCAGGCCATAGGCAGCGCTGTTTGTCTTTCAGGACCATCAAGGTGGAGGTGTACGACTGGGATCGAGACGGCAGGTAAGCGGGCAGGAGGGCGAGAGGCGGCAGGCAGGTGGGGATGGGGGGCCCTACCCACGTGGACAGCTGTGCCAAGGAAACACCCTTCTGGAAATCCGACCTTTGTGGGTGCTGGCCGCCCTGAGTATCTGAATATGCATTCTCCACTGGAGTGAGGCCTGGCTAGGCCCTATAAGGTGGCCAAAGTTGAGGAGGTGACTCCCCATATTCGGGCCAACGTACAGCCCCAGCTCATGGGAGGAGACGTGTGCAGAGGGTGGGGATAGAGGCGGCCTGGGGCCCGTGTGTGGACTCTGGTGCCCGATGCAGTGCCTGGCAGAGGGAAGGTGGGTCCACTCGGGATGCCAGTACCACAGGATGACCTGGGGGATTTTCTAATCCCTGTCCTCCTGCCCAGGTGTGCTGCAGTGTACACAGGGCTGAGGCCTGTCATCTCATGTAAACGCCACTCAAACGGAACTCTGGGTTAGGCCCATGCCTTCTCTGTAAGAAACTGTAGCCCCCATATTATCTCTGTGAGCTTGCTTTCCTTGCCTCGCCTTTTGTGTTTTTTTAAAAAAATTGTTTTGGCTTGTTTTGTTTTTTGAGACGGAATCTCTCTGTGTAGTCCAGGCTGGTCTTGAATTCATTATGTAGCCTCAGACTCACAGCAGTCCTCCTGCCTCAGCTTCCAGGGTGCTGGGATTATACCACCACACCTGGCCTTACCTCTTTAACTTCTTGTCCTGCCTCATAGCCAGACAAGTTAGTTTAGTGCCCACCATGATTTGCCCTGTTCTACCCTGGCATTCCTTGTGCTTCTGCTTTCTCTGGACTGTCTCTTCCATGGCAGCTGAGGACGGCCAGCAGGTGCCACTCTATCCTTCTGTCAATTTGCCAAAAGCACCAGGACACCTCCGGGGCATTATTGCGCAGCTGGAGACCCCTGGCCACCCAAATGACCACTGCCTTCCAGCAGCAGCAAAGCAGTGGATGGGACCACAGAAAATGCCCCTCTACATGGCTGACACAGCTCTGGGTCATTTGTTTAATAAAACTGTATTGGATCTGCTAGGATGCAGCTCGGTGGTAAACCACTTGCCTAGCATTTTGAAAGCCCTGGGTTCACTCTCCAGCCCCATGAGAAATTAAAAGAGCTAAGTACAGTGATGGACGCCCGTAGTTGCAGCTGCTGCTGAGGCTGAGGCAGGAGGGTCACTTGAACCCAGCCTGGACAACATAGCAAGATTCCATCTCCAAAAAAAGAAAAAAGAAAAAAACCTTAAAGAATGTTACTGCAAAGACCATGTCAAATACACAGAAGAGAGAAGAACTTAATGAACAGCTTTAAGCCCATTGTTTAAGTTTTACAATACTTCAATATCACTATATTTGCTTTAATCTAGGTTTTGCTTGAGTAGGTTAAAGTAAATGACATGGTAGCATTTTTACCTTTAAATATTTCCTTGGGAATGGAATGTCTGAGAAATAAGGTTATTTTCCCACATAGCTACAAATGCCATTGTCATCTCCAGCACGCCGAACAATAATTCTTAAATGCCACTGGATAGCTATTTCACATGCAGATTTCCCACAGTCATGCCCCACATACCTTTTATGAAGACGAGTCCAAGCGGAAGTGAATCCCTGCGGGTGACCCTGGGCTGTCTGTCTTTTGGGGACCTCACTTCACTGCAGACCCATGGCCTCAACTGAAAAGAGGCCTGGGTGGCCTTGGGGCCCGGGGAGGGGCACGAAAGAGGCTGGGACTGGGTGGATCCCGCCAGAGCCCGCTTCCCTTGCAGCCATGACTTCATCGGGGAGTTCACCACCAGCTACCGCGAGCTGGCACGTGGGCAGAGCCAGTTCAACATCTACGAGGTGAGCGGCCCCATTGGTTGGGTCTGGGGTGCTGGTGCCTGGCGCCTGGTCCTTACAGGGGCTGTTGTGAGCTCTGTGATGCTGCTGGGGCTGTGTGTGCTTTCCCATGAGGGGGGTGCTGAGAGCCCATGCAGCAGTCTCGGAGAAGGGCACAAACTTGCCCGAGGGTCTGCGGCTCTGTAGGTGGCAGAATCGGGAGGCAGATGACTTGTTTGGTTCTGGGTTGTCCAGTCATAGCGTTTCTGGTAAGAAGTTTCCAAGGGCTGGGGTGCAGCTTAGGGATACAGCACGTGCCCAGCATGCACAAGGCCTTGGGTTCAGTCCCTGACCCCAGAAAGAGAATGTTTCAGGCTCGAGACCTGAGGTCCAAATCTGCGGCAGCCCTGTGCCTCAGAAGTTTCAGGGAGGCCTGGTGCTAACCTCTTCCAGAAGGAAGGGGCTGGGGAAGAGGTGTCAGGAGCCCCTCTGCAGGCTGGGGTGCCTCATGGCTCTGGGCAGAATCACATCTGCCCTAAGGCCATTTCCACACCTGCGCCTTTGCTGTGCATGCGCCCCGACACCACCCCCTGCCCTCCATGGCTTCCAGATGTCACTGGGCTCCTGCTGCTCCAAGCACCCTTCCTGTTCCCCCAACTGTCCTGGCTTGGTGCACTCTCCCCCTTCTGAGCTTCCATGGCCAGCACTGTTCAGGCTGAGCCCCGGTCACTGCAGATGTTCACAGTCCCATCACAGAGGGTTCACACCCTGACCAGCCTCTGCCAGCTCTGTGATCCTGGCTGAGTCCCTGAATGGCTCTGTGCCATGCAGACTGAGCCTTCGATGAGCTAATGGAGCAGTGCCCGGCCCTGACGTCAGTGCCAGCAGCTTCTTGTTTCGCAGCTGTCCTGCCATCGTAGACCTGTGCCCCCTGCTCCAGCAGCCACTCAGCCCCTGAGTCCTGTCACAGGGCAAGTCCTCCCCCTTCAGCCGCCTCGTCCTGCCTCTGTCCCAGCTGGCAGGGCTGGTGTTCTAAGCAGGCAGTTCCATGACTCTGGGTGTCTTCCCCACCCTGGCACTGCTGGTCCCTACGAGGTGCTCTGCAAAGTGGAGGTGGCGGAGTTGCTCTGAGAGGACTCTGACGTCATCAACTGCTTTCTTTCTGCACCCACTGAGGGCAAGGGGTGTCTGTCCACCCAGCGCAGGCACGGACAGGCAGAGTCCACCTTCTCTCATGCCTCCTCAAAGGGCTTTAGGGAGTGGGTGGTAGACTTTGGCTTCCAGAGGTGCTTGACAGGCTCCGCAGAACACAGAACAGGAACACTGGATCGACCTGTTTCCCAGGTGTTGATCTCTGCTGCTTTGCCATCAGTCAGAGAAGGTGCTGTGGGAAGCAGGAGGCGGTCTTCCCTTTCAGAGTGGCCTCGTGGAAAAGGAACTCAAATCTGGAAGGCTCGGGGCAGGTGCTGGGTTTGGGGGCTGTCTGGAGAGGGAGCAGGTTCTTGCCAGTGAAGACCCCAAGGGCCTCCCAGGGGAAAGGAGGGAGGGGTCCCTGCCTCATCTCAAGAAGCCTGAGACCAGAGCATGGCTTGACCACAAAGAGCATGGACCCTGGGGGTGCAGCAAATGGCGAGCCAGCCCTGAAGCTGGAAGAGCTGGACTTCGGAGCCTGGGGCTGCACTGCAGAGCAGAGGCCCAACACCCTTGTGGGACAGATGGGGAAACTGAGGCATGGCGCAGTATCAGGCTGCCGTTTTGCCCTCATCTCAACACCCGGATAGGCTGCTTCCCCACACATATGTCTGCCAGCACCTGGGCCTCGGGGCAGCCCAAGGCCTTCAGAGTGGCATCCCCAGTGCCAGGAGCTCACCCAGGCCTCAGTGTCCACCAGCAGAGCCCTTCAGGCCTCCCACCTGGACTCCTTCCCGACTCCAGATCCAGTCCGCTGTGTGTGATTATTATTTTCTCTCTCCCTCTTTTTTATAGCCACCCCCTGTACCCCAAGGGATTGAACCCAGAACCTTCCCACTGAGCTATATCCCCAGCCCGTATTTTATTTTTTTACTTTGAAACTGGGTCCCATTAAGTTGTTCAGTTGGCCAGGCTGTGCTCAAACTTGAAATCCTCCTGCCTCTGCCTCCCAGAGTGCTGGGATTGCAGGTGTGTGCATTCCCACGCCCGGCTGGTGGTCGCTTCTTGACAGGCTGTGCTCACCATAGCTCAGGTCCTGCCGCAGCACCCTGCAGGTCCTCCTTACCTGTTGCCGGTTTTACCGTGGTGGCTATAAACCTGCTGTGATCTTATCCCCTACTAGCATAGCAGTCACCAGGCGCCCTGCTGAGTGACATTTGCACATTGTGCCTGGCATTTGGGGCTCCCTTGCAGCCATGCCCCCTTACCCTTCCACCCAGTTCTGTGCCGCTCCCCTATCATCTTGTGTGACTCTGAGCTCTCCACGCGGGGGCCGCTGTGCCCTGGAGCCTGCCTGCCTTCGGCACGCGGAATGGTCTGCTGTCCCTCAGTGCCCTGCCATCTCCCATGTCTGTTGTGGTAGCCCCTGTCACTGAGGGCCTTAAAGACTTATCTTCTCCAGTGGGAGGATGCTTCCTGGAGTCAGGAAATGGAACTCCAGCCTCGCTGCCTCATGAAGACTGTTGAAAGGCTGTCCCCAAGGTGGCTTTCCTTTGTATGTGCTCCACTGCCTGGGGGCAGGCAGGATGCCTGGTTTCCAGCCCTGGGTCTCCCCAGATGGCTGTGTGACTTGGGATCTCTGGCCCGTGTTTCCTCACCTCGGCAAGTGGGTATCTGTCCTCACCAGGAGGGGCGAGGTCAGTTCACTGGGAACCAGCAGGCAGCATAGTGGGCATGAAAACCACTGGCTCCGTGCTGATACATGGAGAAGGCTGTGCCTCGACGTCCCCTGTGGGCAGAGCTGGCGGGGCTCCAGCTGAGCTCAGACAGAAAGGGCAGAAGTCCTCCGGGCTGGTAGGGCGAGGTGGCCTTCCTCACCAGTGACACTTGGGATGGGTCCTTCTTTGTTCTGGGGCTGTTCTGTGTGTCTCAGGGTACCCCCTGGCTGCCACCTGCTCCCCAGGTTGTGACACCCAGCTGTCCCCAGGCTGCAGTCACCCCAGGTTGAGATCCCTGGTTTACCCCACTAACAAGTCCTTGGTGAGCACCTACTATCTGCCCAGCCTGGGATTTATTGTCTGATGACGAGAGGTTGCATTTAGAAGTTGAACACCGTAGCAGGAACACTTGCGGGGTTCTTGCAGCACAGCAGGGGGCTGGGGCAGAGCCCCTAGGACCAGAAGAGGAGCCAGAGGATGGGGCTGGGCGCGGGCGTGTGTGTGTGTGCGTGCGTGTGCGTACATGTGTGTGTGTGTGTGTGTGTGTGTGTGTGTGTGTGTGTGAGCAGTGCAGCCTGAGCCAGTGACAGGCGTGGGGGCAGGGTGGCTTTGTGAATTGAGCCACCTTTGGTTGCCCGGGGAGGAGGGCGTGTTTGGGGTGCAGCCGAAAGGGAGGAAGGTGAAGTCAATAGTCCCGGTGTGTATGACCATGACACACGGAGGAGCCCTGTTGTGTAACTGGATACCAGCCTCCTGCAGAACCCCGAGCCCCATTTCCTTGGCTCCCGCAGTCCTCTCCTGCCTGGCTTTTCCGGCCCCAGCCGCACCCAGGGGTTGGCGGCAGCCCCAGGGCCCGGCCCTGATGGCCTGGAAACGTAACCAGATTTTCCTATAGGTCATCAACCCCAAAAAGAGAATGAAGAAAAAGAAATACGTGAATTCTGGCACGGTGAGTAATCACCCCTCTCCCTGTAGCTGGGTGGAGACAGTCTGAGTCCCAAGCTAGGTCTGGTGTCGGGCAGCCCCGGGCGGACATCTGTCTGTCCGTCTGCCTGTGCAGAACGTGGGACTCCGACCTGGTGGGGCTGGGCAGGGGGCGTGGCAGCCTCCAGGGAGACAGCACAGACTGGGTCAGAGGTGCCGCCCAGCAGTGAGCAGCGAGAGTGGCAGGGAGACAGCCCATGGGGCCTCCTGGCAGGCAGAGGAAGAGGAAGAGGGGTCCTGGTATGGGGTTTCCCTGTGAGGTAGAGCGTTTCCCTGACAGGCAGGCAAATCTCAGCACCCGCCTGCCTTGGAGAGGAAACCAGGCTCCGGGCCAGGAGGTGACTCACTCAGGGTCACAGAGCTGGGAGGCAGTGGTGAGAGCATTGATACCTGTGATTCCAGCTGCTCCAGGTGCTTCCTGCCACTGCCTGCCTGTGCCCACCCGGGGCAACACAAGGGGCCCGTGGCACCTTGGGCCTGAGCCTCAGGTCATTCTTGTGTTTTGTTAGTTTGTTTCTTGTTGAGTCAGGGACTTGATTTGTAGCCCAGGCTGGCCTGGAACTCTCCATGATCCTCCTGCCTCAGCCTCCCAAGTGCTGGGATTACAAACGTGTGTCTCCCGCCCCACCCGCTTGCTCCCTGTGCATATAACCTGGTTATATGAGAACGTCTGTCTGTCTCTCAGGGAAACACTGCTGAGCCTCGCTGGGGAACCCCCTCCTCGGGACTCCTCTTCCTCTAGTGAGAGCCCCACAGGTGGTCAGGCTGCAATCCAGGGGCTGCTGAGTAGCAGCTCTGGTCCCGTGCCTTACCACCCCGGGCCAGTTCCCTCTTTATAAAGTGAGGCTAACAAGCATCCCTGCCCTGCTCCTGCCTGGGGTCGCGGTGAGAGGCACATGGGAGAGGCAGCGAAGAACTGTAAAGACCTGCTCACCCAGAGGGATGGCCCACAGCCATAGCTGGTCCTCCTTTGGCCATAGCTGCTTGTGGGGTGCTGTTGGCACCGGGGCAGGAGAATCCTTTGTCTCTCAGGACTTCCCCACAGATGTAGGCTGCATAGCACCCCTGCCTTCTGCCCGTGGCTACTGTAGAGCCCCAGTCACATGAGAACCCCCAAATTCTCCCATGCTTCCCTCAGTGCCCTTGGGAGAGGAAGTGCCTGCCCTGCCGGGAACTCCTGGGTGTACAGCGAAAAATAAAAAAGTCAAAACCTACTGGTCTCAGACTTCAGAGAAGAAACCCTGGCCCGGAGAGGGGACGTGGTTTGTCCTGGGTCGCACGGGGGGCGGGTGTGGTGTGGTGGTAGAGGGGTCCTGGCCCCAGTTCTCCTGGCTTTCCTCAGCTCTAGCAGATGTGAAATGCAGATGTCTGGGCCACTTCCCTGGGGTTCTGTTCTAGGAGGCCCAAGCCGGGGCCCTGGAATGTGTATTTCGTGCCTTTCCTACTTTCCCTACCACCTGGGGAATCCCTGCGGGCTCTTGTTGAAACAGCAAGGTTCTGCATCTCCGAGTCCCTTTGAGTAGCAAGGCCCTGAAGGGATCTAACTGCACCCGTTCCTGGCTACAGGGTAGACTCTCGGGAAGCGCTGAATAAAGGTCTCTGAACTCAGCTGTCCACCTGCAGACGCTGATATACTCAGTCTGGGGTCCCCACCTGGGCTGCCAAGATGTTTCCCAGTTTGTAAGACGTCAGGGTTAAGTCGCACCATGGTGCATTCCTGCAAGTCTGAGCCACCACACCTGGGAGGAGGCTCGCGTGGTCCTCTGGGCGCCCAACACCGTGGTCACAATGGCTGGAGCCCCTAGGCCTTGCTCAGCACCCACAGACCCTCCCATCACCCAGGCCTGTGAGTGATCAGACATCAGCTTGCTTTGTCCAGCACGGCGCAGTGGCAGTGGCTGAGTCCTCACCAGCAGGGGGCGCCCCAGCTCCTGGAGGAACTGGTTCCCTTCCCGGGTGCAAGGCCCTGCTGAGGCCGCCTCCTTGAATCAGCCTTGGAGGCCAGGTTTCCTTGGCTCTATGACCGGAAATCCTTATCGCAGTGTCTTCCTGTCTTGGCAAAGCTAATGTCAAAGCTACCAAGGGACAGAGAGCAAGAAAGAGGCCTCTTCCCAGGAGAGGGCGCCGGGGAAAGCACAGGCTGCTTGAGAGTCTCCTCCCAGGTGGAGCCCGAGTGACCCCACGGGGAAGAGGGGGTACAGGGAAGGTGGAAGCTAAGCACAGCTGAGGCACGTGCCAGGATTCACTGTGGCACATGGCAGGGTGGGTGGCAGTGTGGACAGTGGCCCTCTGTGTCCCACCCTTGGGTCTTGCTCGGGGCTCCTGTGTTCCAGGGACAGGTGGGACCCTCGATGTAGTGTGGCACCGTTTGTCCCTGCCCTGCCACATCCTGACAGTTCTGTGTTGTCTCCTGGAGCCTCCCTTCCCTGGCTGTCAGAGGAGTAGACCCGTGGTGCTTCACAGGCTTGTCACAGGCACATGTGCGGCAGTGTGGCTGAGCGCTTGGCACCAGTCAGCTGTGGCATTGGATCATAAACCACCCCCCTCTCTGGCTCCTCACTGACCGAGTACTCCTGTCTTCCAGGTCACCCTGCTGTCCTTCGCCGTGGAGTCGGAGTGCACCTTTCTTGACTACATCAAAGGAGGGTGAGGAGAAGGGGTCCCCAAGTCTGTCCCGCCTCAAAGGGCACGACCGGCGCTGGCCTGGGCCTGCGACACCGGGCTCCGAGCAAGCCCTCAGCATCTGGGCTGAGGCACAGCCAGCAGGGTCACTTTGGGTCCCTGTGCAGAGATGGGACCAGAAGGTGGCAGGGACCGTGTGAGGAAGAGCCCAGGGCCTGGGGAGGTGAAGGGGCCCTGGGTTGGAGGGAGGCCCTGTCATCCCTGTCCGAGTCAGGTCCCTCGCACGCCGGTGGCAGGAGGGGGTGTTGGGCGCCTGTACTCTGAGCGCCTAGTACTCTGGCTTGCCGGGATCTGAGCAGTGACTGGCCTGACAGTGGGGTAAGGGACGCCAGGATGGTCTGCAAGTGCCCAGGTGTGAGTTACGGGAGCAGCAGAAGCTTCCGGGAGGGATGGGGCAGGAGCGCAGCCAGCAGCTCCGGGTAAGCCTCGCTGGCATGCGTCCTACCAGGGCAGGTGCCAGGCCAGGGCGTGGGCAGCTGGGAGCCCACAGGTGCAGGCAGGTGAGCGGCAGCACCTGCCTGGGAAGGAGATGGGTAGGGGCGGCTGCCAAGGTTGGTCCCAGCCAAGCAGGCACTTGGCTGCCTGGCTGTCGGGACACAGAAGTCAGGCCGAGGCTCCCTGTCCCGGGGCGACCCGGCCCTGCTCTCCTGAACTCACGCGGTCTCGAGGTTGCAAGCTCTTCTTGTGCCCAGCACCTTGGGTCCCCGTCACGCAGAGGTGCCCTCCAGCCTCTCCTTTCCTCCCTCGCAAGCCCAGCAAATTCTTGGCAGTTCTCAAATGCTCGTCATCCCATTTCTGGTCTCACAACTCCTAGAGCTCGGTGGGGGTGGGGCCCTTGCCTGTGGTCCCCAGCGCCCGTGGTCCTTGTCTCGCACACAGCTAGGTGGCAGCAGGGTTCCTGCCGTTGCAGCGTGCCTCCTGTTCCACAGTCCCGAGGAGGCCAGGCAGGGTGTGGTGCAGATGGAGCCTGAAGAGTTCAAAGGCTGGAGCCCTCAGAGGCTGGGCCACAGCCAAGCTGGCGCCTGCGGACCTGGCAGATTTGCGCCCCGGCGCCCTGGCCTCCTTGCCACCCTCTAAGGAGGACCCGAGTGTGGCTGGCTCTGGGCAGTGGGAGCCACGTGTGAGGCTGGGCAGGAAGTGGGTGGAGGTGCCTGTCTGGGGTCCCTGTCCTCCCTCACCACCCCAGGGCCCTTCTGCCAGGGTGGCTTCCTCCCCCGCCATCCCCAGTGCCAGCTCAGAGATGCCCATCTGCCTCCCAGGTGACCCCAGAACCCCTCCTCACATACCCTGCTAAAGCAGCAGATTCCATGCCCCACCCTGGACCAGCAGAACTGGTGCCTCTGAGTGGGGCCTGGCATCTGTTTTTTAAATAAACTCTCTTGGCAATGGGATTCTGGCTCGCTCAGTGTGAGCGCTGCTGAACCAGCTTTACCAGGGGTCACGCATTGGAACCCATGGGTTCTGTTCAACCTGCAGCTGAACCTTCAGCGAGCGCAGACTCTGAATCCGAGTCCTCCAAACGAACCTGCCATTATGCTCTATTTGTATTTTTAATTTTTGGTTTTTGGGAGGCAGGGTCTTGCTGTGTAGTCCAGGCTGGCTTTGAACTCACAGTGATCCTCCTGCCTCAGCTTCCAAAGACTGGGATTACAGACCTTCCAACTCAACGTTTTATTTTACTTGTTAGGGTTTCAGGCATGCTGCGCAAGTGGTAGGGAAGCGGCCACAGGGTATGTATGAGATGATGAGAAACTGAAGCACACCCAAGTCCCTAGGGCCGCAGTGTGTGGGGCGCGCCACTGAGCTACTCCCCTAGTCCCTAATTTGTTATGGAAAATTGCAAACGTGCAAAGGTGGAGAGAAGGAATAATGAACCCCAGATACCCTCACCATCTTCAGCAATTAGCCGCTCAGCTATCTCATCATCCCGCTGTGCCGACGTAAATCATACCTGCCACCCTCCCCAGCACTCAGGTACCTCTCTAACCCATAAGGACTCTCTTTGTGAAACACAGCTCCAATGCTATAATCACCAAAATAAATCATAGTCCTTAATAATACCATAAACCACTAAAAATCCAACCACTCCTTCATACCAAATACCTACACAGTGTTAAGGTGCTTGCATCCCAGTATTGAGGGTTGAACCCAGGGCCTTTGCACTGAGCTACATTCTTAGCTCTTTTATTTCTATTTATTTATTTTTTTATCTTTTTGAGACAGGGTTTCGCTGTGCACTTCAGGCTGGCCTTGAACTTACTTTATAGCCTAGGCTGGTCTCAAACTCACATCAATTCTCCTGCCTCAGCTTCCCAAGTGCTGGGATTACAGGCATGAGCCACCACATCTGGCTTTTTATTTTTAAACTTGAAACAAGGTCTTGCTAAGTTGCCCAGGCTGGTCAAATCTGGGATTCTTCTGCCTCAGCCTCCCCAAGTACTAGGATTGTACGCATGTACTGCTACCTTCTGTTTTCTTGTAGTTTTTAAACTTTATTACTTATGAATTTTGTGTTGTTGTTGTAGAACCCAGGGCCTTAAACCTGCTAGACAAGCACTCTACCAATGAGCTATACCCCAGCCTTCTCATAGTGTTTGTGTGGGGGGGAATTGAACCCAGAACCTTTGTACTGAGCTGTATCCCTACACTCCCAGCCCTTTTTAATTTTAACTTTTTTGGGAGTAGGGAGACAAGATCTCACTAATTTGTTAAGTTGCTCAGGCTGACTTTGAACCTGTGTTCTTCCTGACTCAGCCTCCCAGAGTGCTGGGAGTGTAGAGAACCACCACCATGCCCAGCTTCATAGTTTTTAAATCAGTTTGTTTTAATCAGAAATAAGGCAGAATGCATATGGTATTTTTGTGTTTCTTTTTTTTTTTTTTTTTGTCTTGTCTTTTTGAGACAAGGTCTTGCTATACAATTCAGGCTGGCCTTGAGATCACTTTGTAGTCCAGGCTGATCTTGAACTCACAATGATCCTCCTGTCTCAGACTCTCAAGTGCTGGGATTACAGGCGTGCACCACCATTCCCGGCAAGATCCATGTGTCGACTGGTGGATTTACCTCTTAATTTTCTTATGTATGTCTGTTTGCTCCCCAAGCACCTGAAGGACTCCCCAAGAGATTCTGACTCAGGAGGTGTAGAGGGGGCCCAGGATTCCCAGTTTCCTGGGCGATTCCAACACCAGAGGTCCACGGCCCTCTCAGCCAGTAGTTCTTCAGTTTCCCAGGGACTTGATTTTGCTGGCTGCATCCTCAAGGTGTCACTTATGCCTCCGCTTCCTTCATTTCCACAGAAAAACTAGATGAGAGTGCTGAGGCCCAATCAGATTCAGACTCAACTTTTTGGCAAGATGACTTCACAGTGGCCTGTCCTTCCCTGGGGATATCAGCAGTGTCTGTTTTGCCACATTTTCACCCTGAATCAGGAACCCAGTGAGACCAGTCCTTGCGCAGCAGGGCTCAGGAGGGAGGAAGCAGTTACCTCCATGTGCCCCGCTGAGCCTCGTGCTACCCAGCTCTGGGGGCTCACAGCACCCTTTGGAGGATGGCACGGCCGGCTCTCCTGTTGCAGTTTCTCAGCACCGAGGCCACACACTTGTCCCTCAGTGGCTGTGTCCCTCCTGCCCAGCACTGTCTTCCCTCCCTGCAGCCCCACCTTCCTAGATGATCCCCGCTTCTTCTCTCTTCTAGGACCCAGATCAACTTCACGGTTGCCATTGACTTCACCGCCTCCAATGGTGAGTGGGGGTGGGGGGAAGAAACTTCCCAGGGCGGTGGTGATGGCCATGGCCGTGAGCTGCCTGGTCCCTCGTACCGCGTGGCCTCTTCCTTACCAAAAAACAAGGCTCCCCGGGCCTGGGGACCAAAGGTGCAACCATGATGCCAGGGGTCACCCAGGTCACAGCGCAGACACTAACACAGCTGGGCTTGGGGGCTGCGTACCAGACCCTGGCCCTGGCCTTGGGGAGCCCCCAGTGTCCCCAGGCCCTTGGAGACCACACAGTAGCAGTGTGTCCTTTAGTGCACAGCTCCCCTCTTCTGAGCTGTCCAGCCTATGGGCCGGAAGGGACCGTTGGGACCAGTTGTGCTAGCTGAGGGACCCCAGTGCTTACCCAAGCAGGGGCCACCCCACTTCCCTCCTCTGACCGCCTCGGGGTCTGGCTGTGCTGAGTCCCGGGGCACAGTCACCATGCAAAGCTGCACGCTGTGAGCGCGGTCACAGCCTGCTTCAGGTTCTGGACCTGTGAGGGTGCTCGGCACTCTTTGGTGCCAGTCAGATGATGCCCAAGCCCGGTCCCCCCTCCTGTGCGTCAGGAACCCTCTCATGGCTGCAGCTCAAGCATCACAGGGTGTGAGGCTCCTGGAGTTGGGAGGCCTCAGGGGCACTGGTGACACCTACTTAATCCTTACAGCAGTCCTGGGCATGGGGACTGACTGAGGCCGAGAGGTTAAGGGCCTTAGCCAAGCCCACACCCATGGCAGGAGGTGCCCTGGCTCTCCCTCCCTGCCGCGTGGCGTCTTATTAATGACCTCCTTGGTGACATAGGGGTTCTGAGAAGGGTGACAGGGCCTGGGGGGCCTGCCATGGCCGGAAGAGGGGTGGTCGGTTGCGGGAGGCTGTAACTTCCTGTATGCTGCTCTGGGACCACACAGATTGGGGGAGAGGACAGGGTGGGGACTGGGAAGGTCACGTGTGGAGGGGCAGCTGCTGCCCAGGCTGAGGGGGAGGCCAGGGGCCTGTGAGGTGGGGCTGAGGGTGAGCAGGGAAGATGCACGGCAGGGACAGGAGCCCCGAGTGGGCGGTGGCAGTGTGCCAGCTCGCCCTTGTGGGATGAAGCAGGGCCTGAAGCAGGTGGGGCTACAGCTGTCCCATCTGTTTTCTGGATCAGCAGCCAGAATTTGCTCAAGGCTTGAATGTAGAATGAGAGGGAGAAGTCCAGGATCAATAAAGCAAAGTTAGGGTGCCCTTGGCCACCCCCTGCTGTGTGCTGAACCTGTGTCCCGTGTGGCAGGGAACCCCTCGCAGTCCACGTCCCTGCACTACATGAGCCCCTACCAGCTGAACGCCTACGCGCTGGCACTGACCGCCGTCGGGGAGATCATCCAGCACTACGACAGCGACAAGATGTTCCCCGCCCTGGGCTTTGGGGCCAAGCTGCCCCCTGATGGCAGGGTGTCCCACGAGTTCCCGCTGGTAGGGGATGCGGGGTGGGGTTGGGGTAGGAGGCCAGGGAGGCCGGGCTTGGGGAGAGCTGCTCAGGGTGTGCAAGGAAGCAGAGAGAATGGAGGGAGATAAACCTTCCGGGTCATGTACCCGGCCCGACCTCCTAACAGCAGGTCAGCTGTGAGCCCGCACTGCAGTCGCCTCTCTAGAGTCCCGGCTCAGCACGTGAGATTTGGGAGGATATCCAGATACAAGCCATGAGAACGGGATGCCCCTCGGGTAACGGAACGTGGTGCCATCCCAGGGTCCAGAGCCCTGTGCAGTTAAACTTGGGGCTGCCATCTCTCCCTCGTGGGAGCTGGCCTGGCCAGGTGCTGTGCTGAGCACGGGACTGATGGGACAGAGCAGCCGCGGGCCCTTCCTGAGTTGTTCGGACCCCATCGGCTTGCTGGAGGTTCTCAGGGCCTCCTGGAGCGGGGTCCTTGGGGGGAGCATGGGGATCCCTCCCTCCTGGCCCCAGCCCCCTCCTCTGCGCCACAGAACGGCAACCAGGAGAACCCCTCGTGCTGTGGCATCGACGGCATCCTGGAAGCCTATCACCGCAGCCTGCGCACCGTGCAGCTCTATGGCCCCACCAACTTTGCGCCCGTGGTCACCCACGTGGCCAGGTGAGCGGCGGCCACAGTGTGCGCAGCTTTCCCTGCCTGTCCCCAAGCGATTGCGCGCCTCCTCCCACGGCCTGGTTGGGGGGCCCGGCGGCGTGACCCCAGCGGTGCCTGCCCCACCCAGGAACGCGGCGGCCGTGCAGGACGGTTCCCAGTACTCCGTGCTGCTCATCATCACGGATGGGGTCATCTCCGACATGGCACAGACCAAGGAGGCCATCGTCAACGTGAGTGGGCGGGTCCGCTGCGGGACTGAAGGGCGGGCCAGGCCCCTGTCCTTCCCGGGGCGTGCCGCGGGGGGTGTGCCTGGGGGAGCGGGGTCTCCGCGTCTTGTCACACGTCTCCTTCCTGCTGGGGTCCCTCAACCCGCGCTTCACCTCTCTTTTCTTTGAACCGGCCTGTCTCGGGGTCCCAGGCTGCCAAGCTGCCCATGTCCATCATCATTGTCGGCGTGGGCCAGGCGGAGTTTGACGGTGAGTCCCAGGCCCATGCGAGTCCCTGGTGCGGGAGCCCGCGCCTGCGCGTGTGCGGCATCCCAGAGGCGCATGGGGAGGGCACGCCCTCGCCTGAGTCCTTCCCGTCCTCCGCCCTGGGCGCCTTGGCCTGGGGTGCAAGCGGAGTCCCACCTGGCGGGGCATTCCTGTCTCCCGGGCTCAACTTCCCCACTCTAGCATGGGGCATGGACGGGCAGCCTCTGCCCTGGACTGGGGGACCAGTGTGCTGTCCTGCGGGGCCCTTGTCTGCCGGTGACCTCCCCTTCCCCGACGCTCTGCCCCGCGCAGCCATGGTGGAGCTGGACGGCGATGACGTGCGGATCTCTTCCCGCGGGAAGCTGGCAGAACGCGACATAGTCCAGGTGAAGCCCAGGAAATAAATGCAAAGAGTCACATGGTGGGCCTGGCCAGGCCTGGGGGTCTCGCTCATCCCTGCCATGTGTGAGGCTCAGCCCCAGCTTGGCGGTGGACCTGGCGGCCATTCCCTGCCCGTGGTCCTCTACCGGGCATCTCCCAACGAGCTGGAGCGCAGCCTCTGCCGCTGGGTGGGTGGGTGGGGCACTGCCGGCTGTGAGTTTGGAAAATCTGTGTCCTCATGACCGAAGGCAAGGAGGCGGGGGTCACAGGCTGGGGGTTGGGTCCTGGGAGTCCCCATCTGGCCCGGGCTGCTGCACCCAGGAACAGGACAGGTGGAGGAGGCAGCCACTCTTTACCCTCTTGGTTTAGACCCCAGAAGTGTGAAGGGCAGGTGGAGGCTGGGGCCCCAAAGCCTGCAGGTACAAATAACCTGGGGTGCTCCATGGGGCGCAGGAAGAAGCTGGAAGGCCCGGGCTCCAGCTATTGGCCAGCGTCTCCCCAGTGGGCCAGGGCAGGAGCCTGAGTGGGCTCTGCTGGATAGGAAGGAGGAGGCCGGCTGGGCAGGGGTCCTAGTGCCTATTTCCCAGCCCCGTCTTGTAGGAGATGGAGGGATTCTGCTGGGGCGCCCCGGCATGGAAGAGGTGCTCAGCTAGGACTGGAGTGGATGTAAGAAGAGTGACTGAAAGGCTGGAGATGTGGGGTGCAGAGACCAGCACGAGACCCTCCTGACTCTGCCTTTCTGCCTGACAGTTCGTGCCTTTCCGGGATTATGTGGATCGCACAGGCAACCACGTGCTGAGCATGGCCCGCCTGGCCCGTGATGTCCTAGCCGAGATCCCTGACCAGCTTGTGTCCTACATGAAGGCACAGGGCATCCGCCCACGCCCCTCGCCTGCCGCGCCCGCGCACTCGCCACCGCAGTCCCCGGCCCGCACGCCCCCCGCGGCCCCCCTGCACGGCTGAGCTGGGCAGCCTTCTGGATGTCCACATGCCAGGAGCAGAGCCCCTGGAGGCTCCTCTCCAATTCCCCCACCTCCTTGGCTGCCCAAACCCAGGGAGCTGGGGTGCATGGGGGACACAGGGGTGTGCAGCTCGGACCCTGGGCCTGGGGTTTAAAGCTCGGGGTCTTTTCTTCCCCGACACCTGGCCCCAGCCCAGCCCAGCCGGAAAGGTGTTCATGGCGCTTGCGGGGATCCCCGGCTGCTCAACTGGGCCCTGACACCTGGGCTAGGCCTCCAGCCCCCACCCTGACAGCTGTCCTGTGTGCCTCGTTTCCCGTGAACCGGAGACCGCAGGGGCTGCAGGGTGGCGGAGCGTAGGACCCCCAGGGACGCTGTGTGCTGGAGGAGCCCTGAGGGGCTGCGGCATGGACCCGGTCACATGGTGGCCCAGGGCCCTCCGGGAGCCTTGGCCACATCGCGGTTCTGGATGCATAGACTCGCAGGCCTCTTCGAGGTGGGGCTCACACCGCCAGAGGTGTCCGCTGCCCACCAGGGGCTGCCAGGCCCTGCGTCCCGCCCTCCGCGCCCCTGCGGCTCCCGTGCTGCCCCTGCCCTTTGCTCTTCCGTCCTTCCGGGACGGGGGACCGGAAACCCAACTACAGCCCTGTCCCCCAAGGGAAGGGGGGATCATCTGCCTTCCGCACGTCAGTGTCCACACCTTTAGGACGAGCAGCTCAGCCGGGCATTGCGGTTCTCCTGCTCACGTCCCGAGGGTCCGTTTGTCCCGTGCCTGGCTCAGCCACCCCAGCCCTTGCCCCTCAGCCCAGCTGTCACCCCCGCCGTCCTGTCACCCGGGCCCTGGCCGCCAGCCCCACCCTCCCCAGCCCGTCCTGCATGCGGTCCTCTGCCACACGGGCACGTCGCCCGCCACCTCCCTCTCAGCCCCGCATGGTGGGGGTGGTGTTTCTGCAGTCTGGTCTTTGTGCCCATCTCTGAGACAGTCTGTGTGGACTTTGCCTTAAGCTGAAGTAAATTTGGTTCTTTTCCTAGCGTTCTCTGTGTCCCTTTCTCCCGTGCCAGATCACCCTGGAGCCCGGCTCCTGTTCTCTCTCTCTTTAGTTTCTTTGCTCAGCAGGGGAGGTACAGAGGCCAAGACATGGGCCCTGACCCCAACACACACGCACACGCACACGCACACGCGCACGCACACGCACACACGCGCACACGCACGCACACACACGCGCACACACACGCGCACACGCAACGCTCGCACGCACACACGCACGCACGCACACGCGCACACGCACGCGCACACACACAGCAGAAACCCAGCCAGCACAGACACAGACCGGCCAATTGCACTGCTTTAGGTGGCAAGAAGACTGACAGAGAAAGAGAATAAGAGGCTGGGCGGCCAGGGAGTGGCCTTTGGATGAGATGACCCTTGAGGGAAGCCCCAGAGAAATGAGAGGAAGCTGTGCCCGGTTAGGTGTGGTGGTAGTGAACACCTGTAATCCCAGCTCGCTGGGAGGCTGAGGCAGGAGGATTGCAAGTTGATCACAACTTGGACAAGACCCTGTCTCAAAATAAAATACAAAGAATAAAAAGGAATAGGGATGTAGCTCAGAGTGAAGGCCTTGGGGTCAATCCCTACAATGGGGAAAAAAAAAAGCCATGCTAGTATCTGGGCTCCACCTAGAGGAAATAGCCAGAGACAGTGCAAGGGCCCTGGGGTAGGAGCCCAGTGTGGCAGAGAGGGTGGCTTGTGTGGTTGGAGCCGTGCTAGCGAAGGGAGTGTGGGAGTTGGTGTCACTGCGGTGAAGCATAGGCCTTGTAGGCCCTGGCTAGGCCCTGAAAAGTCACTCTGTGAACAGGAAGCTGTCAAGGAGGGGACAGAATGCAGTCAGACTCTGCTGTACCCAGTCCCGTACCTAGCCCTCTCTCAGTACTGACTGAGTATTAGTGCCAGGCCCTGCCAGCACCTAGCGACATCCTCGGGCCATGAGGAAAGATCCCTACCACTGTGTAGACCTAGTGGCCAGCCATCGGGAGGGCGGGGGTCCTCAGGAACCAAACGGGGCCCTGGGCACTTACTGGCTGCGGCCCACCGGCACCAGGCCACCTTGTGGGTTGGGCGGGGTGCAGCCAGGTGAGAGGCAGGTAGGTGTGCGGCTTCCTCCTGGCCTCCACAGGGAGATCCTCCTCCCGCGCCAGGGACTGGCACAGGGCGTCTCCCCCACTGGGCTAATTACCCAAGTCGGTCCCTGTAATTAGATGCCCCTGTGACCCACTGTGGGGTGAAGGGATGTGCTCAGAACCAGGCCCAGCTCCCCGCACCTCGGCACCGTGGGAAAGAGCTGGAGGAGCTGCCCGCCCAGCGGGACACCAAGGCTTGGAGCTGACACCCTGGTGCACGGTGCCTGCCTCACAGAAACATCTGTCATGCCTGACACTGCAGCTTCTCCCCTGGCTTCCTCCCCAAGGTGTGTGCTTTGGATCGCTGGCTCCCTGGCCTGGATTTGGGGAAACAGCTGTCAGTGGCCTTCAAGGCTCTGACAAGCCCTGCAGCAAGGAGACCAGTCTGACTTAGTGTACCCCAATATTTCCCAAGCTTTTCAGCCAGAGTCAGAGTGTGTGTGCGTGCACGCGTGTGCATGAATGTGGACATGTGTTTAGCTGGTCGTACCCTAACCAAGCAAAACATGCTGTCTTGGAAATTTCCTCAGAGATCATCTCCTGGGTCCCGAGCTAACACCAAACCCAGAGGCCGGCTCCAAGGCGAGGTAGAAGGTTGCGCTGGGCCCTAGAAGGACGAAAGCCCCGGCCGGAAAACACCCTCACCAGCCAATTTGGGAGAGAAACCGCACTGCAGACGGGCGGGCGTCACTGAGGGATTCGCAGGCCCGGGCCGGACCCAGGGTGGACTGAGGTTCTCTTTCTGGGCTCAGGGATGGGGGCGGGGCGGGCGGGGCCTCAGGATGGCCCCACCCACGCCGGGCTCCTGACTTCCGGGTCGAAGGTAGCCAGGTAATCCTCACCCGGTCGTTCCTCGGCCACACTTCCTTGTAGTCCTACCAGCTGCAACGCCTCTGAGTTAATAAAAGTAAAATTACAGCAATGGCTATATAGCGCCCGACACTCTTTGGGCCTGCTGTTTGGGACAGGCGAGGACAGCGTAGAAGTCACCTCAGCCTCCTCCTGCCTTTGGGACTTGGCTGACAGCGCCAGGCCTGGGTGCGCTCAGCCCCCTGACCTCAGCAGCCCGAGGCCCAGCTCTGTGTGATAATGCCCGGGGTCCAACCCGGCTCTGCTGTGTGGTAGCACCGTGACCCAAAACACCATTCAGTGCTTCTCTAGCTCAGTTTGTTCAAGCATAAGGAAAGAAAGGAAGTAAAACACATTGTCACTAAGCAGCCATTATCACTAAGGACTCAGATTTAGGAATTTTCGTGTGTGTGTGTGTGTGTGTGTGTGTGTGTGTGAGAGAGAGAGAGAGAGAGAGAGCGAGAGAGAGAGAGAGAGAGAGAGAGAGAGAGAGAGAGAGAGAGACAGGGTCTTGCTATGTAACCCAGGCTGATCTGAAACTCAAGATCCTCCTGCCTCAGCTTTTTAAGTACCGGGCTTATAGGCATGCATCACCATGCTCAGCTCGTTTTGTTCTTATTTTAATGTGTGACAGGGCCTCGCTATGTAGTTGAGGCTGGTCTTGAACTCACTATGAAGAGTAAGCTGGCCTCGAACTTGCGGCAATCCTCCTGCCTCAGCCTCCAGAGTGCTGGGATTACAGGCGTGCTCATTTTGTTTTTAATAATTTCTTTCTGTCTTGCAGGGAGTGCTGATTGCTTTATAGTTGCATGAATATTGTTCATGCATGTGTATGTTTCAACAAAACCCTGCCCGGCCTGGGAAGAGGGCAGATGGGAAGGTGGGTAGGAAGGGCTGGGAGGAGGTGCAGAGCCCCACCGGGGTTGCTGGAGCTTGTCTGCACCACGGAGGCCACCTGGGGAGTTTTGTGATGTGTTGGACTGGACCCTGGCGTTTTTGACATCCCTGGCAATGCCAACGAGCAGACTGGTGTGGGGGTAGAGCAGCTTGTGCCCCAGAACACGGACTTGGTCCTCTTCCTCCTCTACCAGGTGGGGGCTGAGAGACCCTGCCCTGCCAGCTCAGCTCGGAGCCGGGCCTGAGGCCCCGAGCCCTTGCGGGGGACTGCTCAGGTCCCATGTCCCTGGGAAGAGGAGGAGAGGCCTCTGAACTCTTGACGCCAGCCCCCTCCTGGCTCCATAGCAGCTCCCAGGACGGTGCCAGGGGCACGCCTCTGCGCCAGTATCTGCCTTTCATCTCTTGTCCATGGCCCACACCCACGATAACAGTCTCCACCCAGAGGCGGGCGTGTGTGCCCATGTGCGTGCGGGAGTGCACCTGAGCCCTGCCCTAGCTACTGCACCTTCCAGCAGGATGCTCTGGACCCCGGATTCTGCTGTGCGGTCTGGTGCACACTCGCCTCGCACCTCCAGTGCTTGCCAGCCATGCCGGCATTGGGTGAGGACAGTGCTATCCTGTTGCCGCCAGTTCTGCAGAGCGCTCTTCTCTGTATCCTGGCAGGGCCCCTCTTTTTCCCTGTCCCCCTTCTTGCCACACTGACCGCATCGGTCCTGTCCCTCTCTCCTCTCCTTTCCTTCCTTCCTTCCTTCCTTCCTTCTTTCTTTCTTTCTTTCTTTCTTTCTTTCTTTCTTTCTTTCTTTCTTTCTTTCTCGTAGTTAGAGACAAAGTCTTACTATGTAGGCTGGCCTTCAACTCACAGCAATCTTCCTGCCTCAGCCTCCCATGCACTGGGATTGTAAGTGTGCACTACCACACCTGGCTACCCTCATTTTCTCAGTCAGTGTCTAACAACCTGTGGCCAGAGCCCTCTTGACACTTGAGAACTTGGCACCTGCCTGGAAGTTGGCTCTGGGTCTCCTGTGAGTCCTGTTACTGCTGTCGCTGGTGCTGTCCTGTCTGCCGTGCTCTATTCTAGGTCCCTGGGTCCTACTTGCTGACTCCGCCCCTTGACCCTGGGATAGGCCGATGGCTCCGCCCACCTGTACTCTACCCGGAAGGCGGCCGGCAGAGAAAGGCACATGCTCCTCTTGTAGGACTGAGCTGGCCCTCCAGTCCCCACCCGTCAATCCCATGCACCGAGGCCCTGGGGCAGGCGCAGGACCCCAAGTGTGGGCAGTGGGGAAAGGAGGGGAGCGGGCCATCCGAAGTGGAAACGGGCGGGAGGGTGGGGGCCCAGGGTGCTCACAGAGTTCCCTGGAACCGTAGGTCTTGTGAATTAGAAGTCCGCGCCAAAGCAAGCGCCTGCAAACTTCCTTCCTGCTCAACGTTAGTTTTTATAAGACCCAGTCCTTACAGAAGTGCGACCACACAGATCTGTCTGAGCCTCTGTGCCCCCAAGAGACCGGGATGCAGCTGAGGAACAGGAAGTGCGGGGGGGGGGCGCGGAGGGTCAGGAGCAGCAGCGGGCTTTCTTAAGCGGCTTTCTGGACGCCACCTCCACCAGCGAGTCCTTCAGGCGGTCCTCCTGCACCTTGAGTGACCTGCGCGACAGCGCCCACGAGTCAGTCCTCACAGCAACAACGGCTCTCTCCTGTCATTCTTTCAGGCCTGCTGGGCGCCAGGCGCCATGCACGGGACTCTGCGTAGGGCAGAGAAGCAACCTTCCCGGCTTTGCATAGTGAGGGGTAGCCGGGAAAAGGGACGACTGCACGGGGCGGGGCGTGGGATGGGTGTGTGACCGCGCTTTGAGCTGGGAGTGGAAGGGAACGGGAAAGCAGCCATTTATTCCTGGTTCCCCTCCTGTGGGTCCCTGTGGGGCGGGGGCTCCTTGATCTAGCGCCTCATCCCATTCATTTATTGAGCACCTATTGCATACCAGGGCCTGGTGAGGGGCTGCACCAACAGACCTGGCCCTGCCCTCCGGGGCACAAGCAGAAGGAGGCAGATGTGTACATAATTACAGTGTTGATCGAGTCTGTGGTCTGAAGCAGGGGTCAGGAAGGAGCAGCCAGAGCTTGATGTGTGTGTGAATGTCTGTATGTGTTCATAGGTGTGCGTACAGAGGCAAAGGAGGGGGGCACTGGAGACAGTGAAGTGTATTTCAAGGCACCTGAATTTCATTTTTGTTTTTGTTTTTGTTTTTGTTTTTTTTTGAGACAGGGTCTTGCTCTGTAGTTTAGGCTGGCCACAAACTCACAGCAACCTTCCTGCCTCAGCCTTCCAAATACTAGGATTACAAATGTGTACCACCATACCCAGCTGGAATTCATTCTAAATCCACAGAAGCCAGTGGAAGATTGGGAGGAGGAGGGGGATATCCCCAGACCCAGTCTACTTCAGAGACAGACACTGGGCTTGGTGAGGGGACAGGTCTCGCGGGTGTGACACAGTGATACAAACAGTGAGGCTGAGGCAGGACCCTCTCAGGGCGGGGCTCACCCTCTTCCCCAATGGGGAGCCCTGTCCTTTGCCCAGGTGTTTACCAGGCAGATGCTTGTGCGGCTGAGCTATATCCCAGGCCCGCTGCCCAGGTGTTTGCTTGGCTGCTTCCTCAGGAACTTCCCTTCCACTCAGGGTCTCTGGGTAGGGTAGGGGTGGGGATGGCTCACCGGGCCAGGTTCACCATGGGCTCCAGGATGTTGTGACCCAGGATGGCACTGCACTCTCCGAAAGATACCCCCAGCTCCTGCGGGTGAGACACAGCAGTACAGATGCCTTGGGGCACTGTGACGCCAGGCCTAGCCTCACCACCCAGGCCCAGGCCACAAACAGTCCTGCCCAAGGCCCTGCCAAACTGGAATTACAGGTGTACACCACCGTGCCTGGTGTCGTAGAAAACCCTTTTAAGGGGTGAAAAGACTTATGTCATTGTATGGCCAGGTCGACCATATGAATGGTCCCAGTAGTCCAACATCAGCCATTTCCTGGGATCCCACCCAGGAGCCATATCTGGCTCGGCCTGCTTTTCCAGCTTGACAGTAGGTAGTGTGTCTTGGTTTCCTTATGTTTTCTCCTGGGACAGGATTCTCAAGGGCAAACCCTAACCTCTCATAGGACTGCCACAATTTAACCACAAGGCAATACTCTTGCCTCAGCCTCCCGAGCATTGGGATCACAGGCATGCACCACTACCCCAGCAAAATGGTCATTCTTATAAACAATACTGTAAAGAACATCCTCACACTAACACGTTTGACCATCTGTTCACACATGGGCATCTTTTAGCTATTTCCGTCGCTACTATTATTTGTCATTCTTCCCTACAGATAAATTACTGGAGAAAGAGTCACTATGTCAAAGGCCGAGCGTGGTGGCACATGCAGGAGGCTGAAGCAGGAGGATCATTGCAAGTTCGAGCCCAGCCTGGGCTACAAAGTGAGCTCAAGGCCAGCCTGAACTGCATAGCGAGACCCTGTCTCAAAAAAGACAAAAAAGAAAAAAAAGAATCACTATGTCAGACATATGCGCTATTTTTAAGAGGAAAATCTCCGTCCAACCAGAAACCTCAGATGGCTAAAGGGGTGGAGTCATGGGCAGGGCAAGGGTGACCCCGCCCCTTCCCAGCACCCCTGTCTTCCCGGAGTGTGTGGTTCTGTCCCATTTATAGAGAAACCGAGGCTCGGTCTGGCAGGGGGCTTTTGATGTAGTCTTCCCAAGGAAGGACTGGAGTCTTAAAGCAGAATAAATTAGAAGGAAGGATGTTAATTAGAGGCCAGGGATGAAATTACGATTTGATAGGGACTTTTAAGAGGAGTTTCTGAAACTCTCGCACTGTGGAGCTGATTCACGGAGCCTGGGGCTGTGGGTGGGAATTTGCCAGCGGCGGAGCGGAGCCGATGTTACTGTGGCTCCCCACGGCCCAGGCCGGTGGCCCGCGGGGTCGGGGAGGGCTGGGGAGGGTCTGGGCCCACTCACTTGCGCCAGCTGCTGCCCGGCCTCCGTGGGCACCTGCCGCTCCTCTTCGCAGTCCATCTTGTTTCCCAGGAGAAGGAGCTCTGCGCCCTGCGCCCCTGAGTCCTGTGCATGGAACACAGGCCCAGGCCCTCAGTGGGGGTGGCTGGTGCACCTCTGGGTGCCCTTGCCATGTCCTGCCTGCTCCCAGTCCTCACCTGGACCCTTCCCCGTCTGCAGTGAGCCCTTCACCCCCCATGAGCACCTCACTTGCTTTCAAGGTCACCTCCCCCGGGAAGCCTTCCTGGGTTTCTCCTGCCTTTGCTTAATTATTTTTACACTTTTCTTCCACTGGGGAGGCAGGAATGAGAAGTTCAGAGAGGTTGAGACACTTGTCCAAAATCACGGAGTTGGGATGGCAAGTCTGGGGATCGAACCTAGGTCCTGCCAGATCCCAGAGCCAATTCCCTCCTCCTGCTTTTGCACCTCTTCATCCAGACTAGAGATCTGGGCGGGGGGGCAACTGGTGCTAATGCAGCTTCAAGCTGTGCTCACACCCGCGGCAGAACTCAGCAGAGTTGTGCTAGGCGTGTGGGAGGAGGAAGTGGAGGCTGGGGGCAGAGGTATTGTCACCCAGGGTGGCACTAAGTCATCCTTGGATTTAGCAGGAAAACATCACAAATAGCTGCTATATGTAGAAAAGAAATGCTTGCTCACAGGATAAAGGAAGCAGTTTGGTTTAGAGGCGGTCCTGTGTGGTTGTCCTTTCTCATACTGCTGCACCCCCAGCTCATCCATTCGCGTGACCTCCGTGGGTGGTGGCACTGTTAGGACTATTGTGTCATTTGTAATCCTTGGAGGAGTGGACAGGATAAAAGCTCCCTCTTGACTCTGAAAACTGGGATGGACCTTGGCAGTCAACGCTCACCTGCAGACAGTCCAGCCAGTAGCGAACATGGGCAAAGCTCTCCTGAGAGGTGATGTCATACATGAGCACCACCCCATCCGCCTTGCGGAGCAGCTGCTTCGTCACGCTGTGGTACCTGCCCAGAGAGTCCTGTGAGTCACTGGACAGCACCCTGTCCCCAGGCCCTGCCTCGCTGGCCCTGGTCACACCCTCTACCAGTTGACTAACAGTTCTCACGGCTTAGGTTTCAAAAGGCACCTAAGGGCGCGCCTGGACACCCTCCAGAAGGCATCTGGCCTCAACGTCTTAGGACTCTTTCCCTCTGGGTACAGAAAGAAGGTCCTCAGGCCTTTCTGTGACTTCCGAGCTCCTGTGTGCTCATTGCCCGAGTGTAGCTAACAGCCCCTGTGGGTGGGCATTTGAGTCACACAAACACTGCTGCCAGGAATGTCCTAGTGCCTTGTTCTTAGCCATGAGGAGCTGACCTGTAGCATGAGCTTTTAGAAATGGACGCAGTCTGAAAGTGGGTTGTTTTTGAGCCTTGATCACAAAGGCTTGGGGTGTCTGGAAGGACCCAGAGACTCGGTGGCTGTTCCCTGATGGCGGTGTTGGGGCAACCTCCACCCACTCCGAGCCCCTGTCCTCTGTTCTTGGCTTTTTTTTTTTTTTTTTTTGGTCTTTTTGAGACAGGGTCTTGCTACGCAGTTCAGGCTGGCCCTGAGCTCACTTTATGGCAGAGGCTGGTCAACTCACAACGATCCTCCTGCCTCAGCTTCATGAGTGCTGGGATTACAGGTATGTACCTCCATGCCTGGCTTACATCCTTGACTTGCCGTCCTTTCTGTGCCTAGGACCCTAGAGTGTGGCCACTCACTGGCCCTTGGTGGCCTCCCACCTGGCTCCCTCCACCCCTGGGCCCTCTGCAGCTCAGGTCCCTAACGGTGAGACAAACACACACACACACACACACACACACACACACACACACAGAGCACCTCTCCTGGCCAGCCGTGTCCCATAGCTGTAGCGCAAAGTACTTATCATCCACCAGCAGGGTTTTGACCCGAAAATCCACCCCTAGAACACAGACAGGAGACGTATGTTACCACAGGATGTCTCACCCAAGCCTGTCCCCACACACATGTGTCCCCACCCCAGTTGAGGGGGAAACATCCTGGTTACTGGCTCCCCGTCTGCTCTCCAAATCCCTCCCCCCAGGCCCAAGAGTCCACTTCCTCCAAGACACCCTCCTAGATTACCAGCCATGTCCTGACCAGGTGCCAGGGGTCCCCACCTACATAGCACTGCTTATTCTTCAGTCCACCCAGGAGCCCTTCATGTAGCTTTGTGACACTGTTTCAGTCCCATCTTTGTGATCACATGGTCCTCATTCCTCCCAGGCCCACCCCTTCCTGTGATGACAGTTCCAGACTCTGTTTTTGCTTGGGGGGTTTTGAGACAGGGTCTCGATGTGTGTAGTTCAGGCTGGCCTTGAACTCACTATGTAACTCAGGCTGGCCTTGGACTCACAGTGACTCTTCTGCCTCAGCCTCCTGAGTACTGGGATTACAGGTGTGTACTATCACACCTACCATCAGATCCTTTTTGATCCCAGGAATATGGAGATAAAAGTAAAATCCCAGGGGAAGCTTGTGGTCCTTGGGGCGCACCTTCCCGCCAGCCCTTGCTGCTGCCTGCTGCAGACCTGCACACAGGACTCCCCGAAAGAAGCCTGATCCCAACAAAGCTGGGAAGCAGGATAGAATTGCCCTTCAGTCTGCTTTCCTGAAGACCCTGAGAAGCCCCGATCCGAGGAACTTGGGCTTTAACACCCAGGAGCCTCTGCTTCCAGGCCTACCACGTCGGTGACCCCACACCCCCGCCGCTCTTTGAACTCACAGTCCTGCGCGCCTGCGGGCGGTGCCATCCCACACCTGCCGGCGGTGCTAAGCCTAGAGCACAGGATGCCTGGTGGTTTGCCCCTTCTCAGGAATCTGCTGTTTTAAATGAGCGGGCCCATGGTGAGCACTCTGCTGAACTGCGAAAAGGGCTCCACTTCCGGCATGGGGGCTAGTCTTTGAAGGCGGGTGGCCCTGGGTTACCCAGTAGACCTTCAAGTGTCTGCTTTTCTCATCTGTACAATGGGGTCGATGTGGAAAATGCACATCCACATACGACTCCATGGTCTCCAGTCTCCACCCGGCCGTGTCCTCGAACTCGGGCAGGTGCAGCTTCCCACGTTCTGAGGGTGGCACGAGCCGTGGACCCGGAGGTCAGGGGCTCCCAGCTGGCTGTGCACATGGGCCTGGTCTTTTCACGATTATGCAACCAGGGTTTCCTCAAGTGTCCTGTGGAACTTCCCTACCACATAATAAATAGTCCGGAGACAGTAGCTCCACGGGTGATGGGTAATGGTGGCCTGGGAGAACCTGTAGCCCAGTTGAATATCTGGACAGGTGTGCTGTGGGGCCTGTCCCCCGCCCATCTCTACATGGCTCCCAGAAGCAGGGTCCTGGGCAGAGAGACGCTTCAGGGCCCGACCCGGACCTCCTGACCCCGGGTGAGCACAGTCACGAGGCCACCCACCTGGCATTCGTCCCCATGGGGCGCACTTGCTG
Organism: Dinomys branickii; assembly: GCA_004027595.1. NCBI lineage: Eukaryota > Metazoa > Chordata > Mammalia > Rodentia > Dinomyidae > Dinomys > Dinomys branickii. The sequence continues at coordinate 44,717 of PVLD010001064.1, read as the reverse complement.
GCCTGACACAAAACACTGTCTTTGTCCCTAAAAAGCCCTAACTTAGATTCTGTGGCCACATAACCTGATACTGTTGGGGGGCAAAGGGTGTATGCCTCACTTGCAAAAGCCACTGAATTAGACATTGCCAAATATTTCCTTAATAATAACAGGTCACATGTACTGGGCATTTGTGATCTCCCACGTATTATCCCTTGAGCTTGATATGAATTCAGTCCTTCTACCACCTCTGGAAGTCGACTGTACTGTCATCATAGTGCTGCAGGTGGGGACCTTAGGGCTCGGGTGCTACAGTTTGGGTCTGAAACGACCCACCTGTTGGAGGCTGGGCCCCAGCTCGTTGTAATTGGGAGGCGGTGGTAAGTTTAGGAGGTGGAGGTAGGTGTTCGGGCCATCGAGGTGCTCTGGAGGGGAAAAGCGGGGTCCCAGCCCTTCCTTTCTTGCTGCCCTGCCTTGAGGTGAGCGGCTTTGCTTTCCCGTATGCTGCTTTGCTACAGCCCATAGGTGATGGGACACCCAACCATGGACCGGGGCACCCAGCCTCCAAAATGGTGAGCGAAAAGAAAGCTCTCCTCTCTGAAAGTTTGTTTTCTCAGGTATTCATTATATCCACAGAACACTCACCCCGAGGGTTAAATAATTTGCCCAGGCTCACATCCCTAGTAAGTTTGGGAGCTGGATTTGAACTCAGGAAACCTGGATTCTAATTAGCCATGCTCTGCCACTGTGGCCTGGGTAAGATACAACAGGGAGATTTCCTGCCAGGGCATGTAGGCTGGCCCGGGGTTGGTCATGAGCAAATCACCCAGGCCCTGCCGCAGCCTGCCCATGGCCGCATGGAAGGAGACTGGCTGTTTTTACCAGCGTTGAGCCCTGGCACCTAAATTGTGGGGTGCTTTGTTGATGTGCCACATTATAAGCTAATCAGATCAATGCAGAAAAAGCAAATTACCTGTAATTAGAGACGATTAGTGCAGTAGTAACATTACGCCCATATAAAATCATGTCTCATGCAGGGCCTGTGGCCATGGCAGAATTTTCCGCCTCGCTGGGGACCCTGGCCCTGGGCACCCTCCCTGGTGGGGCGCTTACCCACAGTGGCAGCCAGCCCAGTGGCAAAGGAATTCTGGTGCAACAGGTGCAGGAAGGAGGTCTTGCCCACGTTGGAGTCACCCAGGAAGATGACGTGGAAGAGGTAGTCGAGGTCAGCCTGAGGCTCGCTGGTGGTGGCAGCGTACCCTGGGGAGGAGGCTATGCCAGGGCCCGAGGGCTGGCTCTCTGCCCGGGGCTCTCCAGGTGGAACAGGGCCTGGCTCTGTCTCTGCCTGGGCAGTATCAGGTTGGGGCCTGGGTGGGGCTTCAGGCTCAGCTGGGGTGGGAAGTGTTTGTGGGAGCTGCTGAGCCCCTGTAGGGGGAGAAAGCCCTGCAGAGGACAGCTGTCCAGGCGCAGGGGCCACTGCCGAGGGAGTCTGCAGAAGCTGAGTGTGGGGAGAAGCAGGCAGAGAGGTTGGCTGAGTGGGTTCTGGAGCTTCAGCGGCCTGCTCAGAACTGGAATCCTGCTCGCCTCGGCTTACTGTTTTTCCTTCCCGAGCCTGGGGCTCTTCTTCGGGACTCTGGAGGGGGCGGACTGGCAACCTCTCTGGCACAAGGGCCTGGCCATGAGCGTCCCTGAGCTCTCCACGATGGCTACCCTGCCTGGCCAGGTTTGGCTCACCCAGCTCCAGGACCTCTGGAGGAGCCCGAGCCACAAACTCTGGGCCCTGAGTGAGAACCGCAGCCCCCAGGGACCCCAGGCCTGGCTTAGCACCTTCAGCCTGTGGGGCCTCTCTTTGCCTGGGCAGCTTGGCCGGGGCAGGCCTGGGCCCAGAGTCTGTGTCGTCGGAGGCCTGGAGCTGCTCACTGAGTCCAGACGAAGCCTGGGCAGGGGATCGAGACCCGGCGATCTCCACAGGAACAAGGACCTTGAGTGCTGCTGCCACCAGGCTCCCTGACGCCTTGGGAGGGGCCTCCAGGAGACCCCATGGGGAGCCGGCCTGAGGTCCAGCTGCTGGCTCGATGCTAGGTTCCAGGCCACCGGGCCCAACAGGCTGCTCTGGCCTGGTGCCCTGCCTGACCACGTCCCCTCCCTCTCCATCCTGAGTGCTGGGGAGCAGCCCCGTCGGGCTCCTTGGAGCCCCATCTGGATCTGGCCAAGTGTGCAACTTGGAGATGGAGATCTGCCTGACCACTCGGGGCGTCGGGGGGCCTGAGGCAGCGTGAGGCGAGGGGGGTGGGCTCCAGGATAGCTGCAGGGCTCTCTGCCAAGGGCTGCCGAAGCCGCTCAGGAGCTGGTTCCAGTCATCACTGTCTCCAAACACCCTGGGCAGAGCGCCCTTCTCGGAGGCCCTGGCCTGCGTGTCTGGGACCTTCTCGCTCGCTCCCGGGACACTGGGAAGGACGTGGGGAAGTGAAATTGGGGAGGGCAGGGAGTCAGCGTCACTCTACCCTGCAAGTCCCCAGGCCGGCTGAGAGAGCCCTCCTGCCTGGTTCCCACACCCCAGGCCTCCCCTAGTCCGCACCTGTTCCCCTAAGGCCACATGAAGGCTTGCCTCCTCCAGGAAGCCTTCCAGGACCTTGGGCCCACCCAGTGCTTCCGGGCTTGAGCGTGTGGGTTTCTAGGGCCCCAGCGCTGCACTAGGCTTGTGTGCCCGTGTGTCTGCATGCCTGCATGCCTAGTGCATGCGTGTCTACACACACACAGACACATATGCACATTTTGACCCCAGCCGCGTTGTCTTGGGCACAGGCCTTGCCCCCTCCTGTCCTCAGTCTCCCCCTCTGAGACTCAGGCAGGGTGAGCGTTAAGGAGGGAACTCCGTGTATGGTCTGCAGGGGGCAGCACTTGCCTGGCTTCCTCCTCCACCTGCCATGACACTCGGCCCCTGGCAGCATCCAGGTGTCCCCTGGTCACCTGCAGCTGACCCCGCACCTCCTCTAGCTGTCCGGCCAGGTCTCGCCCGGCCTCTCTGAGCTGCAAGTTCTCTACAGTGGCCTCTCGGTGGGTGTCACTGAGGCTGTGGAGCTGAGCCTCCAGCTGTTTGGGGGAGGAGAGGGAGGGAAGGAGGATGTGCAGCTGCCCCCCCACTACCACAGCCCATCCCCGCTCACTGGGCTCTGGATTTGGAGGGGGCATTGTTCATTGGATCTGCTTGCTGTTCCTTAAACTTTGGCTGCACAGTAGCACCCCAGGGCCTTGGCACGAGCTGCTCCATCTGGCCCAGCTCTTTCCCACACGCACCCCTTTGGGTCATCATGCCAATGTAACGGTCTCAGTGAGGCCTTGAGACTCCCTCACCGCTCATTAAAATTCCCCATCTGTTCCCCCTCCCCACTCTCCTCCTGCCCACGATCTTGGGCTCGTTCTATGGCCCTGTGTCCCCATCATGCCCTAATTGATGGCGGCTCCTTGGGCAGGGCTGAGAGGCCCTCAGAACCTCCCACAGTGCCGGGTACAAGGTAGGTGCTCGGTTAGGAGTTCTGAGGTGAGAGGAGGAGGGATTCACACTTCCAGGTCCAGGGAAGTTCAGAGAGGTCCCTCAGTTGACAACGGAGACAAGAGGTGGACAGCAACTTACTAAGTCCCATTTGTCCAGTACTTTCCTATTTATGACCTCATCAGACACATCGAGTCTGGAAGACACCATGGGTAAATCATCCCCATGTTACAGATGGAGAAACTGAGGCTAGGACAGGTTTTTTTTTTTTTTTTTTTTTCCCCAAAGCACTGCCCTGCTTGGCCTCAGAACGGAAAGGGCCCAAGGTGATGTTCTCATCAGGACGCCCCAGGGCTGGGTGGGGTGCAGAGATGGAGCTATAGAAGGTGCTGGGGGCAGGCCACTCACCTGGCTCTGGTCCTGTGCCAGCCGCTGCACCTCGAGCTCCTTGCCCTCCAGGGCCTCCTGCATCTGGGTGCTGAGGGCCAGGCCCCGGGATTCACTCTGTGGAGGAGGTGACTGAGCCCTTGAGCCGGGCGCCTCCCCACACCACCTCCACTCTGGCCTGGGGCGCAGGGGCAGGCATCCCAGCCAGGAGGGGTCTCGGGGTCCTCTGCCTGCACCTAGGTTGTCCCAGCAAGGAAAACAAGGCCCTCAAGCGGAAGCTGCCCCTTGGGGAGAGCGAGACCTGGCAGGGACAGGAAGCAGCCCCGGCTCCGCTCTCACACCCCATGTCTCTGGGGAGCCCAGGGCCCGGCAACCTCTGCACCAGGGCTGGGCGGGCGGCTCCTACCTGGGCCTGCAGCTGGCGCTTCTCCCGGTGGATCTGCTGCTCCATCTCCTCATACAACTGCTGCACCTCGCGGAGGTGGTCAGAGTCACGCCTGCAAGGGACAGGGAGGGCAGGGTGCCTGGTGGCCCCTCGGCACCGCCGGGCTGGCACGGGGGCCCATCTGAGCCCTGTCCTCACCCTGCTGCTGTCCCTGTCACTTGGACACTGGGCAGGGCTGTGCCTCGCCACCCACACTCCGTGACGCGGGTAATCAGAAGGAGCTGGAGGGACCCACTCTGTCCTCTGTCCTCCACTAGCTCCGGCCGCATGGGCAAGGGGTCCAGTCCTGGCTCACCCCACGGGTACTGACCCCACCCCGTGGCTGGGAGCACAGCGGCCGCCGACTCACTTCCTGAGCGTCTGCGCAAGGGCCTCCTTGTCGGCCCGCACCTCCTGCAGGCGGCGGCTCATCTTGGCCAGAAAGCCCTCCAGGTTGCCCACCAGCTGGGGCTCCTCCTGCCTCAGTTTCCCCCACAGTTGCCAGATCTCCGTCTCCCTGGGAAGGAAAGCCCCGGAGATTAGACACAGGGGCCGGGATGAGGGGTGCCCGCACCTTAGCTGTAATGGCAATGCGGGAGCCATGCGCACGAGGGCCACACAAGCCCACTGACCCTAAACAGGGACCTTCCTAGATGCACCCCCTCCACCCCACCCCTTCTCTCGCCACAGCGACTCATAGTGGGGGGCGAGGTGGACAGCCGGGGCTTATCTGAGCCCCTCTTCCCCACTCGAGCATGTGGTCCTTGGCCAGCCCCATGCCCTCTCTGAGTGGCCCTGTGAACTGGGGAGGCTGATACCCAGAGGGCAAGGGCATCCGGGGGTGAGGCTTGCTCGACAAAAGCGTCAGCTCGGGGGCTGGCGCACAATGGGCACTGGATAAATCCTGCTTTCATATAGATTTAATTAGGTCGTGAAGACTGGTGCCTGGGGCTGCATCAGGCTGAGCTGCCAAGAGGCTCCTGCTCCCCCGGTCCTGTGCCCAGCTCTGCCCTCCAGGAGCCCAGTGAGGATCCTGCCCTGTGGGGACAGAACCGAGCACAGGCTCAAGTGGCCCTGGGGGGCCTCTCCAGACACAGTCCCTTTTCTGGGCCCCCAGGGGTCCCCTCTGCCGCAGCAGGATTGCAGGATCTATCTTGTGGACCCCCACCAGCTGGCAGCCCCTGGGGAGGTCCCCACAGCATGGCCTTACTCAGGAACCGAGGGGCCGGTCCCCAGCTGTGCCAGGAGGGCAAGGAATGCCTCCCTCTCCTCTGAGTCGGCCTCCTCCAGTGCCGGGAAGCTGGCAGTCACAGATACCCTCTGGGAAGGCAGTGGCCGCCGCCTGCGGAGCCCATGGGTGCTCAGGCTGGAGCCAAAGATGTTTTCTGGGGGACAGAGGGGCACAGAGTGTGGCTGGGCCCTGCCCTGGTCCTTGGAGGAGGAATTATCCCTGTGCCTATGGCATGAACAGAGAGCCGCATTCACATTGTCCTTGGGTCAACCTGGGGCATCCACTCAAGGGACTTATTGCACAGATGGCCAGAGATGCCAAGAGACCAACTAAGGTCACACAGCAGCTCCACAGTGGCCAACAGATGCCCTGTGCTCAATCAAGGGCTGTTTACTGAGTGTCTGCTATGGGCGGGTGACAAAATTAGCCCAAATCCCAGCCCTGGTGGAGCTGTAATTCTAGTGGGGGTGACAAGGATCATTAATCCTCCTCCCTCTCCTCCCCTCCTTCCTTGTCCTCTTCTTCCTCTTCTTCCTCCTGTTCCTCCTCCTCATTTAAAACAGATTCGCTAAATCAGTAAAAAGAATAAACCCAGTCACTTCTAAGGTGACAGGGGGTGGCTAGGAAATTGGGCTGTGAATGACTAGAAGGTCTGGGTAGGGAGCAGAGCACATGCAAAAGCCCTGGGGTAGGAGCCAGGCCAATAAGAAAGAGGGGGCCCCTGGTGCCCAAGGAGCCCAAGAGGTGAGCAGGGTCTGGGTGGCATGGGCCTTGTGAGGCTGGGGAAGGGGTCAGAGTTTATTCCATGTGATACGAGGGGACCCAGGTGTGAAGGTGCCCCCTTGGGGCTGCTGGGACAACACTATCCCCCTGCCCCTGCCCCACAGCATCAGGCCAAGTCCTCCTCTGTTCTCCAGTTCTCAGTCCCCAGAACTGGAGCAATGGGTGGGGTGGCCACAGGCTGTACACGCATACTGGCTGCCTGCAGGGGTCTGGGCCAGATGGGCCCTGGAGCTATAGCTTGCAGGGACTCAGAAGAGTCTTGTTCCCCTGCGATCTCGGGCTCTCAGGGTCTCTTCAGGCTCATCTTGAGAGGTAGGTGGCAGCATGGCCCTGGCCAGGGGACCTCAGCCCCAGGGGAGCCGCCACTGCAAGCACCGCCCTCTGCTGCTCGGGGCCCAGAGTCCCCAGCTAGGATGTGACTGTCCTCAGGAGGGGACCCGTCTGGCCTCAGGTCAGGACCAGGAGGCGAGTGACCCCGCTAGAGGAGCTATTAGCAGGGAAGGAGACAGGAAGGAGTGTTCGGGGGTCCTGGGGGATCCCTAGCCGGCGGAGGGGTCCCTGGGGCCCCCCCAGGGCAGACGTACTGAGCCCAGAACTGAATTCCTCCAGGGACAGGTGGCCCCTCCGTTCCGAGTCCACCCAGTCGAAGATCATCTGTAGCTCCTCCTCGTTGCCCAGGAAGCGGAACTTGGCCTCCTGGAAGGAAGCATGTTGGGGAGCCGGGCCCAGGCACACAAGGAGCACGTATTTGTTGTCCTCCGCTCCCCTCCTACTTTCCTTCTCCCCAGTTTCTGAGCTCCCCAACAATCTGACCCTAGCTGGGTGTGGTGCCACACGCCTGTCATTCTTGCGCTCGGGAGGCTGAGGCAGGAGGATCGCCAAAAGTTTGAGGCCAGCCTGGGCTACATAGTGAGACTCTGACTCAAAAAACCCAAAAGAGGAAAGAAACCATCAAGGTGGACAGCGAACCCTGTAAGCACCATATGGGGAAGCGGCCTGACTGTAGGGTGCCGTTGCTCAGGACTGATGAAAAGACCCAGGCTAAATGAAGTCGTGCCGTCACTCATAGATCTTGTCCAGGAGCGATGTGAGTAATTTTGTCTGATGGGAGAGATAACTCCAAAGAGTCACAGCCTGCTGGGCGAGACCCAGCTCTTACACGTGTGTCTCAGCGTTCCGATCCCAATCTGTCTTTGCTAAAAGGCCCGGTTTCCTAGACACTCTCTGAACGAGTCATAACGTTCCTGAGTTAAATAAAATCTTCAATAGGAGTTTGTTTATGGTTGTTCACAGGTCATGATTTTACCTTTTTGAAATTATTCTTTAATTATCCTTGGGGGTCCCTGGTCTACAGACTTACCAGGAGAAGATTGGGCCTGGTGCGCTTGAGGACCGAACCCAGGGCCTCCATGCTGAGCTCTATCCCCAGCCCTTTTTAATTTGTTTTTTTTTTCTTTTTTTTTTTTGTCCTTTTGAGACAGGGTCTTGCTATGTAGTTCAGCCCGGCCTTGAGCTCACTTTGTAGCCCAGGCTGCTCCTGAAATTGCAACAATCTTCTTGCTTCAGCCTCCCAAGTGCACGTGCCACCACGCCCGGCCTCTTTTTAATTTTTTATTTTGAGACAGAGTCTTGCTAAGTCACTAAGTTGCGCAGGCTGAGTTTGAACTTGTGATCCTCCTGCCTCAGCCTCCCAGACTGCAGGGGTGACGGGTGTGACCCATCATGCCTGGTTCTCGCCCAGCCCCCATGAGCTCTCTGAGCCAAGACATCTCTTATTTTGGCTCTCAGTAAGATTCCCAATGTAACAGAGCTTTGAATTTGCTAATTTTATTTCTCTCTCTTTATTTTCTGGCTAATGTTGTGCTTTTATTTTCGGTTGGATATGGCCAAGCTATTCTGATTGGTGGGGGCAACAATGGGAAATTTGATTTCCTGGTCCACTTAGGACGCATCATGGAGACCCAGGGCCTGCCTGGCTGAGGGGCGATAACAGAAAATTTGGTTTGCTAATCTTTTTTGTTGTTTGCTTGTCTTTCTATTTGTGACCTTACTGGTCAAGAATGGTTTATTGGTGGAGAGTTGCAGCGTGCAGGAAAGGGTAACAGCTCTTGTGAGCCGGAGTGGAGAGGGCTTAGCTTTCCTTTTGACCCAAGGAATTGCAGAGATGAAGAAAAATGTTTTCTGTCTCTGTCTGCAACTCAGAAAAACGTTTAACTCTTGCTGTGACTGTGAAATGTTACCCTACCTGGGTATTCCGTGCTGTCGGTTTACAGAGACCAGTACATGCTTATATAAAATCAGTGTTCCTTGAAGTAACAGAAAATAAAGCTGAAATTCTAATGTTTTAAATGTGCTGTAACTTAAAAGAAAAAAATCCTTCTTACAGTAACTACAAACTCAGTAGAAATGTAAAGAGCCAGGGTAGCATAATGAAGGTGGATTATTGGAAAAATTTGACTTGTTTGGGCTGGGCATGGTGGCACATGCCTGGAATCTCAACACTCGGAGGCTGAGGCAGGAGGATTGTTGAGAGTTCTAGGCCAGCCTAGGCTACAAAGTGAACTCAAGGCCACTCTGAACTGCATAGCAAGACCACCTCAAAAAAGACACAAAAAAAGAAAAGAAGAAAAGAAAGAAAAATTTGACTCGTTCAATGATTTTGGTTCACAGAACACAAATAATAGCTGTTTTCACTGCTTTGTGTTAACTATAACAAGAGCACACCTTTTATTTTTATAAAATCTGGGTGTGTATTTTGTGAGAAAACTAATTCATCTGAAGGTTTTTCACTTCTCATTAAGGTTCTCTGATCAAATAAGTTTCAGATTATAAAAATGGAAGTTTGTGTTCCACTACATTGGTCCATTACTCTAACAAATACATTTTATGCGAACAGTAGTTATGTTTTATAGTGAATCCCTTAAACACAATTTCCAAGATCTTCTGGCTACTTTAAAAGCCTGAATTACTTGTAAGTTATTATGTTAGTTAATAAAAAATAAATAATTAGGGGGCTACTTGGATAATTTCTTTTGAGACAAGGTCTCACTGTTTAGTTCAGGTTGGTCTCGAACTCACTATGTAGCTAAGGTTGGCCTTGAACTTGACATTAATCCTTTTGCCTCAACCTCCCCAGTAGCTGAGACTATAAGGGTGCACCACCTTAACTGGCTCATTCTTTACTTTTACACGGTAGTAGTTATACCTTTGGATTGTGTGGATGAATAAATTCTTTTTTTTTTGTACCAGGAATCGAACTCAGGACCTTGAGCTTCCCATGCAAGCACTTGTGCCACTCAACTATATCCCCAGGCCAGTAAATTCATTTTTGCCACTTAGAAAATGTTGTTTGCCAAAAAGCTGGAAAGCACCCAAAGGTCCTGCAGGGGATGACTTGGTAAATGACCAGTATCCACACACCAGGGGACACTGTTGTCCCTTGGAAGGGGAGGCAGCTCTGAGTGAGGCTTCCCCACGCAGGAGCCTTAAGGACAGAATGCTGAGTGAAAGACACTGGTTCGATGAGGCTTGCATGAAACACCTTGAGTGGTCAAGTTCGGGGAGGCAGAAAGTAGAATAAAGTTCCCCCAAGCTGGGCAAGTGAGCTCTCTCCCAGACTTCCTGTTTGGGGAGAGGAGAGGGGCTCTGGAGATGGATGGTGGCCAGGGCTGCGCGGCACAGTGAGCGTGCTGGATGCCCCTGAGCGACACACTCACAAAGCGCTAGCACGGTCAGTTCTGTTATGTGTGTTTTAGCACAGTTTAAAAAACTGTGCAATGTATCTGTAGAAAGTTGTGTTGTGTGTCTTTGTGACTTCGGTAGTCAGCCACAGTGTTTGTATAAAGTAATCCTTGTCAGGAGTGGTGGTGCATGCCAGTAATGCCAGGTACTGAGGAGGCTGAGGCAGGAGGATCGGGAGTTGGATACCAGCCAGGGCAACTTCAGGAGCCCCTGTCTCAAGAAAAAAAAAGTAAAAAGGGTAGGAACATGCTCGAGCCTCCCTGGGTTCAATCCCTAGTACCAGATACACAGAAAAAATTAATTCTCAATTATTTAACCACTGTTCTTTCTGTGGTACAGGTTGATGATGTTAGTTAAAAGTGATAGTCACTTTTAACTTTGATGCCTGAGATTCCCCTAAAAGCAAAAACAACAGAAACAAGAATGTGTCTGCCAGGAAAATAGCTTTTGCTCGTCAGGGGGCAGGCCAGTGGTCTTGCTTCAAAGTGTCCAGTTGTTCCATAACATAAGGAAGGACTGCCCGGTGTGGGGGCACGCTCCTGTCATCCCAGCCCTCGGGAGGCTGAGGCAGGAGGATTGCCATGAGTATGAGGCCAGCCTGGGCTACACTGCGAGACCCTGTCTCAAAAACCAAAATAGATAGGTGATAGATACATAGATACATAGATAGGTGATAGATAAACTGGGTATTAGAGCCTCAGCCAGCGCTCACAGGTTGGCTGCTGGGCTCTGTGGAAGGTGCCAGGTAACAGAAGTTCCCTCTGTGGTCACAGTAAATTCCTCTGCTTTGCTTTCTCCACAACATACTCTAATTAAAAAAAAAAAAAAAGGTCAAACTACCCCTTTATGAAAGAGCTAAATTCTTTTGCAATCGTATCACCTTCCCCTACATTGATTTCAAAATCTTTTATACCCTCCTCACTTGGTTAAGGCTCTGACCACCAGCTAACTCTTTTTCTCAGGCTGCCGCGTTTCTGTCTTAACCTTGCGCCCAACTGTTCTCTGCCAATTCTTGTCAAATCAGATCCTAAATGTAAAAATAAAAATAATAATAGTGGTAATTTTCACCTTCGGTTTTTATTTATTTATTTATTCTTTTTTGATTTTTTTGAGACAGGGTCTTGCTAGGTACTCCAGGCTGGCCTTGAATGCACAATAATCCTCCCGGCTCAGCCTCCCAAGCAACAGGATGACAGGCGAGCACCCCCACCCCTGGCTTCTGCTTGTTTATTAAGTACCTCAGTGCTGCCCTACGAGCACCATGGGGACAGCTGTCAAATCAGAAGAGAGGTGTTGTCTGTCCCAGACTAAGTTTAAAAATTCTATGAGGATCAATCTTTCCAGAATTGCCTGCTCTACCCTGGAGATTTCTGGAAGCTTCTGCAACGCCTACTTCTCGTCTTCTGCCCAAACCCTTGTGAAGCACTTACATAATCCACAGTAGTAGGGAATACTCCTCTCTTGCGTTCCAGTGCTAATAAATAACCCCAGCCAGGGGTGAGGCATGGCTCAGAGCCTGAGCACCTGCCTTGCTCCTTCCCCAGTACCAAAAAAAAAAAGCATAAATAACCACAGCTTTTCAGTCTTCTAACTGGGCACGTTCTTCTGTCCTCTGATTGCCCAGGGCCCTGCTGGAATTTGCATGTCACAGCTTGTGTCTTCAACAAAGAAAGACAAAATCAAGAGAAAAAGGACCATCTGTGTTCTAGGAACTCCTGATTCTTGCCCTGGGAAGGGGGTTCCAGACTGTTAGTGACCTTCAGTGGAGCTAGCGGCTGAGGACTTCTGGGGCTCTGGGGCTCAAAGGCAGACAGGAGAGCAGAGATTCATTCCCTGCGCTGAATGAACAGCTGCAGGAGTGTGGTGTGCTTACGTACAGTATTAGGGATACAGTTACTATGTGCTATTTTTTACAGTTCTACTTCAATAAGCCTATGAGAAAGTCTTCTTGAGGTGTTTCTAACCCTCAGTTTAGTAGAGTAGACTTTGGGAAATTAAAATGAAATATTTGGGTGAAAGGGTTTGATTCAGGGTCTTACCACGTAGCTCAGGCTAGACTCGAATGGTATATCAATCCTCCTGCCTCAGCCTCCTGAGTGCTGGGATTACAGGCATGCGCCACTATGCCCGCCCGGCTCCTGTGCGTCACTTTATACACTGATCTTCATTTAATCAGCTGTGATGAGCCCACTCTAAGGACCACAGAGCCCTCTCAGAGAGCTGGTCTGGAACCGTGTGATAAGCAAGCCACTTCCTGGCAGAAAGATTAGGAGTCCCGAGAAGAAAGGAAGTGACTCAAATTTATAGGTGACATTTGCTGGAGAGAGTGTGTTGGGCTGTGTCCTCTAACCTGTGACAGAAGTAGGGTCACTTGTGCCAGTTTACCCAGGATTATTCTCATTTTAACACTCAAAGGCTCACATTCCAGGTCCCCTTCAGACCTTGGAAAACTGGGATAGTTGACCGCTCAATAGAAGAGCAAATTATAGAGGTTTTTAGAAGTTCAACCTAAGCCAGATATTGTGGCGCACGCCTGTAATCCCAGCATTCAGGAGGCTGAGGCAGGAGGATCACTGTGCGTTCCAGGCCAGCCTGGGCTACAACAAACCCCAAAAAGACGTTTAGATACTTTTCCATCGGCTCGTCACACCTTGCTGTGGTCTTGAGGGATGACAGGGTCTGCTTTGATGGGGAAAGGACAAAACGTGGAGCCTGGAGCCACGTCAGGAGACAGCTGCCGCCCCCAGGCCTCTTTGCAGCAGATGAGAACAAAGAAAAATGGTCAATTTTAGTCTAGGCCAAGACCTTACGGAACAGAGCTCCTTATCAGAAGACACTATCGCAGCTGCTGATCTTTCTCTTTCAGTGCTGAAGATTAAACCCGGAGCCTTTGCACTGAGCTACACATCCAGCCTTATTATTTCAAGACAGAGTCTCACTAAGTGTCTGAATTGCCCAGGCTGGGCTCAAACTTGCAATCCTCCGGCCTCAGCCTCCTGGAGTACAGAGACGTGCGGTACCACGCCTGGGTAAGGCTGATTTAGGGTTCACAAAGCGTAGAGTCATCGACCCTGTTTGATTTCTGCTCCCCAAGATGGACTTCCCTGCTCAAAGGCCCTCTCCTTCGGCAGGCGCAAGTGTTCCTGGAAGGGGTACGTGTGACGCTCTATCAGCCCTTTCCATGTTGGTATAAACAAATCCCTAGCAGGTTCTGCAAACAAATTTTAGATGAGAAAAGGGGGGCAGGGTCTCAGGAGCTGCAGAGAGAGGAAGCTGGAGCCTCAAACTCACCGCCAGGTCCTCTCGGGTCACGAAGCCTCTGTCCTTGGCGCCGCAGTCCTGGAAGAAGGTTTGCAGTTCTGCCTCCGCTTCCGAGGACCAGGACTCAGGCCCTGGGTCCCCCAGGGCATCCTGGCCGTCAGCTGGCCCTCTCATCTGTCGCCGACGGCTGGAGCCCAGCTTCCGGCCTTTCCGGTACGCTTTCTGTGCACTTTCCATGGGGCCCGGATGGGGGAGGGAGGAGAGGTGAGGGACCACAGGGCTGTGGGACACTGCCAGACCCTCTCTGGCTCCCGGGGCCCGGGTCAGGACACCTGTTCTGGTCTGTGCAGACTTCAGGACCCTTTCAGAAAAACATCAAAAGAGTGAGAACAGGGACCTCTGCGGAGCACCCAGGGAAATGTGAGCGTGGGGTGTGTTTCAATGCCGTTAAACAGTGGGAAATTTCTTAGGTGTGATAAAGTCATGTTGGAGAATTTCCTCATCTTTAAAAGGCTCTGAAGCCAGGTATGCAGCACTCTGAGAGGCTGACGCAGGAAGGTTGAGCCCAGCCTACGCAACCTAGGGAGACTGTGTCTCAAGACAATAAAAATAAAAAAGGGCTGGGCGTGGAGCTCAGGGCAGAGACCCTGGGTTCGATCCCCAGTAGCACCATACACACAAACACACACACACACACACACACACACACACACACACACACAGCTAAGGATGAAGTCACAGTGTCTGTAATTTCCCCTCAAATGGTTCCAAAGAAACAGAAACAAAGGAAAACATGAGTCGGGGTGGCGTGCGTGGAAGGAGAGTGGGCCAAGGGGTCACAACGTGGGGACCTGCGTGGTGGCCTGCACGGTTTGGTTTGCTCAGCTCTTCTGAGAGTTTGCAGCTCCCTCACTGAAGGGAGGTGGGCGGGGTGAAGGACAGGATTGGGGTGAACAGGCAAAGGGCTCCCCACCCAGCGCCTCCCTGGAATTCCCACTGCCCTGCCCATGTGGCCCTGAGAGCCGCTGGTCCCCGCCGCTGGCCTGGAGAGGGCCACGCCAGTCACGGGTCACTGTCCCCCGCCTGGAGAGCAGTGGCCTCTCCCTCTTGAGCAGCCGCCCCTGCTGCTTAGCTGCATGGCCCAGGCCTGTCCAGAGCCCTCCATGTGCCGGGTCCTTCTGGAACATGGCTGGTACTTAGCAAATATTTGCTGACTCTAGAATCAGGATCAAGCACTTTCCCTGCTGCTCAACCCACAGCAACAGCTGGGTAACTAGAGGCAGGGGTGATGCTGTTGGAGGAGGGAAATTCCCTTCCAGCCACGTGAAGGCTCCTATTGGACAGGCGGGAAACCGAGGGCAGCCTGGGAGGTCATGGTCTGCCCAGCCTTGATGCCTGTGGGACCAGAGGGAGCTGCAGACACTCAGGGGAGCCACCCAAGAGGGACCGGGACGTCGTGCAGGCCAGACTCGGGCAGGCAGGGTCCCGCTGTGAGGCACCTCACAGCCCAGTTCTCCAGCTGCCTTGCTTGTCCGGGCCTGGGGACAAGGAATCCACAGGACCCCATAGCCAGCGCGGCCTCGGGGACGTCGCTGGGGGCCAGGACTGGCAATCCCGTGATGCACGCGTCTAGGTTGGTCACAGAGCCCTGGCAGCTGCACAGCACCCTAAGGGCAGTTGGTGGCCCCCTTGAGGACAGCCCTGGCCACCCAGCGACATGGGGACAGGAGTCCCTCGGTCGCTCTGCACATGCCTGTGCACACATTTGCCCACATTTGCACCCCTGTGGCACTCAGTGCGTGCCAAGATCCTCCGTATAGCAGCTCAGAGTGTCACCTGAAAGCTGGCCAGCAGGGCTGCCCCCTTCCCTGCCACAAATCCCGGGTGACCTTGTGTCCCTCAACCCCACAACCTCACCCCGTGTCCCCCACCTAAGAGGTCACGCAAAGTCCACAGCCAAACATCCGCCAGCAGAGAGACAGAGACAGACTCGGGAGGCAGAGGCAAGACGGGGCAGTCACGGCACGGCATCTGCAGGTGCCTCAGGCCTCCCATCTCCTCCACTGTCCCAGAGCAGAAGGGCCAGAGGGTCCAGTAATAACTGTCACATTGTCCAGGTTGGGGGGCCTGGGACACTGCGAGGGCCGTGCTGCATCTCCTCGCCTCCCCTGCCCTCCCTCACCAGGAAACTGAGGCTCTAAGACATCAGCAGACTCTCCCGCGCACACACACTGTTGGTGGGGACAGACACCCCCTGCCTCAGCCTCTGCCCTGCGCCCTCCCTCACCCCCACAGACCAGGCCTGGCATCCCCAGGGGGATCCTACCTGGCAGCGGCTCCCAGGCACAGCCCCGAGCTCCTGACCCTGGCAAGGTGACAGCGGCCCCGAGCCACACGCCCGGGACGGTTAACAGCCCCCTCTCTCTCTTGCCCAATCACCCTTCCGCTCCTGCCAGCTAATCGCCTGCGTTCATCTGTGCCATTTCCTGTTGGAGGGACCCCTGGCCCTCCCTGCACGCCCTTGCCCCATGCGTCCACCCCACAGCCCAGGGCGTGCAGGCTGGGAACTGGGGTCTGGGGGCGGAGAGGGGGCTAAAGGTCCTCTAGCCTTGGTGGCAAAGCCAGAACCCAGGGCTCAGTCTCTGGGCCTGGGTTTCCAGCCAGCGCAGAGGCAGACCGCAGGGCTGCAAGGAAAGCTGGTGTGCGGAACTCCAGGCACACACACACACACCCTGCCTGTGGGTCCTCCTTCGCGGACAGTGTCGCGGAGGTCGGAGAGCGCAGTCCTGGGGCATAGGTACAGACACACAAGCCCTGGGACAGCATAAAGGACAGGTGAGGACAGATTCCAGTGCAGGTGGGAAGTAAGTGGGTGAAAGGTGCCCCTTTTTTGTTGTTGTTGTTTTTGAGATCAGATCTCGCTATGTAGTCCAGGCTGGCTTCAAACTCACAGCGATCCTCCTGCCTCAGCCTCCCAAGTAGTTGGGACTATAAGAGCACACCACTATGCCTGAAACAGTAAGCTTAATTTCTAAGCAATTAGATATTTTTGTAACAAATCATCCCTTTGATTCCCCTTTGTTCAGAGTGGGAAATTGGTATAGAGAGTTATTGAACTAAAGCAAGGCATTCATTTCGACAAATATTTACTGAGTACTGACTACAGTGAGCTGGTCACTCTGCCAACCTCTGATACGACAAGAGTAAAGGGGAAACTTCTGCAATGTACTGTCCAACAGGGACAGGTGCTGCAAAGAGAACTAACTGGGTGTGGTGTGTATGCCTGTGATCCCAGCACTCAGGAGGCTGAGGCAGGAGGATCACCGTAAGTTTGAGGGAAGGCTGAGCTATATAGTATATTCAAGGCCAGCCTGGACTGCATAGTGGGATCCTGTCTCTAACAAAAAAGAATGAGAGACAGAGAAAGGAAGAAATGGAAAGAAAGAAAGAGAGGAAGAAAGAGAAACAGCGAACAGTGAGAAGGAAGAGGATGATGCAGCAGTAGGGGGAGAACGTCAGGAAGAGGATCTGGAAATGTGTAGGCGGGAGCAGTGTGTGCAAAGGCCCTGTGGCAGGCACCTGCTGCAGACCTGGGCCAGTGAGGAGACCCAAGTGGTAAAGGGAAGAGCAGTGTAGATGGGGTCAGGAGTAGCAGGCGAGATCTGTAGGCCAGGTGAGGACCTGGGGTCACTGTGAGATGAAATCGATTTGTGATACAACAAGGTCCAACTTAGGTTATTTTTTTTATTTTATTATTTATTTATTTATTTATTTTGAGACAGGGTCTCACTCTGGAGCCCAGGCTGGCCTTGATCTTGCAGTGATCTTCCTGCCTCAGTCTCCAGAGTGCTGGGAATACAGGCGCCACCACACCTGGCCCAATTTAGATCTAAAAGGGGTCCTGCTGGCTGCTTTCATTCTTCAGAGACTGCGCTAGTCAAAGGCAGAAGCGTGGAGCAGTAAGGCCCGGAGTAGAGGCAATGCTTGAGTGGGCGGCAGCCGGAGGCGCGGAGGAGAGGTGATTGGACACTGGGGGCCTTTAGAAAGCAAAGTCTGCAGAGTTTGCTGAGAACTGGGGTAAATAAATAAGCCTGGTCACATGACCAGCCTGCTCTTGCCTGTACCAGTGCCAGCCACAGGGGAGAAACCTGCCCAGGCGGTCACCCACACCGAAATTGATGAAGCAGTTTAGATCTGGGGCTTTAGGAAACAGTGGGGCTAATTTTAAAATACATTGTAGCTGTACTTAAATACACTAAGCTCAGAAATGAAATTTTATAGCCAGGTGTGGTGATAAATACCAGGTAATACCAGCCTTCTGGGAGGCTGAGGCAGGAGGGTTGCAGTTCAAGTTCAGCCTGGGCCACTTAGTAAGATCCTGTCTCAAAATAAAAAATGGCTGGGGCTGTAGCTCGGCGTGAAGGCTAATGCTTGGATTCAGTCTGCTAAACTCAGCAGCAAGCTACTGCATTCTGGGGTGCCATGGTGAGGGCTAGGGCACAGGATAGGAGACCCTGGAGTCCCTGGTTCCAGCTCCCAGCTCCTAACTCTCCAGCAGGAGCTCAGGGTGGCAGGGGCGACGCGGGAGACCAGGGCTGCATTTGTGGGGCGCTTCTGGGAGATTGAGAAAACCGGGGTTACATCAGAGACCCCGAGGTGGCACAGGCAGGGCGGCTCCTGCTCCTCCCAGCACTGCTCCCTGGGCCGTACTTCTGCTTTCCCCCTGTGCTCGTCCTGTGGGCCAAACCCAGGCGAGTGACTGGCCTGGGCCTCTGTTTCTTCACCTGCGCAGGCACCAGGCGCCCCCATGGCAGGCTGGCTGTGAGGATTCAATAACATACACCATCCGGAACATCGGGACAAGGTCAGGAGAAGGACGGTCACGCCCTCCCCCCATTACTCAGCAGGGGCCACGCCCCGGGACCTGGGGCTGTGCTGGGGCAGGTGGGGTAGAGACTGGTTTGATGAGATTGGCGAGAGAAGGGCTCAGCTCAGGAGGTAAACTCAAGACACAGCGGGTGGAATCCTTCATTCAATTGAGGGCACGGTGCGGATGCTGAGATACAGCCGTGACCAAAAGCGGCACACACGGAGGCCTTCTCGGGAGCCCCCGCTTCTGCCAGGACCAACACCCAGCAGGTGACAGCTGCTTATAGCAGCTGTCGCTTCGCCCACGTCCCCAGGCCACGTCTGTGTCACCCGAAGCTTTGGCAGACAGTTCCAGCAGTCTGGTAACTTCCGCCTTCCCTGCCCTCTGTATCCGGGGATTTCCCAGAGCGTGCCCCGGGGCCGCCACACTCTCCACGCCCAGGGCAGCCACTGCGTTGGCGCTCTTGGCTCCCACTGATTTTTTTTTTTTTTGGAGGGATAATAAAATTTAAGAGAATGGAAAGCCGGGTGTGGTGGCGCATGCCTGTGATCTCAGCACTTGGAGGCTGGGGCAGGAGGAACGGTGCGAGTTTGAGACCAAACTTGTACTACAAAGTGAGCTCAAGGCCAGCCTGAACTGCATAGCGAGACCCTGTCTCTAAAAGACCAAAAAAAAAAAAAAAATAGACGATGGATACTCGAAAGGACAGTAAGCGTCTTTTAGCACAGGTCTCTCCGCAGGAGATGATGCTGGCAGCGAAGAGGTGGTGAGGACTCTGGCGCGCACAGCACCCCAGGGTCCAGCACCCCTGCAGGGAGGACCGAGGTGAGGCCTGGGCCGAGCTCTGGGGCAGCACTGGCTTCCGGGATGAGTGCAAGGCTGGCTGATGAGGGTGACGGCCACCGTAGGGCATCAGGTCGGCTGACTTTAGTGGACTGTTAGCAGCCTTGAAGAAAGAGGTCACGCCTGACTGGAGACAAGAATTTCAGAGCAGTATTCCCAGAGGAATTCCAGAGCAGCGTTCCAAGAGATCTTCATCTCTCGGAGGAGGCCTGAGGGCAGGATGTGCTCGGGATCAAGCTCCGCATCTGACCGTGAAGGTGTTGGAGCCCAGCAGAAGCCTGTCCCAGCGTCAGGACCTCTGCAGGGAAAGGGCTGAGTGCTGAGACCTGAATGCAGACACTGGGGGTGGACAGAGCTGAGAACTTGGCCCCCCAGCTTCCTTCAAACCTCCCGGCCTGCAGAGGGTGAGAGTGTCCCACCACCTGAACCACACAAAGATCCATCCTGAGTGGAGGCTTCTCAAGGTCATGCTCACCTTTCTCAGGATCTGTGCATGGTGGCTGCTGGCCTGTAATACCAGCACTCCAGAGGCTCAGACGGGAGCATCGCCAGGAGTTCAGGCAGGAGTTCAAGGCCTACCGGGGCTACATAGTGAGACTTTTGTCTCAAAAAACAATAGTGAAAAAAAATAGTGCAAAACTATTACAGACAACACACGGAACACAGGAAGAAATGGCACCAAGGTTTTAGGAGGCAGTTTATTACACCAGTGGGCCTGACTGGGATCTCTCCCAAAGAGTCAGAGCCCTGCCTGGCAGAATTTGGGGCCTTTAGAGGGAAAGCAAACAGGGAGTTACAAAGGCAGATTTGGTGCATTGTGATTGGAGGGTTGGGTGACATTATGGGTTGCTTAAGGGAGTTTAAACATCTCAAGTTATGTTCCAAGGCCATCAGCTAAACAAGCATGGGATAAACTTAGGAAGAAATGCACCGTTATCAGGCTTGTCTGGACATGTCCATTTGAGTTTGGCAGGCATTCTTGACAGGCTTTATTTAAAAATTTAATTTCCCTTTCAAAACCATCAATAGACAATAGATAGCCAGCTATGTTTCCCTAACTATGCACACAAAATCAAGTGGCTGGTCCATGGAACTGTGGTTTGCCCACCTCAGCTCTAGACAGTACTTAGGGTCAGGACTTAGTATTGCCTAAATTGGGAAGTATAGTCCCTGCTATTGGAGGAAATAATTCATTCACCACAAAAGCTCTATTTGTCTGGTTGAAACAGGGAAATCCAGGCCCCCCAGCTTCCAGTGTGGGGGTGGGGGTAGGGGAGGTGAGGGCTATTGGGTAGATAAGGAAGGGCTCATAGTGGCAGTCTCTCTCTGAACCAGGATTAACATCCTGGCAAAGACACCTGCAGCTGGTCTTCACACACTACTGAACTGGTCCTTAAATCTTGACACAGAAGGCTGACAGCTAGTGACATGGCCCACAGTTTGAACAGGTTTCAGTTCATAGTCAGCAAGCTCCAAGCCAGGGTGGTGTGGCAGAGGAGGAAGAGCTCAAGGCGCGGTAGCTTGAAGCAGAGAGGGATCAAAGGAGAAGGAGGGAAATATATATATACCCTTCCAGACCACGCCCCCAGGGACCCACCTCCTCCAATCAGGCTTCACTTTGAAATATCACATTTGGCTATAAGCCATCAGTGGATCAACTGATGAATATCCTACTCCGATCATCCAATCACCTCCCCAAACCCCTACCTATGAGCCCATGAGACTATGGAGGGGCATCTAGATATAAACCACACCAGGGACCAAACAGAAGTTTCTAAAATTCTCTCCCCAGTCCAGCTGGTAAATCAGAAGCAATGCCACATTTCAAGCAGGATTACAGAGGAAAGTGATTCCCTCAGAAGCTTATAGGATGTGGAGGTCTTCATACTTCATACTTCATAGAAGCCACACTGCTAGAGTAGTCATCATTCTAGGAATTTCTAGAATAGTGTACCCACCCTCTGACTCTATGACAAACAGCTGCTTTCCAGTTCCTATCAGGAATAGAGATCAGAAGTGGTTTGCAACCACATTCCCTGCAAAAAATTCAGAGATCTGTGGAATTGTGCAGTGGTCACACGACCTGGGACCTGCTGCCACATTTTCTCCATGATCCAGGACAATTTATTCCTCTGCTTTTTTATTAGTATACACTTGCCATATGTAGTAAATACTCTCATCGTGGGGGAATTGACACATACACATGTAACAGCTTGAACCTTTTCCCTTCCCATCCTGTCCCCTCCCTCCTGTCTCATCTCCGGATCCCTTCCCATCCCTTTGAAAAACCAATTCTGATTCACTGAGCTAATGATGGACAATTTGTATCTCACACCCCCTACCACTTTTTTTATTTGGACTTCAGAGCAGTATTCTCAACCCTGCTCCAGCTCATCCATGAGTTGACCTGGTTAGTTGCACAATGGAGTGGAATTTAGAACCTCTCAGAGAGGGTTTGGATTAGGGGTCAAAGCCTGGCCCTGCATCGTGGAGGAATCACCAGAACCTAAAAAGTAGCTCTGGGTCCAATTGCAGACTCAGGCCCAAATAAATGGCTATTGTTTAAGCCACTAAGTGTTGGGATGAGTTTGTTCTGTTTTGTATTTTTTTTTAAAGACAGGGTCAAACTATGCAGTTCAGGCTGGCCTTGAACTTACTATGTAGCTCAGGAATGGTTAATTATGGATAGAAAACCAGACATGCCTGTAGTGGAATAGTCCTCTGTTCTTTTTTGAACCCCGGGCCTCTTGTAGGCCAAGCAAATGCTCTTTCTTCTCCAATCACTTTCTCTCTCCTCTGGTGCGGAGTGTTCACCGAAGGTCTTCTCACTAAGCTATAGCTCAACCTTTCTTCTTTATTTTTCAGTTTGGGACAGGGTTTCAGGAAATCACAAAGTCGCCTATGTTGTACTTGAACTTGGGAACTTCCTGCTTCAGCCTCCCAGAGTGCTGGGATTATGGGGGTGCACTGCATGCCTGATTATTCTTTATAGGTGTTGTATAGTAATCCACTATCTAAATATACCAAAAATTCCAAGTCTCTTCTTTTGTTGAGATTCCAGTTATTTCTAGTTTGGGTCTGTGGTAATGTTGATAGAATATTTTTTGTATCTTCTGGTGGATAGGTCATTTGTGTAGAAGTCTTACATGGAATAGACTTAGTGGGCTGTAGGATAGGAATGATGAGCATCTTCGGAAGGTATTATTACTTTTCCAAAGTAGTTGAAACAGGAGCTGGGGATATAGCTCAGTGGTGCAGTGCCTGCCAAAATAGTTGAAACAAACTGGTGGTTCAACTCAGTGGTAGAGCATTTGCCCAGAATATGTGAGATGCGGTGTTCAAGCCCCCAGCACCACAAAAGATTGAGATATGAGTTCCAGTTGCTCCATATCTTTGTCAACACTTAGCGCTGACAGTCTTTTTCACTTTATGCATTCCGGTAGGTACGTAGTGGTATCTTGTGGTTTTATTTTTTTGTGGTATTGGGGACTGAAGCTAGGGGCCTTTGCACTCAGTGACATCCCCAGCCCTTTTTATTTTTTTGAGACAGGATCTCACTAAATCACTAACTTAGGGTTTGAAGATGTGATCCTCCTGTCACAGCCTCCCAGATGGCTGAGATTATAAGCGTGTGCTGCCCTGCTTGGTTTATTATGGTTGCAATGTGCATTTCCCCCATGAGTAATGATGTTAAACTACAATATATTCTTTAAAAAAAAAAAAGACTACCTGAAAAACCAGGGTATGTCAATATCCCGTTGCCACAATGTCAATATATTTTACTATCACCAAGTGATGGTCTTTGCAGAGATGTGATGACAGATTATTTTGGTTTTTGTTGATTTCTGCTGCAAGGTCTTTGTTTGCTAAGCTTCCTGAAGTTTAAAAATTTACTATGCAAACCAACTCCCAGAACATTGACCTATTTGCCCTCATAAATGGACAGGAACGCGTAATGACCACCACAGTGATACTGCAAAGTCATCAGGAGATATTTATTAAGCACCAGCTGTGTACCCAGTACTGTGGGAGGGCTGTGAAGGACACGGATTAGCACAGGGGTGGTCCCTGCCCTCGAGAGGTTTACAGTGTAGGTGAAGACAGTCAGTGTCACACACTGAGCGCCCAGGGGACACAGCCCCAGTCCAGCCAGGATGTTACAGGAGCCAGAGGGTGTTTGGGGTCAGACCCACTAAGTGCTTTGGTGCCTCCAGGAGGTCAGTGTTCAGTGCGGGGACAGAGTCACCGCCACCCCAAGCTCCTATCAGCCCACCGAGGCACCTCCCCTGGTCCCACGGCCTCTGTCTGGGTCTGACCTCTTGTTCAAATGTTACTCAAAGTGCAGGGAGACTGGGAGGGAGGGCTGGGATGGAGACAGTTGCCGTCGATCACCTATGGCTCCCGAGGGCTGGGGTCTCTGTCCTGCAGACCCACACTCCCCATCCCACACTCCTAACAGAACAACAGGGAATTCTATGGGGCCATCCAGGACTCTCCCCAGAGCTAAAAGGTGCCTGCTGGGGTGCTACCTGAGGTAGAACTTGGGAGCCCTACATCTGGGTGTCGAGGGACAGGTGCCCACAGCTGCCCCTCACAGCCAATGGGTACTGGAGATGAAGGACTTGGGGGAGGGGAGAGCAGCAGAGGGGCCCTGAGATCCAGCTGGGGAATGAGCACAGCCGGGGGCCCCCCAAAAGTAGAGAAGGATCCGGGCTTCCTGGGGGGGTGTGGCACACGGGTCTGGGAGTGAGGCTGCTACAGGACCCGATGTTCAACTGGACAGAAAGGGGCATCAAGGCCAGAGTGGGGGTCTGTCCCGGGCTGTGCCCACTTCACGGTCACCTGCCCGACTCCAGAGGAGGTAAGGAGACCCCAGCGTCTGTGATGATGTCCCTCCTTGGCTGGGTCCCCTTCAAAGTGCTGTCATCCATTTATTCCTAGAGTCCGAGGATTCAGGCTGAGTCAGAGGGCAGAGAGAAGGAAGGAGTTGGGTCCCTCTGGTCAGTGCCACCGGTGGGGGAGGGGAGAGGAGGGCGCAGCGGGCGTGACGCCAGGCCGCACCGTCCACAGGAGATGGGGGACAAAGAACGTAGAAGGTTTTAAATAACATTTCATACAATAAAAATACCCAGCGCTCTGCAAGCCTACAATTCCAGGGCCTAATTTCTTTTTTTAAATAATTCTAATGCCAGAGGCTGGGTTGGGGCTGGGGGGTGCGGGGCAGGCAGGTATGTACACAAGGAAGAGCTTAAATTAAAACACAAATAATAATTAAGACGCACGAAGGGGAGGATGAAGGCAGAAGGTGTGGACGGGACGGGGCCGGTGGCCCGCCCATTTCTGGGAGCCTGAAGCTTCCAGCTGGGAGATCAGGGCTTCCTCTTGCAGAAGACCAGGCGGCGCTTGGAGTGGTAGAAATCTGTGGGAACAGGATGGCGTTAGCCTGGCCAGCCCAGACAGACCCAGGGGGGGGGGGGCGGCACACACTGCCACCTATGGGTGGGGATCTCAGGGAACCTCCATTTGTCACCCAGGGTGTGTATGGGGACCCTACACTGCTGCCCAGACAGCCAGACAAGGCCAAGGCTCTGCACCCGGGGTTTCCGGCCATCACCAGGTCAGCACGTGTGGGTTCCGTGAGATCCAACTACTCGTGCTGCACATGGCCTCCTGCATGGACAGTGATTATCACTGTCACCAGCATCAGATCCCAGCCCAGGACAGCCGCCTTCCCCCTCTGCCTCAGCTTCCTCGCTTAGGAAAGCAGGATCGCAAAAGGTGTAGCACTGTAGGGTTCAGTGAAATGCTGCCTGTCCAGGCTCTGGTCTAAGATCTAGCATGAAAAGTGTTCAAAAGTCAGCAATGTCTGCTTTTTCTTTTCTTTCCTTCTTTTTTTTTTTTTTTTTTAGACAGGGTCTTACGCAGCCCAGGCTGGCCTTGAACTCACTATGCAGGTCAGGCTGGCCGCACACCAGCAGCAATCCTCCCACCTCAGCCTCCCGAGTGCTGGGATCCCAGGCGTGCACCACCAGGCCCGCTGTTTCCTTCACTCTTTATCCAGCACCTACTCTGCGCCCCAGTTGTTCTGGGTGCTGGGAATTTGGCAATGGATGAGAGACACGGGGCTCTCTCTCTCGTAAGGAGCTGTCGGGGCGAGGGAGGGACAGGACGTACATGCAACAGGAGGAGGGCAAAGTCTGGATAGGGCAGTGTACAGGTTATCAGCACCAGTCTCTGCAACCCTCTGCACAACTCAGTCCCTCTCTGAATCCTGCGCCCTTGTTCTTAAAGGGTGGCAAGGAGGTCCCGTGGCCCAGGGCTGCTGCAACGACTGAACAAGACCCGCCTTAGAAGCTGCAGAGTCTGGCCTGTCATTTGGCCCCAGCACATGTTAGCTAGCAGGTCTCTGCTGCAGCCTTGCTGTGCGCCCTCAAGCAGGTCACCTGACCCCTCT
Organism: Dinomys branickii; assembly: GCA_004027595.1. Classification (NCBI taxonomy): domain Eukaryota; kingdom Metazoa; phylum Chordata; class Mammalia; order Rodentia; family Dinomyidae; genus Dinomys; species Dinomys branickii. Next base: position 19,251 of record PVLD010001064.1, on the reverse strand, counting down.
GGGCTGGTGTAAGCCCTTAGATCTCAGAGTCTGTGGGTCCTGGTTCCCCCCAGCGTCCTCCCCTGTACCCGTGCTCACCGGTCATGCTGGTCTGCCGCCGTTTTCGGCTCTGAGAGGTTCCTGGAGCCCCTGGAGACACCTCGGGCTGCTCAGAGGATCGAGGCACGAGGGTGCAGGACAGCGACAGGTCCACGTGGTCCTCCTGAGCCATTGTCCCCTGCAGCAGGGCAGCTGAGGGGCTGGGCCGCCTGCCCCCTCCTGTGTCATCTCGGCTGCCACAGGAACCTGGGCTCAGGCAGAACTTAGACACCCCCAGGCCACGCACAGGCTCCCAGACGAAGTCGCCTTCCAGCGGTGTCTCGGTGACGAAGTCGAAGTTCCACCGTTGCCGGGCCTCCAGCAGGCAGCTGGCCATGAGAGCGTCGCAGTCACGGCGCAGCTGCTCACTGTCCACAGGGCCAAAGAGGCGGCGGCAGGCCTTGCTGCTGTGCGGGACCTGGCGGGCGTCCCCAGAAGGCTGTGACATGGCGCCTGGGCTGGGACAGGAGGAAGGCCGGTCACTAGGGCAACAGGGTCCCCACAGTGCTGCCTCCTGGACAGCTCACTGCCAGGGTCTCTCTGGTCCCTTGCAGCTGCTTTTCATCACCATCTTCCCACGGAGTCCCGCAGACATGGGGGCACAGCTCAGCCAGCCAGCACCCCAAGGTCACAGGGGAGCCAAGGACAAGCTATGTCCACAAATGCAAGCGCACTGAGGTAGCAGGGCTCAGGGCCCTGTTTATCACCTACATTACGAGCTAACATCACTTTGCTCTTTCCTCTGGGGGTCCTTCTAGGGGTGAACATCCCAGCTTCTTGGAACTGAGAATCCAACATTTTCCTAGTCAGAGCCTTGGACTCATCCCAAACCAGCACCTGGCCATGGCTCTTCCAGCCTCCTAAACCCCTCCGCAGTTGCTGTGTAGCCTGGTGTGCTTCCTTTGCAGCCCCAGGGCCTTCCAAGGCCCTACTGCTGCCCAGCTGGGGTAACCCAGCACCGAAAATTAATGTGCCCTGGATTTGGGGTTAAAAAAAAGCATGTTACCCTCGAGGGTAGGTGTGCATGTAGCACATCCGTAATCTCAACTAATCAGGAGGCTGAGGCAGGAGGATCTCATGTCTGAAATCTATCTGGGTAACTTAGCAAGACTGTCTCAAAATGAAAAATAAAAAGGGCTGGGGATGTAGCTCAGTGGTAGAGCACTCACCTAGCAGATGTGAGGCCCTCAGTTCCACCCTGAGCTCTAAGTGGGGGCAGGGTGGACACCAGGTTATCCTAGCTGTGCTGTGTAACAAGAAACCACTTCTCCTTGTCTACAAATGAGGCCATGGGCAGTTTAAGGAGAGTGACTTGGTTTTCGTTTTTGTCTTTTTTTTTTTTGAGACAAGGTCTCACTATGCAGTTCAGGCTACCATTGAGTTCACTTTGTAGCCCAGGCTGTCTCAAACTTGCAATGATCCTCCTGCCTCAGCCTCCTGAGTGCTGGGATTACAGGCCTGCGCCACCACGCCTGGCTAAGGAGAGTGACTTGGAAGCGTGCTTGGGCCCTGGTCAGGGAAGCCAGTCGTCATTCAGGGCAGCTGGAAGTTTCAAGGCTGTGTGTGTGTTCTGGTGGAGCAGACAGAGGGTCACCGTGCACGGGTGACCTAACATCTCTGGTCTACTTGCCTGCTCCACACAATGGGGGCACTGTGTCTTGGGCCCCATGCAGGGACATTGGAACCCTTAGAAAATCAAGTGCTGCAGTTTCTCTCTGCCTGGGGCTCTGTACCACCCACTGCAGACAGCAGCTGACAGGTGCTGAAGGCTGAGGGCCTTTCCCAAGGTGTCATCAGGCAGATGGCCTCAGGGACAGGAGGGGCTGGGCCAGGCAGGGCAAGGCCGGCACTCTTGAGCCACACCCTGCCAGGTGCATCAGGTGACCCGAAGTCTAGACGCTTCCCAGCCCCAGTCCCAGGAACCCGTTTTACAGGTACAGAAAATTAGAGGTGCTGTCTACCCAGCCCCTCCCCTCCACCTAGACAGGGAAAACTGGGGGCCAGCTTGGCCGTTCAAGCCTGGTGCTGCCTGCCCGCCCTGACCCCTGGCTGTGTCCAACAGCAAGACAGCAGGGTGCTGGGCCACTTATCCTGCCTGGCCTGGGCTGACCCAAAGATGGTGGAGCGGCAGGGTGGTAGAGGAGACTGGGTTTTCAGGGCAAACACACCCAGGCTGCATAGCAGGCTTTAGGGGCAGTAGTGTGGAGAGCTTATGAAACTCTCCTCTAAATCAAGCAGGTAAACGGGCCAAGGTCCACTGTCCCATAAAAAGGTCACTCAGGGCCGCAGACAAAGCCCCGCCCCCCAAACCTCTGGCCATCCTTATCAGGGCAGGCAGTGGGATGTACTCATAGTTTCCAAGCAGTTTACAACTTCTTTTTACAGGAGAGGTAACAAGATTCAGAGAAGTTAAATAACTTGTCCAAGGTCACACAGCTCACAGGTGGCACAGGCAACATTTGCACCTAGCCTTGTTTGCCCTAGGTCCCGTGTTCCAGGGCGGAACACGATTCTCACGTTAATCAGTGCTAAATTGCCCAGGATGGGCTTAAATTGCAATCCTTCCGCCTCAGCCTCCAGAGTGCTGGGATTACAGGTGTGCATCACTATGCACCACGCTATAGGGGTCTTCTTTCTTGGGCGGAGTGTGACCCTCCGTTGTTCCTGTGCGCAAAAGCGGCGATTGCTCCGCGGGCAGCGGGTCGGCTCCTCGCGCAAAGGCCGCGAGGGGGCGCCGGGCTCCAGGAAATCCCGCGCGGGGCTGAGGCGCGTGGGCAGGGCCCCGGACAGCGGCCGCGACTGGTGATGACTCAGTTTCCTGCCAAGCCGCTCCCCGCCCGCCTGCCCGCGCGCCAAAACCTCGCTTCCACTCCGGCCGCGCGCGTCACTCGGGGTGGGGACGGGGCGGGGAGTGGAGAAGGAGGGAACGGGGACTGGGGACTGTGAACTCGTCACGCTGAGCGGGCGGCTCTCGAAACTCCCGCGGCCGTGGGGAACTGCGCGCGCGGGCTGAGTCCGACACACGCGCGTGCATCGACTCCCCCCCGCGCGCGCGCACACGCAGGGGCGCGCCGAGACGCGGCCGCTCCGCCTTATCTCCACGCCCAAAGCACGGGATGAGTCAGATCCCAGGAAAATAAAAATAGACGAGAGCAAGAAAACAAAACTGCCCCGGAGCCCTCCCAGAAACGCGACGTGGAGGGACAGAAATAGAAAGGAAGCCCCGGGCAACCCCAGGGCCAGAGCCACGGAGACCTGGGGCGCGCGGCGGGCGCGGCGTCCCCGCCCCGGTCCCGCGGATGCGCCCGCCCGGGCCCGCGTCCTCCTCTGGGACCTGGGGACCCCGCGCCCCCGATGCGCGAGGCCCGAGGGCGCGCCGGACACCGGAGACCTCCTGGTGTCCCGCCTCCCTGGGAACAGCCTGTGCGGGCCAAATAGGTCACTGTGCTGACGGGCAGGACAGGGACTGCGCGGGCGGGAAGGGGACTTCTGGGGGCCGCTGTTCCCCAGCCGGGGCGGGGCTCTGATCTCACTGCCCGTCCCCCCGTGGTCTCTGTCATCGTGAGTCACCTCCTCGCGCGTCCTCGGGACATGTCCTGGCACGTTCCCGGGATCCAGGGACAGCCCGCGCTGACCTCCGCGCCCAGCGGGGCGGGGACGCGAGCGGTGTAAGGACCTGGACCTCGGGCGCCGGGACAGAGCAGCCCCAGGGGACCCGAGCATCGCCCGGTCGGGTCTCCCGTGAGCTCGCTCGCTCCATTCCGCTTCCCATCCCTCTCGGGGATACGACTCTGTCCCCACCCTCGAGGACGGCTGGCGTCCCGGGCTCGAGATCCCACTCTCCATGCGAGTCCTCGATGCAGCTCAGCCCGCGCCACGCCCTCGGGTCCCGAGGTCCGCGACCACAAACGCTGCGCGGTCAGACCCACGCTGTCACCTCCCGCGGAAACACCTGCGAGGCCAGCGCGCACGGCGGACAAGCAGCCCACGGGCACTCGCGGACACACGGGTGCCCTTCGCGGATGCCTAACCTCTTCTCGCGTCTCGGCGTCCCCGCGGCTCCGTGCGCAGTCCGATCCCCGACCTACGCTCTCTGTTCCCTGATCCAGTTCGCAACGCAGGGCTCGGCAGCTGCTACACCTCTGCGGCCGCTGTCCCCAGCGCCGGGTTATAAACGCTGGGCTGTAAGGACGGCTCCGCCCCGCGCGGTGGGCGGTCCGCGGGCGGGCAGGTGGGCGGGTCCTGCCGGCCGCTGCAGTCCTCGCTCCAGCTCTGTCGCCGGTCCCTGTGCCGGACACGGACGCATGTGCCCACCAGCGGGGCCACAATCGGGGACGGCAGTCCTCGGAAGGGGACAGCATTGTGAGGACAAGCCCCTCGGAGGGCCCACACTGACCGCCCCTGATCTGGGGCAGGGTTTCTAACCTGTGGCCGATTGATTGACTGCAGGAAAAGGAGAGCAGTCGTCTCGGGGATGTTCTTTACAGGGCCATGCGGTGCTGGGCCAACTGAGGCTCGCAGTCCAATGACCCGGCTCTGCTCACAAAGCAAATAAACGGTCACAGTTGGCCCTTTGCATTGTGACAGAGCCCTCTGCTTACCATCTTGTATTTCTGAGTCCCTTTACTGAAAAGACATTGGTAAGGGACAATTCTGGAAGTGTCCGATAATACTTCTGAAAGGTACAGACACAAGGTGGACATAGTGGCACACACCTGTGATCTCAACACCCAGGAGGCTGAGGCAGGAGGATTGCCATAAGTTCGAGCCCAGCCTGGGCTACAGAGTGAGTTCAAGGCCAGCCAGAACTGCATAGTGAGACTTGGTCTCAAAAAGAAAAAGAAGGATACAGTGAGGGTCCCAGCTGCCCCTTTAAAGGCCTTCACTGCCCCCCTTTTGCCTCCTGCCTTCACCTGAAACATCTGCAGTTTGCTTTTCAGAAACTAATCAATGGAGTGCCCATCTGAACAGAAATCCCACTAAAAAATAGACTCTTGGCTGTGAGCAGCTAGGACTGCACATCTCGGGCTGCTGAGTGCTTCGAAGTCTCTGCCCGGACATGCCCAGCTTCCTCTCTGTGCGCTGACCTCCGGAGCTCCAGCCTCCTGCACTCCTCCGCTCGCCTGTCCTGCAGGAGGAGGGAGCTTCAGGGGTTTGGGGCGCAGCCCCTGGACCCTCGCCCACCTGGCCCTGGAGTCCCTCCTCCTGGTCGCTGGGCTCACCCAGCCCTGGCCCTGTGTCCATCTCCTCCCCACACCATGCCCTGCGAAGACTGGGCTGTCACTGTCCAGGGGAGAGCGGGCGGGCGCAGCCGCCCCTGCCCCCAGGCCCCTGGGCCTTCGGAGGCCTAAATAGACTTGTCATTGTCTGTGTGTTTACTTTGGGGGAGGAGAAGGTTCTCAGTGAAGGTTTGTGGTGAATTATTTAAAGTTTTGTGGTGCTGAGCTTCACAATAAAACAATTCTTTTTGTTGTTGTTGACGTTAGGAAGTAGTTTTTTTCTTTAAATAACTAGCTCACCACTACCACAGCCGGTGCCTATGTGCAGCCCCCAGAACTTAGGCGGCTGGGCTGGAGGACGGAGGTGAGGTACAAGGAAAGACAGGTGAAAAGGAGATAAAGAAAATCCTGATTTAAAAACTGTACTTGCAGGAAAAACTGCAGCTTCAGCACAGTTACCCAAGATGATGAAGTCCCCCGGTGTGCCCCCCCTTCCGCCCCCATTCCAGGAAGCTCAGCCCGAGTCCCTAAGGCTCTTAAAACTGGAAAAAACTGCGCTGGGCCACGCTGTGCACCTGCACCCTTTACCCAGGCCCAGGCCTGGCCCTGGCCCCGGCCCCGCCCCCTCAGGCGAGGCCCTTACTAAGTGGTGCCTGGATCTCCAAACTCTGCAACCTACCGGGTGCACGGAGGAAGCTGAGGTCCCATCTCCTCTTGGGGGGAACCTCCTCGGACCCTGTCCAAGGACAGAGGGAGGCTTAGCCTGGGGACAGTAGGTCCGACCAGCTCCTGCCCCAGACGCGGGGAAGTGACCTTAAAGGGGAGGGAAGCCCAGGCCTGAATAAGGATGTGAAGCAGGCCAGTGGAGGCTGCAGGAGCTACCCAGGAAGGGACAGGAAGTATGAAAACAATGTCACCGCTTCTTAGAAAAGGACCGGGGACTCCCAGACGGTGACAGTCATCTTTCACAGGAATTCACCTCCACACAGGCTCCCGAGAAGTGAGACCCTCAGAGAAAAGAGGGAACAGAGAAACATACTGAGCCCGAGAAGTCCTGCTGGCTTTTTCTTTTTTTTTTTAAAGTAACGAGTTCGGGAGTCGCTGAGCTCTAATGCAGCAGGAGGGGGCTGAGAAATGTGGATGAGCTCAGGGGCCTAGCTGGTTATACTGTCACAGAGGAACCGGTGACAGAATTCATGCCACAAAGTCCAGGCCCCCAAGGCTACCACACAAGCTTAAAATGTCACCTTTGGAAATTCATGCCTTCTATGAAGTTCTATTCTACATTCAGTACGTTCACACCATAGCTGGGCATGGTGGCACCTGCTTGGATTCCCAGTAACCTGGGAGGCTGAGGCAGGAGGATTACAAATTCAAGCTCAGCCTAGGTAAGTTAGCAATTTAGCAAGACCCTGACTCCAGATGAAAAATAAAAAATACAAGGTTGGGGATATAGCTCAGTGCCACAAACACCTGCCTGGCAAGTGCAAGGTCCTGAGTTTGATTTCCAGTACCAAAAAAAAAAGAGCTAGAGATGTGGTTAAGTGAGAGGGCCCTTGCCTTGAACCCAGTACAAGGAGTGCATATAGGCCCAGGGCTTAGCCTGGCACCCAGAAACTGGTATGTAAATGCTCTTGGGAGGAGCACTCTGAGAAATGTATAATCACTCAAGCGGCAACGGGTGTCTTTGTTAGGTTTCCCACAGCACAGTGAAGTGGAGATTGGGGTAAGGAGGGTTATTGAGGTGCAGCCCATTGCAGTCCGTACCGGCCTGGTAAGGGAAGCGAGCCCAGAGGAGCTGGCTCCGATGCACACAGGAGGTAGGAGGCCTGTAGAGGCCCAAATGGACCCTGTCCGGAACTGAGGAGCTGGGGTGGGAGCTGGGGGCTGGGTCTTCACAGCTCTGCTTCAGTGGTCACTTGGATGTGCAGCCGGGCTGCATGCCCTGGGGTGGCAGGGGGTGCTGCCCTCCAGCTGGAGAGCCTTACCCGAGACCAAGTCCCAAAGAGGGATTCAATTGTAACCCTGGGGGCTGGGGATATAGCTCAGTGGAATAAGCGCCTGCCTTGCAAGCGCGGGGTCCTGAGTTCAATCCCCAGTACCGCCAAAGGAAAAAAACAAAATCAATTGTAACCCTGCTTGGAAGCCACCAGCCGCAGTGTTTCTGAGAAGTCTGCTGAACTCCTACGCCTCCCTCATGACCCACCCTTCATAACCCTCAGAGAGCAGGCCTCCACAGAGCACCCTGGGAGCTCTGCTGGCCTGCTTGGTTCCTGTGCAGACTGAGCCCTCTGGGCTGGGAGCTGGGAAGGGGTGAGTCGTATGTAGACTCAGTCCTGGGCTCCGTGCATATTTATGGAAGGGCCATTTGGGGCCTGCAGGCTTCTGTACCGCTCTTTAATTTATTTATCCACTTAAGCATTCACTCATTAAAAATTTTTTTTTAACCTTCAGTGTTCAAACCAAAAACTCAATCACTTCCACTTGCTGGCATTTTCCTGTGTTTCCTGTTACCTAGAAGCATTCACCATCATGAATTTTATGTGTCACAGTAAAATAATCATTTATCCTAAGTGGCCAAGACAGTGAGTCTCCCCCATTTTCCCAGTTGCACTCCCAACATTTCCCACACTGCCCACCCCAGGGCCACGTGACTGGTTCCAGCCAATGAAACTGAGTAGAAGTGGCATCCATCTCCTGGGGGCCCAGGCCAGGGGACTTCCTGTCCTCCACAGCCTTGGCAAAACTAGGTCTCTATGGTGCCTGGGTCCACTGGAGACTGTGTGGAGTAGGGTGCCTACAACTGGCAGGATGAGTCCGGGAGGAGGAAGAAGGCCTTGTGTGAATTCCCTGAATCTGGGAGCCTGTTTGTTATGCAGCACAACCTAACATACAATTTCCCTGAGGCAGGGCGGTGCATGGAAGTCTGTGTCACCCAGTGAAATACATCTGAGTATTCACACTCTTCTGAGAAGCTGCCTCTTAACTATGTCTAGCTTGTGACTCTTTCTTTTTCTTTTTGTAGTACTGGGGTTCAAACTCAGGACCTCACGCTTTCCAGGCAGGCACTTCCTCCACTGAGCTATATCCCCAGCCCACTAGCTTGTGACTCTTTCAAACAACAGAATAGGACACAAGCCATCCTATGCCAGTTCCAGGCTTGAGTCTAAAGCAAGTCTAGCAAAAGGACTGCTTTTCCTTTCTGTTTGTTTTTTGTCTTTTCAGACAGACTGGCCTCAAATTCACAGCAATCCTTCTGCCTCGGACTCCCAAATGCTGGGATTATAAGTGTGCATCCTTCATGCCCAGCATGGAGGACCCTTGCATCACCATGTAAAGTGTTTCATTGGGGTTTGGGATGCAGCTCAGTAGTAGGGTGCTTGTCTAGCATGCACAAAGTCCTGGGTTCCATCCCCAGGTGTGTGATTGTTCTAAGAGCACCAGCTGTGAGAAGTCATGTGCCGGATAACCGAACCCCCCTCCCCAGCTAATCTCCCAGCCCCAGCTGCCAGCCCTGAAAGGGTCACCTTGGAACTGATCCCCAGGACCAGCTGAATTCCCCAGCTAAAGCCACAGGCGTAGAGACAATCCACCACCCACCAGCAGCCTTTGCCTAAGTTTATTTTTTTTATTTTTTATTTTTTTTTGGTACTGGAAATGGAACTCAGGACCTTGCATGCCAGGCAGGTGCTATGCCGCTGAGCTATGTTTCCAGCCCTTCTAAGTTTTATCATTGTGAGCAAACAAATGACTTTGATTGTCACTGTGCTATTGAAGCTTCTTAGGCAGTGAAACAGCACTAAAATATGGTTCAGTCATTTTCTGTTTTTTAAACTAATTATTCCAAGCGCCTGCCTAGCAAGTGCAAGGTCCTGAGTTCGATCCCCAGTACCGCCAAAAAAAAAAAAATTCCACTTTAAACTAATTATTCCTTTTGTGGATGGATGGGCATTTGAGTTATTTCCAGTGTTTTCTTTTTTTTTTTTTTTTGAGACACACCAGCCAGCGTATCTCCTGGGTTTACATGTAGGAGTACAATTGTCCCACAGTGTCCTGTCCTTGGCATTGTGACTTCAGCATCAGTCTCTCTCTTCAGGATCACTGGAACAAGTCTAGCATGAGTACATGCTGGAGATTATCATTGCTTGCATTTTTGTGGAGGAATCCAAAGAAAATACTGGCATTTCAAATACTGTGACAGTGAGGAATAGATTCTTAGTGGCCAGCGATACAGACCTGGAGCTGGATCTCAAAGCCCTAAGCCACTCCTGCCCCAGGTCTTTAGCTAAGAACAGCCTTCTGGATGGATGCCCTCAGTGAGCAGGAATTATAGCCGGAGGTATTGCTCACCTGGGAAGCTGAGGCAGGAGGATTGCAAGTTCTAGCCTAGTGGGGGTAATTTAGTGACTGATTTCTGTCTCAAAATAAAAAACAAAAAAAGGGGGCTGGGGATATAGCTCAGTGGAATAAGTGCCTGCCTAGCAGGTGCAGGGTCCTGAGTTCAATCCCCAGTACCGCCAAAAAAAAAAAAAAAAGAACAAAAAACAAAAAAAGGCCTAGGGATGTAGCTCTTTGCAAAGGCCCTGGGTTCAATCTTTAGAAAAAGGAAAGTAAAAAGAAAAACAGAATGGGAGTTACACATTCTTCGCTATGTTTCTTCCCTAATAAATTATTTTTAAGGCCCTCAAGAAGGTGGAGCATGCACACATCAAGGAGCGGAGGGCTTGCCCTGGGGCCCGTTTGCCACCTCGCCCTGGCCTCCTCCCCTCCGCCCACCCTGTACAGGGAAGGAGATGCCAGGGCTGAGGAGGAGGAATGGCTGGGTGGTACTGGCAGGGGTCAAGGCAGGGCAGGGCTCTAGCTGTGCCCCATCGCCCTGCCCCCTCCCCTCAGCTGCTTCTTGTGTCTCTTCTCAGGGATCACAATGGCACGACAGGCACTGAGGACTCAGCAGCTGCTGGCAGCCCCACGACAGCCGGTTCAGAGCAGGGACTGGGGTCCTCTGTGTGCGCCTGCCGGGAGGAGAGACACCGCTCACATCTCCTGGGTGCAGTGCAGCAGCTCCGGGTGGCAGGGTTCTGACCTCTGGGTGACCAGGGAGCCAGGCACTCTGCATCCTTCGACACCACTGAGCCCAGGCTCTGCTGCCGAGGAGGGTGGAAGGGTTCAAAGCAGGCGCAGGCACTGTGCCACACCTGGCTGGGAAGGGTGGTGCAACTTGCACACCTCGCCTTTGGTAAGAACTTGACATGCGTGCTGCACCCCTAGGACAGCCCTCCGATGGGGACACAGATGTGTGCTGACCTTTCCCTCAGGCAGGGAACAGGCTGATGAGGCCCCTTCCTCCCCATCTTCCTACAAAGGGGTCTTCTCTTACCCAGTCCCTGGACACAGCCACAAGGGCGGCCCCACTTCTGCATTGCTGAGGGGCCTCGGGCCTCTGTGTTCTCACCTGTAAAGTGGGTGCTCTCCTGGCTAGAATCCACTGCTCCCCCCAAGGGGCTGAACCACGTGCAGACTTGGAGCCTTATAGTTCTCAGGGGAGGAAGCACACACAAAGGGACACTGTGTGCAATCGGGTCACACAGCGGGGCTGAGCTTCCCCTCCCCACCACCGGGGCTTTTTTTTTTTTTAAGGACTTGACATCAAAGTCTGGGAAGTCACTGGAGCGGAATGCTGGCAAACCCCTTACTCAGCAAATCTATCTGCAGTGCCCTGGAGGCCCCAGAGGATTAGGAAGAGAAGAAAAGTCCACTTGTAGCCTGGAAGCCAGGTACAGCGGCCGTCAGGTTGGTGGCCTGTGGGGCGCATAGGCCTGGGCTCAGATCTGGGGGCCGGGGTGCTCCCTGCTTGAGAAGATGCCAGGCCCAATTCTCCTTTGGGGGGAGAGCAGCAGGCCACCTGCACCGTCATCTCTAGGGCCGCATAAGACTCCTCCCCAGCTCTGCACACGCACCCCCTGGAGTTGTGCTGGGCACAGTTTCTGGTTTTGGGGTGCAGTCAGTTTCTCACAACCTATTTTTAAAATACTTAACACCATTTTAGGTCATCATTAGCACAATTGCAAAATAGATCCTACCTTCTAGCCCCATCTGAATTTACTGTATTAAAAACCAGGTGCTGAGCTGGTCGTGGTGGTACACACCTGTCATCCCTTCCCTCTGGAGGCTGAGGCAGGAGGATCACTGTGAGTCCGAGGCCAGCCTGGGCTACATAGAGTCCAGGGCCAATCTGAACTGCATAGTGAGACCTTGTGGCAAAAAACAATGATGGTAATGATAATAATAAATAAAAACAGGACCTGGTCAGCCAGCCAGCTGTGCAAGTGTTTTGGAAAACCTCCTGGGGTAATGGATCCCATCGCTAGGCTCCCATTGCTAGGCTTGGGGGGACTGATTTGTTCATTGGAGTACAGGGCTCTCTGTGTCACCCGTGGAAGTGTCAGCAGACAGTGCCATGTGGGGAGGGGCAGGGACCTGGGGACAGAGTCCGGCCGGGCTCCTGGGTGGGGGTGGGCCGCAACCCTCCCCCCACCCCACACCCCTCACCCCAACCCATCAAGGCCCAGCTGCTGGCCTTGCCCGGGCTTGCCCGCTTGCATCATCTTGGGAGCCGCCCACTCATGCTGGAAAAAACCAGCTAATTATATCACCGGACTGGGCAGCTGACCCAGCCTGTCCCCACTTGCTTTGCACGACTATGCCTGATTTCTCAAAAATAATAACAACAACCAGGCAGGAACGAAAATTTGCAGGTGCGGGGAAGGCTGGGGTGGTTGTGGTTCTGCGTCCATGAAGAGCTGTGGTCCCCTGAGGCGACAGTGGGCAACCTCCCGGCCCTCCGAGTTTAGGAAACCAAAACCAAGACCTGACTCCAGGGCCAGACCCAGTGACCCGGGGGACAGGATGCGCCCCGGAGTCAGCAGAGTCAGGGACACAAGCACTGCTTTGACAGCATCAGTGACAGCAGCCCTGTCATTTGTTTTTTCAGAAATCTTTAAAAATTCTGTTTGTGATAGAGCCCAAAGTGTGGGCCTTGTTTTCCCATAATTTCCTGTATTTATTTTTTGAGCGGATAACACAGTCACATAGTTCTCAGTCAAAAGATACAGAAGCAGATGCAAAGAAAACTCTCCCCCCACCGCTCCAGGCCACTGCTTCCGCTCAGACACTGGCCGGTGGCTGTGACTCCTTCCGGACACGCCAAGAGCCTACCCACCAAGGTCCTTCTGCCAGAGCCTTGGGGGCAGACCTCGGAACTTCCAGATTTCAGACGACCTGTGTTTTCTCCTCCACTAAGCTCTATCTCAGTGACCAGTCGTCCCAGACTGTCCCTGTCTGTCCCAGCTCACCACTGTAAACGCCATGTCTGAGCCACCTTCTCTGTCCCAGCCAAACCAGAACCATTGGTCACCCTGGTCTTCAAACCAACAGGCATCGAAAAATACAAATTTAGTGAGACTCTGTCTCAAAATAAAATATGAACAGGGCTGAGATCCAGCCGGGTGATAGAGTTCCCCCGGGTTCAAGCCTCAGTACTGCAAAAAAAAAAAAAGAAAAAGAAGGAAGGAGGGTCCAGTGGGTGGCGTCTTGGAATTAGGAAGCCTCCTATTTATTTATTTATTTATTTTTGGTACTGGGAATTGAACTCAGGACCTTGTGCTTGCCGGGCAGACACTTATGCCGCTGAGTGGAGCCGTGTCACCAGCCCCTAGGAAGCTCCTTTCCCAAAACCAAAGGAACTAAAAAGTTGGGGGTGGGGGCTGAGCTTGCTAGACTTTTGCTTACAAGAAAGAAGATGGTTGTACACAGGGCATTGCCAGGCTGCCTACCGGGCTGCACATGCGGTGTGCGGGGGGGGGTGGTGGTCACATTTTGGAGTCTGCTTTAAAACTTGAAGGACTAGAAAAACTGGGCTGGAGGGCACAGCCAACTACTGTACCCCGATATTCCCTTCTCACCCCACAGGCTCTGCAGAGTGTTCTTGGGCAAGGTCCTCCCTCTCCTGTCTCCTGCAACTGTGATGATGATAATAATTAATAATAATAATAATAATAAAAGTGTTAAGTGGTTCGCACCTCCTGAGCACACTCTCCCCCCCAGCCCGCGTTCTGAGGACATCACTGACACTTAGGCTTTGTTCGTCTTTAGCTTACTCATTTTGTGACTGAGGCTCGGTTTCTTCATCTCCATTTAACAGGTGAAGAAACTGAGGTCAAGATAAAGATGAAATCCTTTCCCAAGCCCAGCGGGTAGAGCGAGGATCTGATCCTAGACTGGCTGGCTCCGGAGGCCTCGTAACCGCTAATAACAACGGTAGCTGACACTCAGTGTGCTTACTCTGCGCCAGCCACATTTCCAGGCCCTTGCCCCGTATCTGCCCTGCACACCCTTACAGGTGCTCCGATTACCCCAGGTTACATCAGACACAGCGCAGACCGGGAGGTCAAGCTGCTTGCCCAGCGGCAGAGGAGAGATAGAGTGGGACCGAGCAGCTAGTTCCTGAACACTCCCTGGACCCCAGCTGCAGCCCCAGGCTGAATTTAATACAGACTCAGCAAATACCAGATGAGTCCTTTTCTAAAACCTTTTATATAGATATTCATCAACTTCATCTCCTGAGGAGAAGCTGTAGCACCCTTGCCCAGCAGGCGTCAGGCCCTGGCTTTTGGCCCCAGCGCTGCTGAAAAGAAATAAAATAATTAAAAAGTCATATTCCAAGTTCATCATAGGCACTCTGGAAAACGGAGAAGGTTCCCAAGAAGAAATGCAAGTCGTCCTGGGCACGGAGCACAGATAACCACAGCGAGCCTTTAGATGTCTTTCCAGCAGGGGTTGGTTACAAAAGAGGGTTCCCACTCAATGGCGGTTTTTTTTTTTTTCTTTCTTTTTTGTGGTACTGGGGATCGAACTCAAGACCCTGCACTTGCTAGGCAAGCACTTATTCCACTGAGCTATATCCCCAGCCCCTCAATGGCATTTTGTAACCTCCCTTTTTCCTCACTTATCAATGGCTCACATGTTCCCATGCACTCCATTTTCTCCTACAGTTTCCAGGGAGGAAGAGGCTGGGAATGCCCGTGACCCCACAGGACCCCCAACAAATAGCCCCCTCCCTGGGAATGGGCTCCTCTGTCCCCTAGGGGCGCCCACCTTGAGAAACCGATGCTCTTCCACCGCCCGGAGAGCTCCTGCCCACCCCTCCGAAGTCTCCTGCGGCCCTGCCAAGCTGAGCGGAGTCCCTGTCAACACGCCCAGGGCCTCCACCGCCGTCTCCAGTCCACAGGCAACTCTGCGCCCCTCTCCTGCCCTCCCTCGCCCACAACCACAGCTTCACCCTGTACCCCATTCCCACGGACAACCTGAGCCTGTCGGCAAGCTGCTAATGCTGCAGGCAGCGTCTGTTGCAATGCTCCGAGTGACAGGCGAGGCACTGGTGGCTGGCCCGGGGACACAGGTGCACCGTGAGCAGGGTCCTCACCCCAGGGGAGCCTTCACTGGTGCAATTCAGGGGGACCAGGCAGGCTGGGAGCTCTTCCTTTGATGTGTCTTCAACTCCCCCGGACGCGATGCCAAACCTGCCCCGAGGGTGGGGTAGCCTGGGCTGGCCGCATTAGGATGGCGGCCGGAGTGAAAGGCTTTTGAAGGCGATGGCTCAGGACGGGTGCCTTCTTGATTCCAGCCTTAGCATTGCGGCCAGTGTAGGGTAGGGTGGGGCGCAGATGGCCTGTAGAGGGGCAGCCTGGGTGGGGGAAGTGGCCCACACCTGCTCCACTCAATTCCAGGTTCCTGGGGCATCATCACAGCACCCACCATACCCTCCTAGGAGATGCATTCAGGAAAAGTGCTTTGCCGAGGAAGACCTGAGTGAGGTGGCAGATTTATACTTCATGCTGGCCTTGCACTCACTACATGCCCAGGCTGATCCCGAACTCAGGGAGATCCTCCTTCCCCAGCCTCCTGAGTGCCGGGATCACATTGTGTGCCACTGCGCTGTGGCTCCCCCAGGGTTTTTAAGGCACTTCCTCCCTGAGTCACATCTCCCTATACAGATAAGGTGGTGGGGGACTTGGTGCTCTTGGAAGGCCACCTGGGTTCCCTTAGCCCTGGTCACTTCGGCACCCCATCTCTCCTCCTCCACAGCACCAAGGGTTTGTGTTTGCTTTTGTCCTTTTGAGACAAGGTCTTGCTACTCAGTTCAGGCTGGCCTTGAGCTGACTTTGTAGCCCAGGCTGGTCTCAACTCCTAAGGACCCTCCTGCAACATGCGCTACCACGCCTAGCTGTTTTTGTTGTTTTGTGGTACTGGAGATTAAACCCAGGGCCTCTGCACTGAGTTATATCACCAACCCTTTTTAAAAAAAAATTTTTTTCTGAGATCTCAAAATAAGATCTCCTTAAGTTTCCCAAACACTCTAGAACTTGTGAGCCTCCTGTCTCAGCCTCCCAGAGTGCTGGAATTACACATGTGTACCACCACGGCAGCTCAGGTTTTATCACTGGTGTTTACTGGGGGGCCCCGGCACTCATGACTCCCTTGAACATGTGTGGGGGACTCACTGTCCTGGATACCTTGCGACTGAGGGGCTTTTAGGACCTGTGTGGGTGTGGGTGTTTGGTGTGTGTGTGTGTGTGTGTGTGTGTGTGTGTGTGTGTGTGAGAAGCATGGAATGGGGCGTGGCATGTGGGTGGGCCACGCCCACCACAGCTGAGCTGGGGCAGGGCGAGGTGTGGCGTCCACCTGCTGCAGTCCTCCATCCACTTGTCCTTGGGGTGACCTCTCCAGCCCCATGACACCCCCCACCCCACTACAGCTGAGTTGTAGAGGCTCCCAGGAGTGCCTGAGCTCACGTCCCCCGCAGGCGACAAAGTTCAGAAAATCCAGCACCCTATAGTGTGATCCTGAGAGCCCCCAAACCTGAAGGAAGGTGTCCTGAGTTTCTCACTACGGTAGAAAGAGAATCTAGTTTATTGCTGTGAAACAGGAGGGTTGGATGAAGATGGGAGATGGGCTTGGGGAGAGCTCGGGTGAAACAGGACCATAAATAAAGTGGCTCACTGCCCAGTACTCATTGTGCACCAAAGGGTTTACACCTCTAAAGTCAGGAGTTAGACTTCAGATTTGCTGCTGGTGGGATCTAGTGTCTCTTTCTCCCATCCATCCTCCTTTCTTTGTACCATAGTTTGGTACAAACTGAATCATAGGAGATTGCTGTTCATGTCAAACACTAGTAATCTCATAGGTTCAACATGACACTTGTATTTTTCTGAGACAGCATCTTGCTACATATTTCAGGCTGGTCTTGAACTCACTATATAGTGCAGGTAAGCCTTGAACTCATGGCGATCCTCCTGCCTCAGCCTCCTGAGTGATGGGATTACAGTTGTGCACCAACATGGCCTGCTACAGTCAAACTTTTGTTGTTTGTTTTTGTGGTACTGGGGAGTGAACTCAGGGCCCTGTGCAAGCACTTTGCCACTGAGCTACATCCCCAATCCTTAAGTCAAAGTTTTAAACATGCCAGTTTGAGCAGGCTGCTAAAGGGAGTCTCCTGCTTCCTTTACAAAGAAAGTGACTTCTCTCATACCCACTCTCCCCAAATAAAGAAAAAAAGTGACTTTAAAACAACCCAAACCTCCCTCCCCCAGAAAACCAACCAACCCATTTTTTGTTCTCTTTCTGCTTTTCTCAGCCTCTCTGTTGTTTATAAAACCAAACTCCTCAGTTCATTCTAATTTGTGGATGAGATGTTGCCCCATCCTGGAATTACGAATAAGGCCACTTTCAGTTTTTAAATTTGCTGAAATTGTGTCTTTTGACATAAGCCATGTGAAGTCACAGTGAAATGACTTCTCCCAGAACTGCAGACACCCACATGGGGACAGAGAGCTGTGGAGGGGAGGGTGGGTTCTGGGAGGCGTCTGCCTCACCGTGGGGTGCTGGAACCAAGCACCGGCAAGGGGTGGCTTCGTTAATATTCTTTAAACATTAACCCTATAGCAGGCACTGTTTGCAGCACTTGTGTTAACTCCTTTGATCCCCACACTAACCTCGTGAGGTAGGATCATTTAGATTCTCAGTTCACAAAGGGAAAAAGCTGAGACTCAGGAGACAGCACCTGGCTAAAGCTGTAAGCTGGTTAGTAGTAGACCTTGACCGGGCTACCCAAACCCAGGGCACCGACTCCTCCTAGCTACGCTACATGGCCTGCTTTATATGTGTTAGAGTATGCTGCAGGAGCACCCCCAAATGTCCACATCTTTTCATCAGAGGTTTGTTCTTGCTCACGGTAGCGGACTGACAACTGGTGGTCAACTTATAACCCCCAACTGAGCTGAGCAAGCGTGGTGCTGGGTGTGGGAGGCCCGCCTGGTGACTGTTGCCAGCAGCATAAGAGGCAGAACTGGAGAAGAAAGAGTAAGACTGTTGGGAGTTGGTAGAAGCTTTAAGGAGCTGTTGGTTCTCTTGGAGGAGCTCGTCATGCTGGCTTTCCTGATGAACTAGGCTGTTTTCATCCTCTGAGGAGCTTGGGACATTGGTCGTTTTTTTTTTTTTTTTTTTTTTTTTTTTTTTTTTTTTTTTTTTTTTTTTTTTTTTTTGCGGTACTGGGGATCGAACTCAGGACCCTGCGCTTGCTAGGCAAGCGCTTACTCCACTGAGCTATATCCCCAGCCCGGAGCTTGGGACATTGTTGGCACTGAGAATGGCGCTCTGGTCCTCACTCTGAGCATCGCTTCCTGGCTCTGGAGGGGCAGATGGTGCACTGCTCAGCCTCCTGGAGAAGCTTGTTGCGTTGGTTTTCCTCATGGGAACTCGGCTGTCTTCACCATGGGAGGAGCTCGGGACCTCACTGTTGCTGAGGACGGCTACGGTATTTTCTCTGGTTCTCCCCTGCCATGTTGCTTCCTGGCTCCAGTGCAGATCCCTCAGCCTGCTAGCACAGACTTCCTAGATTCCACCACTGACCTCTGGGCCTTCCCAGTGCAGATCCATGGAACAGGCCTGCATGAGATATTGTTATGGGCTCTAGGCCTCCAGTTGAACTCGTGAGAGGCACTGTTACGGGCTCTGGGTCTTCAGCTGGCCTCAGCAGGGTATTTCTGGAGGATACAGGCCCTCAGCTGAATTCTTGACCTCTAGTGTGTGGACAGATGTCCTGCACTCTCTTGTATATGATTCTTTGGGTGACTATTATAAATAATCTTATAAAAATGTGTCCTGTATTATATTGTTTTCCCTTGCAAAAAACCCCAAACCCTGACACTCACCTTAGGTGATCTCTGCCTCTTTGTCAGGTGTGGTTCCGCCGCAGCAGTCTTTGCCAGACAGGCACTTGTGCCACTGAGCTACCCCTGGCTGCTACCCCTGTCTTTTTAAAATTTTTTTTATTTTTTTAATTTTTATTTATTTATTTTTTATTTTTTTCCGGGACCGAGGATCGAACTCAGGGCCGTAGTGCTCAGCGGCAAGCACTTAGCCCACTGAGCTGTACCTCCAGCCCATTTTTTTTATTTTTAAAATTTTATTTTAAAGACAAAAGAATGGAAACATATGAACCAGAAAAGCCATAAACAATACAGAAAATACAAAGTTATACAGAATATAGTAGGGAATTAGCACTGGGTGTTGTATTACACAGTTATCTTCACATTAGTTAACACAAAAACATTAAAGGAAACACTAAATTATAGAGAAGATAGTAGGGAATTTGCACTGGATGCTGTATAATATAAAGTTATCTTCACTTCTGTTAATACAAAAACGACTGAGGAAATACAGAATTATAGAGAACATAGAAGGGAATTAGCTCTGGATGCTGTCCTACATAATGTTACCTTCATCTTTGTTACTCAGGTTACACAGATGATTGGCCCTTTTGATCAGTTCGTTTTTTCTCCTCCCTCATCTCCGTTGCCCTACCACTCAATCAGTCATCTTCCCTGTGATAATAACT
>PVLD010001063.1:96963-224056 GCA_004027595.1 Dinomys branickii | reverse complement strand
TATAGCTGTTCTTGGGATTGTGGTCTCTTTTTTCTCTGTCTAGAATATCTTTTAGTGCTTTTTCCAATGCTGGTTTGGCACTCATGAAGTTCTTCAGTTGTTCTTTGTCGTGGAAATATTTTATTTCTCCATTGAATTTGAGGGATAATTTTGCAGGATACATCAGTCTGGGTTGGAAGTTGTTTTATCTCAGAATCTGTAGTATCTCGCTCCAAGCTCTTCTTGCTTTCATGGTTTCCATTGAGAAATCTGCTGTGATTCTGATGGGCTTTCCTTTATGGGTGATCTGTTTCATTTCTCTAGCAGCTTTTAATATTGTGTTCTTTTGCTGGATAACTGGGATGTTGACTATTATATGCCTGTGTGTTTTTCTTTGGGTTGTGGATCATTGGGGTTCTATATGCCTCGCTTAACTGAACTTCAGTATCTTTTACCTTGTTTGGGAAATTTTCTGCTATTATTTCATCAAATATTCCTTTTATATCATTTGTGAGATCTCCTGCTGTTTCACACACTCCTCTTATTCGGATATTATTACGTTTTGCCTCATCTTGCAGCTGTTGCATTGACTTTTCTTGTGTGTTTGATGATATCATGAGATTCTTCCTTTCACGCTCATAAGCTGCCATGCTGTCTTCAAGTTCTGAAATTCTATCTTCGGTTTCATTTAAATGGTTTTGCATGCTTTCAGCATTAGTTTTCAAATCCTGGCATTCTCTTTGGACCTGTCTCATTCTTGGTAATTCATTTCTAAATTGGTCTTGTAACGTTTCCATTTGTTTCCCATTTTCTTCTAGTATTTTGTCTATTTCTTCTCTTGTGAACGGAACATTTCTTCCATCATTGTTTTCAGCTCATTTTTTGTCTGAGAAATCATTGCGGGTATGTGGGTTATTTCTGCTTTAAGCTCTTTTATGGCCTGTTGGAGTTGTTTCATTTCAGATGCAATCGTTTCATAACTTGCAGGTATGTGGCTTCCTGGTTCCCCTGTATCCTCACATTCAAAACTTATTCTGGGTGGGGTTGAGTTTTGAGACTGCGTTTTGTTCGTCTGTTTTCCCATTTTTGGGTATCAGATTCAAAATGTGGAGCTATAAATTCCCCAGGCAGTTCAGCAGGCAAAGGTCTGCTGCAGAGGCTGCTCCAATGATTCCTTCTCTTTGGGAGAATATCCCTTAAGCTGTCTGCTGAGATTTCCGCTTGTGCTCCCTATCCCGAGACCTGGCTGGGTCGTATAAACAGCTCGCCACCCCAGGGGTCTTGCAGACAGGCCACTCAGGTGTTCCTCCCTGGGTGGAGCTCCTTCCCACCTCACAAATTCTGTCGGGGCACCTAGCTAGCTCTTCCTGCCCGGGAGATCCCACAGTCCTTAAAGCTGCTTTGATGTCACTCACTAGGCAGAGCTTCTTCCTGACTCAGGAAAAACCGGTTAGAGTGCCCACTCAACTCACCCTGGGATCGTGCAGACAGGAATGCCATTCAGATGTATCTCCCTGGATCGAGCTTTTTCCCGACTCAGAAATCCCACCGATCGCAGCTGCTGCAGTTCTCGCGGCGCCCACTGCGGGGGCAGGGCTCTGAGTGGGATCCCAGACCGCTGCCCAGATTGGCGCAATCTGTCCCAGTAGCGCGTTCTCTGAGTTTCCTCTGCTCTGCTGCCTCCAACAAATCCTGGTTACAGCCGCCTCCGAGCCGATCTGGTCCAGGAGCTGGAGGCGTCCGTCCCGCTGCAATCGCCCTCTCGGCTGTACGCGATTTGAGCCGAGCTGCGGCCCAAGGGCAGCACCAATCCCTCGGGCGCCCACCTCTCAGGATCCGCCCACTTCTCGCCACGTGGCTTGTCCAGCCGGCCCTTTAATGCTCAGGCCGTGGAGAGCAGCCCGATCAGTTGGAATTTTGCATCCACGAACCGGGCACCCGCGCGCAAAGGTGTAGCTCTGTTTATTAATCTGTCTCATGAGTCATAAATGATGGAGAGATATATGTTTGGGTATCCAATTTAAGTCAACTTATTTTATTTATTACTTTCAAGAGTTTGTTCCAAAGATCATGTGAGTAATGCTTCCTCCAGAAAAGGCACATGGGAACCCCACTTACACAACCTAGTGACAGCACCAACAAGATTTAGTCTCTAGACTTTCAGAAGGCACAAAAGACAACCCAGACGTCGAAAGGAGACAGTTATCTGTAAAAGAAAAGTCATATTTCATTAACCTTGACTCGAAGGTTCTTGTGGGGACTTTCTGGGGGTTAAGTAGGTCTCACAGGACCCAGACTCAGTGTTCTGTTTCTCTTCCATACCTACCCCTTACTCCAGTGCAGACCTTTCAGTGTCTTCATCATTAAGTTTTCTTGTTCCATTAATGTGTTAACAGGTGGGTTTTAGTGTTCTTCAAAATCAACAGGATGGTCCCAACAAATACATATACATTAAGACCTTAAATGTTTGTATAGTGATACCTCGGTTCACGAGCTTGATTTGTATAAGATTTTGGAAACCTGGCCATGTTTGTATCTCTGTGGGAAAGATAGCTGCTGTTGTGTTTGTGCAGAGTTTGCAAACAGAAACAAAATTTTGACAGATGCTTCTGTTTGTGTACCAAGTGTTTGAAAACAGAAGTGTTTGAGTATAAACCACCAGAGGTACCGTATAGATAGATAGATAGATAGATAGAGATATAATCTTACAAGAAAAATCATGCAATATTTAATCTTGTGTGTCTGTCCTATTCCAATTAATATTATGGTCTCAAGTTGTATCTGTTTACCTATGAATACTGAAGTATATCCTTCTTTATAACAAAGTAGTACTCCATTGTATATAAATAACACACTTTCTTTATCCACTCATTTGTTGGTGGGCATGTAGGCCACTTCCAACATTCAGCTGTTATAACTTATGCTGCCATAAGCATGGGTTTACATGTGTTCCTGTAATGTGATGACTTTAATCTTTCAGGAAGACACCCAGGAGGGGAATGCCTGGATCAAATGGAACTTCTATTTTAACTTTTTCAGTAATTTCCACACTGATTTCCTTAGTTATCATGCTAACTTAAATTATCACCAATAATGAGAAAGCGTTCTTTTTCCCCATATTCTTGTTAGCATTTGTTATTATTTGATTTCTTCTGTTTTACCTCAATCATCTTGTACTTAGTAAAAAGAAATAAAAAACTCCAAATACTTCTACCCCTTATTTAATTTAATTTTTCTTCTCCTTTAAGTTTTCACACTCTCACTTTTATAAAATTTCAAATGGATTCCCTGCCTTTCATAAAATGTAACAGACTTATGATACACTGTCATGTACTAAATCAGTACCTCTCTACCTGGGATGTTCAAAGGTCTTATTTGTGGAATACAAATAATGTAGCCACCAGGTGCCACCGGAGGGAGCTGATGATTCCAGAAGTTTTTATGAGTGCTTAGGTCATGACAGGTGATCAGTAGTACTCAATGTTAAATCCTAAAACGTCTTCACAGCAGAGTCTGACAAGCCATAATGGATAAGACTGACTCATTACAAAACCTTCTTCCCCTTCTTCTTTAGTTGAATTTGGAAAAAAAAAAATCACTACCTGCTTTCTATTTATATGTTGAGATAAATAGGGCTCTTTTGCAGATTCCCAAACCTCTGAAAGCAGATGAATTACTCCTAAACAGTGACTGAGTCTATGCATCCGTTTCCACCATAAAACAAAATGTGACTTCTGTATCAGCAATACTGAAAACAGACATTTTAGGAATTGCTGTGGACACCAATCCCAAAACTCTTACATGAACCTAAAAATAATGCATGGAAAGAACCTAGCAAATTGAAAACTTTCTCTTTTTGCATGTGTATTTTAGGTGAGATTCACCTTTTCACTTGAACCAGAAGGTGTATGCTTCTCTGACAATAATATTTCCCAAACCACCCTTAAGGCACCTGCACAGAATATCAGATAAGGCACCGTGTCCGTGGACCTAGAACTGGTCTTGTGACCTAAGCACTTGCTTCCCCCATCAAAGCTTCTTCCTTGTGGTACCTTCCCTAGTGTAGACCAAGTCTTGAAAAATCCTGAGATTCCCTGAAGCTATAGGTGCATGACTCAAAAACAAACAAAAAGAAAAAATAAGGATTCTCAATTGAGTTAGGATTTGAATTAGAATAAATGATCTTTAAGTCTGTCCCAGCATTCTAATTTCAGAATTTTAATCTTTATTTTTTATGCATGTAATCTGTTTTCAGTTTGTTTTGGAACCACAAATTTGTTCCAAAGCAACTGATATAAAGACAAGCTCAAAATCAGTGTTGTGTTTGCTTCTGTGTAACGACCCCCCAGAGAAACTTAGATGAGTTCAGAAAACTGCAGTGGACTTTGCCCCACTAAGGCATAGGCACAGGCATGCCCCCCCCCGGGGCCAGGGGCCCCACACTGGCATTTGCCCTCTCCCTCAGGCTTCAAAACACCCCTCTTTTGCACTTCACAATAACTCACAATGCCGGGGCCTTTCCTACACCCACATCCATGCAAAGCCTAGGTTTTTTTTATTGAGGTACAGTACACATTTATTGTATTATTCTTGTTTTTCTTAGCCATTTAACTAGTGGAAAGTCATACCTCTGGTTTTTTCTGTTTTTTGCATTTTTTCAGAGAAAAAGATAAACATAATAATGAAACCAAGTTTCAAGACAGGTTAGTTTTTTTTTTTTTTTGTGGTACTGGGGATCGAACTCAGGACCCTGCGCTTGCTAGGCAAGCGCTTATTCCACTGAGCTATATCCCCAGCCCCATGGGACTTCTTTTTTTTTTTTTTTTTTTTTTTGCGGTACTGGGGATCGAACTCAGGACCTTGTGCTTGCCAGGCAAGCACTTATTCCACTGAGCTATATCCCCAGCCTCAAGACAGGTTAGTAAGACAGACACATTGCATACTGTCTTTGTAGTAGTTATTCAGAGTAGATGATATAGGCATGATACCTTTTTTTAATTTGAAAAATTAAAAAAACTAACAAAGCAGCAATAAAGAAAAAATCAAAACAACAAAAATGGTACATGACCTCAGAACAAAATAAGAGGAATTAACAATAGCTGCTGCATCACACACTATTATTAGAATGTAAGATTGATCGAACAAACAAAGACCGTAATGCAGAGCTTCACCATACAAGACAGTGGGAGTTCAACAACTGTTCTTATACTGCATATTGCTGTTTTCAGATCAGTCATTCTGGTTACCAGATTCAAGTGTGCAAAATTGGTCAAGCATTGGTTGTTCTTTTCAATAATCCAGACATCAGGAATACTCCTATTCCAGCTGTCCTTATATATACACAAAAATTATTTTGTTTTTTTTAAATGAAAGGCATGATATCTTGTCCATACAATATTAGCACAAACCTTTCTTTTTAATGAACTGAGAGAAACTATCTGTATAATAATCTTAAGTATCTTGTGTATACATATATTTTTCCTTTTTCCCTTTCTTCCTTTCCCCTTTCCCCATCACAGTTGTCTTTTCCTTTGCATGTTTTTTTCCGAATTCACAATATCTACTGTACAGTTTGGATCTTATTTACTCATTCAGTTTCTCACACTAGTGTGACAATATGGTGTTTACCCATATGGGTCTGATGCATTCCACTTATAAGTATGATCTCAAGTTGCATCCATTTACCTATAAAAGTTTCCGATTTATCACTCTTTATGGCTGAGTAGTGCTCCATTATATAAAAAAAAAACCCCACATCTTTATCCATTCCTTGGTTGATGGGCATGTGGGTTATTTGCAAGATTTAGCTATTACAAATTATGCTGCTATAAATATAGGTGCACATATATCCCTGTGGTATGATGTTTTCAATTCTTCTGGAAAGATACCCAGAAGAAGAGCTGCATTAGATGGGACCTCTAGTCCTAGTTTTTTGAGGAATTTCCAGACTAATTTCTAAAGTGATTGCACTAGTCTGCATTGCCACCAACAGTGGAGAAAAGTTCCTTTTTTTTCCTACAGCCCCTCCAGCATTTGTTACTGGTTGATTTTTTGATGTTAGCCCTTGTTTCTGGGGTGAAATGCAATTTCAGTGTTGTTTTAATTTGTATGTCTTAAATGACCAATGATGTTGAACATTTTTTCATGTGTTTATTTACCATTTGTGTTTCTTCATCTGAGAAGTGCCTATTTATCTCAGATGCCCATTTATGGATTGCCAAAAGACTTCTAGATTT
Organism: Dinomys branickii; assembly: GCA_004027595.1. Classification (NCBI taxonomy): domain Eukaryota; kingdom Metazoa; phylum Chordata; class Mammalia; order Rodentia; family Dinomyidae; genus Dinomys; species Dinomys branickii. The sequence goes on along the minus strand of PVLD010001063.1, from coordinate 217,841 downwards.
AATTTCCAAATTCACTAGTGTAGTGAGATACAAAGTTAACATTCAAAAGTCAGTAGCATTCCTGTACACACCACTGTTTTATTAGGTTCCTACATTTTAAAAAAGTGTTACAGTATTTTTTATTGTTACACCCTGAGCTCCATTTACCCAATATTTGGATTTTGTGGTGCGATGTTACAAAGAACTAAGATTTTTAGGGATGCGTGTGTTTGTTAAAGCATAGCTGACTGTTGTCTTGGTTACTTTTCACTCATTGCTGAGACAAAATACCTGGCTCCCCAAATTAAGGGAGGAAAGGTTTATTAAGCTTACAGTTTGTGGAGGTTTCAGTCCATACTCGGCTGGTTCCAAGGCACAGTGGCACATGGCAGAGGGCAACTGTTTATGGCAGCAGAAGACAGCAAAGCAACAAGAGCAAAACGGAGGAGTGACAGCCGGAAGAGCAAAACTCCTTCCCTCCCTTATATTGTATACAAACTACCCACCCCAGGGCAAGTGTAGCACTCATACCCATAATCCCAGCACTGGACCCTAAATCAGTCATAACCCTAGAAGCCCGCCCCATGACTGCACGTGGCTTTGGGGGGGACACCCGACAAATAATAACAACTCTAAAGGTTGTTGGTATGATAGACTTCATAGAGGCTAGGTGCTGAGAATATTCATCATGCCCTCGCATTATTTCCTATGACTGTGGTCTACAAAATATCCTCTTCTTTACATTTTTTCTTAGTGGCTGCACATGATTGCCTCAGAATAACAATGTTTTAAACCCTCAAACTTCAGAAAAAGTTGTGACATTCTTAAAAGTGAAGACTACTTACTGAAACATGACCAAATACTTGGTCTATCCAAAGGATGAGAAGTTTAGTAGTTTTGGTTTATTATAAATAGGTCATTGCATCATATCAATTTTAACATATTCTAAGGCTCAGATGAGACCATAGCAATGTTGTCCTACCTGCACTGGTATGAAACTTTATGAAATGAATTCAAATTTGGTAATTTTTACTTTTACCAAAAAATATCCTTAAGCTCTTCACTGTCTGAAACAAGGAAAATTGCTGGTGTGCCTTGGTAGAAAGAAAGGGAATTTTAATCCTTGAAAGTAGTAGGGAAGTAAGCATATACAGCAGGGTTGTTTTTTGTGTCTGGTTATCGTGGGTCTGAGAATTAGACTTAGGGATTTTGTTTTGGCTTCTGACTTTTGACCATAAGCACTTACAGCCTGATCCTGCTTTGGGTATCATTTTAGCACTTCATTTTAGGTTAGTCTTTATTTCACCACTAAATTTACCCTCCAGAACTTTGCAGAACTTCTCTAAGGAGTTAAATATCACTGGGCTTGAGTTTGGACCTGGAATTTGGGCCCTGCAGTTGTGCTAAGACCCTCAGTTATTTCCTGGCTGTGTTACCTATAATGCCACATGCTGGGCTGTTTTGTTGCTTAGTTGTCAAACAGAACTCTTTTCTCACCTCTTCACTCAAACTTTAAAGTGGGACCATTTGGCAGCTTCCTGTGCACAGCCTCAGTGTGAAAGAGGGTCAAGGCGATGTGCTCTGAAATCACTCAATTGCGCTTTGGGCTTTGTGTTTTCTGCCTTACACATGTGTAACATTTCCTTTAATCTTAAACATACATAGTTTATTACCATAACAGATTTTGAGCTGAGAAATTGAAATACTAATAATGTGAAGCATAAAAATCATAATCTTGCTAGTAATTTTGAGATTATTTTGAGCACATTTTCAAATGGAGATGATCGCTGTTCTTATATACCAAATCAAACATCAAAAATATAAAAGACTGCCTACTCAATCTAATTTGGCTTTTATTTACTGTGATCAGGAATTATTGATACCCATTTGATAGTTGTTTATCCAAAGGTGTTTGCAGATTGAAGCCTGATTTCACAGAAATTCCAAAAAAAAGCTGTTCAAGGATGTGATGCAAACATTTAAATAACCAAATCACAAAGTTGTTTGTTATTTAAATAATATTGAATAGCTAAATGTCAGTGTACATTTTTAACATGGACTTGATTTTAAATAAATAAATAAACCTGACATATTATTTTAATTATAAGAAATTATGATTTTTTTATAAAATAAATTTGAAGAAAATTAAACACTATAAATTACTTATAAGTGAGCAAAGGTTGAAATTTGTCTTCATACATAATAAATATTATTAAAATTATATTAAGTGAACTTTGTGATAAAAATTTTAATAATGTATTGATCTCAAATGAAGTGCTTTATATTTTTCATTCTCTGTCACATACCATGCAAAATGATGAAATCATTAAAAGATTTCCTAAGGGGTTTCCAGTGATTATATAGCTGTGAAGAAAGAGTTTCTAAGTAAAAAAAAAAAAGAACAGAAAATTCGAGGCTAAAAGATTGTCAAGGCCTTTATACAGTCTACAATTTTCAGATATGCCTCGAACAAAGCAGAATTAGGATTACAGAAATGAATGGGAAGATGAGATTATGTGCTAAGCATAAAGAAGATGGCGCTCCAGAGGTCAAGAAGGACTCATTTAGCTGAGGAAAAGTGCAGATTCAGGAGTCACACATGTGTGTGCTCTAAGATAACGCGCTTATGGGCAGCAGTGTAACTATGGTCCTTAAGAACAATAAGCCAAATGCATATTTATTAGTTACTTCAATTTAAAGAAAAACCTAATCATGGCAAAAATTATACCCCAAGCTATGCATGCTTAATGAGTCATAATGGAAATGGTTTACCTCTTGAGTATCTCACAGTTAACTGCTTTGGTTAGTTTTGGCAAATCACACAACCAAATTGTCAGTTCGTTTTCATTTTGGTGTTGTTGTTTGTTTGCAGACAGGATCTCACTATGTAGTTGAAGCTGGACTTGAATTCGCTACTTGAACTTACTATAGCCCAGGCTGGCCTTGAATCCACAGGAATCCTTGGCCTCAGTTTGCCAGTGCTGGGATTATAAGGCATGCGCCTCTACACCCAGCTCTGTGTTCTAACATCTCTAAAATAGAGCTGCAAATGTATAGAAAAACGAATTTCTGCTGAAACTGCATAGTGCGCACTTTTAACACCTTCATACTGTGGAATAATTCTTTTCTATTTAGGTCTACTTTAATCATAGGTCTAGATTAGGGAAGACCTATATATGTTGAAATTAAATCATTCATACAAGTAAAGATATTGTTTCTTTGAAATATATTCAACACTACTAATCAAACAAGAAATCTTCCCTGAATTATTCCAAACAGTACAATATTTCCATTAAAGTTCAGTGTTTGAGTAGACCCTGGGGACGCCAGAAGACTGAACTATAGATTTCTGACAGAGCTGGGAGAGGGGCTTGACATGGAGGGAGATAGGTGAGATGGATGCTGGGTTCAGCAGTGGCATCACCCCAAAGGGCGTGTGCTTCACGGGCCATGTTAGTTCATCTCTGCATCCATGGCACTGTACGGGACATAGGCTGTGCCCAGGCCCTGCAGTGGTAGTGAGAGCACAGTGCTTGCCTTCTTACTGAGCCTTGCCTTTAAAGGAAGAACTTTGATCACCTCCTTAAATGCACACTGTGCACAGTTAAAAAGAAACCCAGTGATTGCTGGAGAGCCCTGAGAGGCTGAGACAACAGAACCACCAACCAGGATCTTTCCTCTGCAAGCATGTAAGGTGTGGCTTAATTGAGTGGTAAAATAGCACAGAAGCCTTCTGTTTTGTTCTGTTCTTTCTCAAACTGACTGGAGTTTCACTGGTTGGTGCCCTGGAATGAGTCAAGGTGATGAGACATGAAGAAACGTGCTCAGCTGGTAACATGACACGATGGGGAGAACATACAGTGATATATTCAGACAGTTCTTGGTTGCCTGAGAGTTCAGGCAACAATGAACCATTTTTTTCTGCAATTCAGATTGCTTTAAAAGACCATTAAAAACTTGTTTAATCTCTCCTTGGATTCAGTAAACATAATAGTGTATATAATTCCTTCCATCAACTCCAACAATGAGCGTCAACTCATTTTATACCCTGTGAAAATGTTACTGATAAAAAAGTAAGATGCAGTCATATTTATGGAGCTTACAGGATGGAGGATTTGGAGTACTACATGAATCTGGTTCTGAAAGTTGTTTTCTCTAGTGTAGTTCTTTAGATGTATGTGTGGGATATGGTGAGCTTGAGCTATGAATATGAACCATCCAGTATAATCAGGGACTTGCTTTCTAACAAAAATCTACTATAGACGTTTGCTAATATAATTTGTCTTTCCTAATAAATTATTTGTAAAAAGTATGAAAACCCCAGATTTGCTTATAGTGTTTTTTCTAAGCTTTATTCAAAGGATATTATGAAGAGAAATTGAAAGATGAGCATTATTGGGCAGCTCCTTCTAAGCGACTCACCAAGAAGACATTACCGGGCTTTCTGGTGCTCATATCTCCTTCTGGACCCACTTTCCAGGTTGTTTTCACCTCAAAAAATTGAACAAAATGAGAAAAAAGCAGTGGCAAAATTATTCTAAAAAGTAAAAGTGAAGAGTGAGAAACTGGCTCTGCAGAGCAAAACCAGGCGGAGTAAAAGAGGAGAAATCAAGGCAGAAGAGTACCCCAGAGGAAGCGGGGAGGACTGTTGTGAGGAATGCAGGAGAGCAAACTCTTCCTGGCATCCGCATCCTTTTATAGTATCCAAACCTACAAAAACGTCTACATATGGGTCCTGAGAGGCAGTGTTGGGATCTCACGCCTCAGGCTGATGTCAGGTCTAGGCCTTTCTGTTCAAAATCTGCTTTAAGACATCAGAAGTCCACGTGCAGGGCCGTGGGAACTGTTCTGCGCATGTGCTCCAGAATCTTGTAATTAACAGGTCCTGCCTCATTCCCCAGCCAGCTTTGACATGCCCTAACCTTCTGTGTCAGGAGGAAGAAGACAGACTGCCCGTGGTCAAATAAGTTTCAAATACGTACCGGGCTAAAGGGAGCAAGTGGGTTTTTCTTATGAGTGTTTTTCCCCTAAACTTCTACTTCGCGGATGTTCATCGTGAATCTTCAGTGTGTACTACAGCAGCAGTTCCCAAGTTTAACACCATAGTCACACATTGGGGAGATCATGTGCTAAACATTGGTTACTTTTAGACAGAATGAGTTTTTTCAGCACTGGATCCATTTACCACTACAGCAGATGTCTTTATATCCAAGAAATACACCTTGACGTTTATGGAAGCACTAGTGTAGAAAATGCTACTTCACACATTTTCTCACTAAAGGCTTAAAAATTATAGTTGACAAGTATATTTGTTTGAGACTCTTTGAGTTGTATATTTTTTGTGTGGTGATCCAGATAGCACTAAAGTTTAGGCATAATTTTGGAATGCACATTAATTATTTAAGGGAAGTTTATTTAACTTAAATCATCATTAGATCTTTCCCATTTTTAACTGACATCTCCACAGAAATTAAATGTAATTGTTCTCTCATTTTCCTAGAGGATATTGCTTCAGAGTTGTTGATTTTTATAAACCCCAAATCCTCAGATATGATAGATTGTATGACAGTGAATTTGATACGGTTTTACACAAAAGAGAAGTCTTTAAGGAGAGGACAGAGAAGAATTTTACTTATTAAAATATCTGGATTGTTTTTAGATATGTATTTTAGATTATTAATTCTTTCTACTCATGGGATTTCTGGTGGCATAATTAAAATGATCTAATCACACACACACACACACATGCTGAAAAGCAGATGACTTTTTCTTTTTAGAAAGTATGCAAATACACTTTTTCTTTTATAGAAAAAGTGATAATATCCCTCCAAAGAGGTTTGACTGAACCTGCTCCTGCCTTTCAGAGCAAAGCTGAGGATGTGGGTTTGGGCCTTTCATTCCAGATTTTACACTTTTTTGTGGACCTAGAGGTGCAGCTGAGTCTTACGAAATGACCTCTCCTGGTAACCCCACAAACAGCCATAATCATCAGACTAAATCTAAATGCAGTCTTCATTTGGAATAGTCCATGTGGTAACCTACTCTTTGCAAAGTCACAGAGGAGCTTCTGCTCACTTACCTTGTGTGCAGCTATGTTAAATTATCCCCTTGTTCAAATGAATACAGTTGATGCTCAAGACCATAAGCTTTGAGACTGTGAAGGGGCTGTGAAAATGTGTTTTCAGTTACAAAACATTTTACATGCTGAAATATAGGATCTAGCTAAATATAGGCTTTGACTTAAGGTTCAAAGATAGCAAAGTTCCGTAGCAGCACCTAATTGGTGACTCCTAACCATTTCTTGAGTGCTGCAGCTGATCTAAATACACACAGAAGACCAGTTGCTGCTGAAGATTTCGCAAGCTGGAGCCTTTGTGAGAGCCCCAGAGGTCTTCACTGACGACTGCCATCAGGGGTTTGAGGATGATGCCAGCAAAGGTATTCTAGAAACTAGGACCTTTAATCGCATAACATTTAAAACCCATTTCAGAGACATTAGGTAAATTATGTCAAGTCTCTAGGGAGATATCTCTGAATTGCGCCATTCCTCAGGGCTTGTTTGACATTTGAAGCGGGTGAGAGTCCCACAGCTTGTGAAGTCATTAAGGCACAATTATGACAAGCTTGACTCAATCCTTTCTGACTCACCCGCCAACCTTGACAGCTCCAAGCATTTGGTGGGGACCTGAAGACACTTGTTCTCTGGTTCTTCACAGTAAAATCAGTAAAAATATCCTGCTCCCTGTGTCTAGAACTACATGAAAGAAATTTTTGCTCAGAAAAGATAGAAGGCCCTCAGGTTGATGGTTGCTATTAAGTTAGAAACCTTGGTCCTATTATGAGTGAGTCCCTAGGTGTACACAGTGAATATAATAATATTCCTTTATCACCATCATCTTGTTTTTCACTTACATATTAACTGAAGGCATATGTTTTCTGATTCTGATAAGTAATTCTTTAGCTCCCATTTAACCTGTGGCTGAAAGAGTGTTTTTCTTTAGGAGTGTAGCACTGTGCCATGTCTTCAGCTGCTTGAGCAACATAAATTTGTTAGGAATTCTGCACTTTCTCTATATAAACTAAGTTGTGATAGCTGAAGGTCTTTCTCTGAAGCTGCCCAGGCTAGCAAAGCCAGTGCTTCTTGAAGAGACAAAACAACATTGCAAATGACTAGCCTAGGCTCCATCTTAGACTAGTTGTGTGTTTTAGAGCCAGAAATGTGGCTTTGAAGCCTCAGTTTCCCCATCTGCTCATCTATCCAAACTGGCTAATTAAACCTACTGATAGGGTTGTGGAATTAGAAAATGCATTTAAAATACTTAGCAGTGTCAGGTAGATAGTAAGTACTTTATGAACAATATAATGATAGTTACTTGGTGTCAACTGTACTAACACAAAATATATCTGTTTTTATCTTAGAGGACATGGGTGATTCTGTGATCACCTTAGTGATAAATTATATGACTATAAATATGGAATAGGTTTTCTGAATTAATGCATCTTTGTTCTCAGGAAATTCTTATGTTGGTGACAACGACTGAAAACTTAAAAAAGAATGTACTGGGGCAATACACACAGCATCAGTAAGCATTAGGTTACTAGAGGACTGCCTGGTGAGGTGGAGAACGCTTGTAATCTCAGCATTTGGGAGGCTGAGGCAGGAGGAGCTCTTTGAGTTTGAGGCCAGCCTGGGCTACAAAGTGATTTCAAGGCCAGCCTGAACTGCATAGGAAACCCTGTCTCAAAGACAAAACAAAAAACAAAATACGCCAAACATTACTAGCGGACTTATATGCAGTCATCTTTGATATCTCTTTAATTCTCTCTTTGGGTAGGTTAATTTTAGACACTTTTAACTTGGATATGTGTAAATATATTTTACTTACTGTCTCAGCTTGTAAGAAGAAGTAAATTATGTTTTATTTATGGATGTGCTTCTCGGCAAGTAACACGAAGCCTAACCATGGAAGCTGAATGGGAAGATCCCCCTTCTAAACGAGCGAGTAACCCCGCGATGAGCACTGGCGGTCTCAGTATAGGGTCCCGGCATTATTAACACCAATGATTTTGTGATTTTCTTAAGTCTCTGTCCTTTTTTCTCCTTTTCTATTCTCCTCCTTTTGTTTTTTGGTGTTTTGTTTTTTTTTTTCCCCCACTTGGTTGCAAAATAGCTGCCCCACGAAGTCGCAAAGCAGGAAAGCAGAGGTGAAAGTCGTGCTACTTGTGACGTGCACAACTAGGGAGAAGTTGCCCTCTCTCCCCTCGTGCATGTTTCTCATAGTATTAGGCCCTAAACGGAATCTCACGTTAGCAGCAAAGGAGCTCAACAATCGTCAGCCGAGTTTGAGTATTTCTCTCCAATGCCGTGTCATGCGGAGCTTAAAGATCACATGGTTTCTGGTACATGAGAAGCCCCGGATGTTAACAGAGCAAAATGAAAGATAGGGTATGGGAAGGGGTGGAATTTTTTTCAAATGAGAAGGGAAACGAGATGGAGAGTTGGGAGAGAAAGAAGGGAAAAGTGATTTTAACAAAGAGAGATTTAATGGAAACAGCTGGGCAGATGAAAAGGGAAACAAGAAGTGGACGGCCCTGAAGAAGGGATGGGCAGGGAAGGGCACACAGCACTGAGATTACCTGGAAGCCCCACGCTCCAGGAAGAGAGCACAGCGGTTTTCGAAACTAAAGAAGCTGAATAGCCCTTTTGCTTCACTGGAGAGTTTAAATGACTTCTGCCTCACAGCTAGTTATGCCTAGATTCAGGGCCAGGACGCACTCCTTTCAGGTGCTGAGTGAATTAGAGATGCCACTCCCCTTGCTAAACACATGGTGAGACGGCACTGTCAGAAAATCATTCAGGGGCCACAAGCAACAGGAGAGCCCTCGTTTAACTTACCCTCTGATAACGTTACAAAAATCTACTCAGCTTTTCTTGACAAATGATTAAAGAAAATTGTCAACTGAATGTTTACTAGAAAAATATGCAGGAAATTAAGTGTTTTAAAAATGTTTTATAAGCTATGCTACACTGTATATCGTGGCTTCTAAATTTTCTGAAATACTCCATCACCAACACCAGAACCTGTCCGTGTGAGCTCTCTAAGAAACTCCTGACTGTCCTAGTCTTGCAGCACAGTGTGACCCATTTCCGTCTGCCCCCTGTTTTACTGCCGAAACCGTAAAGAAACTTGAGTCCTCCAATTCCATGGCCCTGACTCCTGGCTTTGCCAGAAGCAAAAAGTAATAATAAAAGGAAATCTTCCATTCAGCCTAGATGCCTTTTCACGGGAAGCCTTGAGAAGTGTCCTCCCTTTTGCAAAAAAATATTTTCACATAAAAGAAAATAATGAAAAGTCTGTAACAAGTTGCAAGATAAGCAAAAATAACTTCTAAACTTTAATAAATATTATTAGACAGTATGTATATTGTGTGTGAAGTACCTTAAAGTTCTGCTTACGCCAATTGCTCCTTGAAAAACAACCGAATTAAGGTAAGAAAACTTAAATTTTCTTCTCAACTGCAATACTAGGATAAGAGAGCAGTTGCCTTGCAGAGGCAATAAATGCTGCCCCCAGAAAGTCTCGGTTCCCAGAGTTATTAAAGAATTTAGACTTTGTTATTCTAGGTAATAATTATGTCAATAAGGGGCCTCATTTCTGACTATCGGGGGTAAATAAGACAATAGGAAAGAAGGCCCCAGTCTTTGACATAGTTGGGAGGGGCTCATCCAGATGGGGCAGAGAAAATAGCCCACGAGGCTGTGCTGAGTCCCAGCAGTGCAGGTCAGCATGACAGGCTCCTGGCTTCTTTGTCCCAGTGCCCTGTGATGAGGACCTAGCTGTGCTCAAACATAAGCAACACCACATCCATGCTATCACTCATCAATTCCACCTGTCCTGACGGATGTAGTGAAAGGAAGAAATGTTATCCCAAAGAAGAGCGTGGAGGTGGGCCACGCAGTTGATTGGTTTATGTTTCCTTCTTCATCCACGATGTATCCATATATAAATATAAAATGTGTCCAGTCACACAGGTGGGGTCTAAAAACTAGATCAACTATTTCCCTGGCTTCCAGTTCCTGCAATTCAGAAGGTACCTTGCACAAGAGCCAAGCTAGAGACTGCAATGTGGCACGAGATGGTTTTTGCTTACCTGATACCAACAGCCCTGGAGTTGCCTAAGGCATATGGCACTTCCATTTTGTATCAATACACGCTTGCAAGATGTAGTGATTACATGCATCATGGGTAGTTTGTGCAAGTAATTAATTAACAGGGCCACCTAATGGCCCTCCAACACCACCGCCCTGAACCACTCCTCCAGCAGTGCTTGGCGGTGCTCAGTGCCTGGGGCTCCCCAGAACTGGATGCTGTCGTTGTGGTTTTCCCAATCTGATAAACAGGAAGCAGAAATTAAGTTGATTTACATATCTCTGACCAAGTGGAGGTTGTACACCTTTTAACGGAGACTTTGTTGTCTTTTCTGCAAGGCATGTTTTCTCTTCATCTGTCTTCTGCAGAGGGCTGGTTCAAATCATTCGCCTAATCTTTTTAGCTTTTTCCTCTTAGTGAGACTCCTTGGTTTATTATTAGTAATACTGACTCTTAGTTAAATATGTCTGAAATCTTCCTTCCTCACCTAGTCTTTATCTTTTAACTTTGTTCACAGCAATTCTTGCTACATAGGACTTTCTAATTTTCATGGTCATATGGTAGCCTTTTTCTTTATTGCTGCCAAGCACTACATTATCTTTAAGGAGGATTTTAACTACCAAAATCATGGCTATACTGTGATTTCCTTCTGGAGGCATTTTTTCTTTCCTTTTGTTTTAGCTTCTTCGTTTCACTTTCTAGATCCTTAATCCATGCATAGCTTCACATAAACTTCAAGTTTATGTTGAAGTTCAAATCATGATAATTAGTTTAGGAAAAAAATATAAAAGTTTCACCAGAAAACAAAATGAACTAGTGACCCAGGATATGGAAACATCTGAGGTGGAATCAGCAATCCACATCTCCAGAAAGTGCTAGTATCCTCTGAAGCCATTTTCCCACCAAGATCTTAGAAGCTGTGAAGGGGAGCACCCTCCTGTCTATTCATCCGGGTCTGTTTCCGGACCAATTCACCAGGGTTTGGGAACTCAAGAGAAATAGCAGGTCAGTTGTTTGCCATAGCTCCTCGTTCAGCAGGACGAAGGGAGTGGCTTGATGCGCAGAATGTACCATGACTCTGCGTGGTCCGGGAACACAAGAACTCGTGAGCTCAGGTCTCTCGCTTTCTTGTCGTAAAGTCGACAGCTCCAACCTGGCCCCCTTCATGGTCTCAGCTAACCCTAATTACCTCCCAGAGGCTTCACCTCCAAACACCCTGACATAGGGTTTAGAGCTTAAGTTTCTAACTTCCTCAGGAGGGAGTATTTTTAAATGAAAGGGAAAGTTTAGTGGAGGCCACAAAGGCCCACATTCAGGAGGGATTTGGGAATTTATGTTTCATTTAATCCACCACTAGGGGATTCATCTGTTGGTAACACAAAATTGGAAACTATCAGAATTCATGGAAATATATTTAGATAATATAACCACTCTAGTGGCTTAAGGAATAGACATAGACATTGAGCTGGGAGGCTGGCTTCTAGAAGTGAGCGGAATTAAGGAAAAAACGTAAGAGAAGAAATTCATCCTCAGCGAGTCTTTCTCAAAAAAAAAAAAATCAGGTCTTACTTTAGGATACTGGATAGTAAAGCAATTGAAAATCATTTATGATGTTTTGTCTATTTTGAGATCCCTGAAAGTGTCCTTAAATGCGTGAAAGGAGACAGAAGAGGCAATCACCACGTGGACACTTGCTGTCCCAAGGGTCAGAGGTGAGCCTGGAGACCCAAAGCTAGGCTCACTCTCAGAGTCACACCTCGCCTCTGTGAGAGTAGAGCAGTCACATGAAAGGCACAACATTTCATGGAGTAGATCCAAACTTTTGCAAAAGAAATTTCCCGGATTCTGCAAGGCAGTTTATAGCCTAAATGAGAATCTGCTGACAAGGAACACAGCCTCATCAGGTGGTAGGTTTTCCTTTTCTGTCTAGTTGATTAACTGAAGTTATTTTATTTGTGTACCCTAAAGTCCATGTGTTGGAAACCTAATCTCCAAATAAATTAGTGGCGTTTGGAGGTGGGGCTTCAGGATAAGATTATTGGCTTTATCAAAACAGAAAGAAATACTCAAACTTGTACATTCTTGTTCTCTTACCAGGTAACACCCTCTTCCATGTTATGTCACAGTAAGGAGTCACTCACCATATGCTGGCACTTTGATATGGAGTCATAATGTGAACAGGTTTCAATTATTTAAAAATTATTCATAACATTCTGTTAGAGCAACATAATGGGCTAAGGTATTTAATGGAGGTCACTGTGGACCAGAAGCGAACATTCCTATGATAAAGTATAACTTATGGATTAGGAGTAGTAAGAAATCACTAATACTAGTCAATAACAAAAGAGAATTGTTATATATCACTAAAACATACTAAACGTTATGTGAATGTAGTGCTGCAGTTTTCCTTTTGGTATCCTCGGGGTACAGGTGACTCTCAGAAAGTAAAGCTACAGAGAAGAGGTACTGCTGTAGTGCCCAGTTCAGACTCGCTGTGGAGACACCACAAGCTGCTAAATGCTTAAAAATCATCTGAATAATTTGCAAAGCTGTGCAGATGGCAGAGATTGTGAAATATAGTAAGGTGACAAATAGGAACATATTTGGGGATCTCTTTCTGATATATTTTATCTAATGCCAGTAAATTTTTACATGGCTTCATTGTGCACTGACTCATTTAGCATTTATAAATACATTTTTAAAAATAAGACTTTGGGAGAGAAATTTGATGGCATTTTCTAGTCAGTAAGGTAGGGTATAGTGAGTTAAACGTTTGAGGGCAAAGACCACATTGTCTGCTCTTCAGCCCACCTGTCCGGCTGGCAGGGTTCTGTGCCCCCAGAAAGCACTACCTGGAGGCCTGCTGATGTGCGTACATAACTGAGGCACATCATGGAGAACTGGGGTACTAATATCCCCGTAGACTCGTGGCACTTCTGTGCTGCCTCTGAGCCAGCTCGAATACAAATGTTGGAATCAGAGATTGGAGGTCAAAACATCTCCCCACGCCTTTCTGAGAGGGAGAGAAGCGCAGCACAGACGCAGCCTCGAGCTCCCACTCACTGCCTTGCCTGCGCTGTCAGCTACCTGCAAAACAGACCCAAAAGTCCTCATTGCCTCCATAGCTCACATTCCCCAAAACTGCACTTTGGAGAATCTAGTGGGAAACAGATCTTCTGTTCAGGCAATTCCTGAACAAGCATCAGGTTTTCTCCTTTCTTTCTGTATTCATATATCTGTAAGCGTTGTGTGCAGGTGTTCCAAGGTTGGTGGTTAAAACCTTAACGCCAGCCCAGCCCTGACAATGCAGGGAACTGCTGAGGGAAAATTTCCCTTACTGACTAATTTATTTTGACCTCAGCCTCTGAACACTGGCAGCCAAACTTAAATTCTTTCTGCTCTACCTCTGTTGCTGGACACTTACCTTTCTTTTCTTTCTCTGAAGCAGTAAACGGAGGGTAATGGTTGCAGGAGCACCCAGCCCTTTGGCGATAGCCTGGTAGCTTCATACAGGGAGCTCTAACACTAAACACAGAAGCAAAAACAAAATACTCTCTCCAGTTCTAGATTGTTAGCCTTTTTCAAGCCCTTGAGAGCCCTACCTACCACTAAGTCAGAACCCTGGACGGTTTTTTCAGAAGTAAATGTCAGCAATTGCAGCCTGCACACTGCGGGATTAAAAGGAAATTCTTATCTGTGCTTAATGAGCTGCAGCCTCATTGAGATACTTTCTCTGTGACTGGAAGTCGGGCGTATTCTTAAAGCCAAACATCAAAAAGGCTTTTCCTTTTAATTTCTTAGAGTCCAAGTTGTAAGTTCTTAGCATGAGAAGGAAACATACAAGCCTAAAGGTAGCTGAAGTGTAGTAAAAAGATAACTGGACGGGTCAGCGGGAGCCTGTCCTCTCTTCCTTGCAATCGTTTAACATTTCCAGGTGTTCTAAACCCAGAAAGATGATAGCGTACTTCCCATGGATAAGACAGGATAAATGCTAATTTTTGAAACGTCATAGATTCTCTGTATGTTGAAAGTATGTTAGTGTGTACTACTAGGTCACATGATTGCAGGATTTGGCATGAATTCATGGAAGCTGGCGTCTGCTCCTCCCTGCTTTGTTGAAGTCCTAACAGTTGTTTGCACAGTGGAGATTCTAGCAGAGCTACGCTGGCTCTGTAGCCCTCTGCCTTTTCTCCTGAGCACAACAATTCCTCTCTCTGGTCCTTGGCTTCCTCAGCAAAGTGAGAGTCAGTTTATGTGTTAAATGGCAAGGTGCTTTCAAGTACACGACTTAGTAGAACTCCGTGGGGTAGGAGGAGCAATGTCAGAGTTCAATGCTTGGCCCGGGGTACAGTGGCAAGCGGGAGGCTGCCTCGTGTGTTCTTCCTCCTAGTCTGGTTTCTTCAATCCAGTTTGCCATGTGGCTTGGATTTATTATAAAACCTAAGGGTACAGCATAATGTAATGGTCAAATAATACGCGAACAAATAAAGGCCTTTATTTTTTCATTGTTATTTATGTGAATAAATTTTTATTTGAAAGTTGCTATTATGCCTCTCAACTGTAATTGTTTTACTATTAAGAATATTAGCACTTTGGAAAGAAAGGCTTTAAATATCTGATAAATACAATAAATATTAGGTAATATAAAGTATTGAAATGAGATTTCATTGACTTTAGTTTGCAAATTATGCTAATGAGTAAAGGAAGGGAGTTCTTATTAGGAAAACTGACAGGGTTAAACTGTGTGTGTGTGTGTGTGTGTGTGTGTGTAAAATATGTATAATTGTTATGTGTTTTTTTTAATCTTATACACAATTGTGTAAAGGTTAAGAAATCTAAATGTGTAATGAAATACTCATCGTGACAAGTAAAATGTACACTAAAACGTGCTGTTGGAGGTAAGTTTTTAGTTCATGTCTAAAATGTTACAGATCAAGAATAATTAACACGATTTAGGCCTTCTACTACACAGCTGAACATCCTCTGTGATTAAATGGGTAATGAAATGCAGTGGAAGTAGGTGTGTGTTCCTTCTTTTTTTGTTCTAAATGAGAATTCTGTTGAAGCCTCTCTCTGATATTAAAAGCCCTTCTCTGATCTGAATAAATACTTTCTCTTCAGGCAGGTCATATATTATAGTTTGCTTAACAAAATAAATGCATGCCCAGGAGGCACATGAAATGCAGATAACAGTACCAGCGCCCTAGACGTCGCCCTAGGGCAGGTGTGCAGTGTTGTTTCAGCAATAAACCTTTCCTTATTAAAGTGTCCATCCCTGGAGCTTCAGAAGCAGCTGACATTCTTCTAGCCAAAGTGATTGTGAAACTACACCCTCCCTTCTGTTCCTTAATCAGGGACTAAGAATCTCTGGGACCAACATGCTAACTTTCCTGTCTGTGGCTTTGTGAACATCCCAGCACTGACATTTAGAGTAGATGAAAACATGAATTTGGACTTGGCTTTTAAAAATGTGAATTTTCTATTTTACATTGTTGAAACTCAATCCTCTTAAAATTTTGTTGACCAAAGAAAGTTTGGGCATACAGCAAAGGGGCTTATAAGTGGAATAATGTATTTATATATATATATATATATATATATATATATATATATTATAAACATACATATCATATGTTATACACACACACACACGAACTACTAAAGCTCAGATGAGTTAACCTGACCAAGAGTCATGTTGTTTTCGTAAAATGGTCCTTTTTAGCTTGTTGTTCCTTATCAGACTTCCCTGCCTGTCATCCACTCCCTTCCATCATATCCCACATATGTTAGCTACAAGAGTTAGAATTTTTCTGAAGCAGCTTTTCAGTCATGATGCTTCCCTGGTTGATAAAAGGAAAACATTGGCAAGGAGAAGTTCCCAAATTGCCTCCACGTTGAAGTTCACTATCTTCAGTGTGGTGCTAAAGGCATGGACTCTGTCCAACCTTTTTCTTTCTGATTGGCTAAACTGAGTAACTGACTTTTTCTTAAACAGACCTTGCATTTTCCTACATCTGTGTTTCTACTTCATTTTCTCCCCTGGGAGCTGAAATTTTAAACATACCAATTGATAGAATTTTTCTGTCATCTCTGAATAACCTCAGATGAGAATATAATATTGTGGCATATAGGTGTTATGGGTTGTGTCTAGATGTCCCCCAAAACCTCATGTAGTCATGGGGCAGGCTTCTAGAGTTTATGATTGACTCATGGTCCAATGCTGGGATTATGGGTGTGAGTGCTACACCGACCCTGGGGTTGGTAGTTTGCTTACAATGTAAGGGAGGGAAAGAAGCTGCTTGCCACTGCTCCTTCTCTTCTCTTCTTGCTGATTTTGCTGTTTTCTGCCGCCATGAACTGTTGCCCTCTGCCATGTGCCGCTCTGCCTTGGAACCAGCTGAATGTGGACTGAAATCTCCATAGACTGTGAGCTAAATAAACCTTAACTTCCTTAATTTTGGAAGTCAGGTGTGTTGTCTCACACTGAAAGGAAAGTAACCAAGACAGTAGGGGTTAGGCCTTGAAGTCAGATATACCCAAGCTTTAATTGTAGTTTGGCCAGAAATTAAAGAGCACATGGGCAAAGAACTTCTCCTCGCAAAACCCCAGTCTTATCATCTGCAAAGTGGAGATAATGGTAATTCAAAAATTTGCTGCAAGAATAATTTAGAACAATATATGCAAGTCATACATGATTGCAATACCCTACATCTGGCAGATACTTCCTCTTTCTTGGAGTTTGTCTCCCACCCCCACAGCACAATTACTCTTCTCTGCAGGTCCTTATAAGCCTCTGTACCTTACTCCATAGTATTTCCATGTTCTGCTTCCATTTTCCATTTCTCAAGTTCTTTGTGGTTGCTCTCTTCTAAGTGTTTAACAATTGTTAGTGGAATTAACTTAAACTGCAGAACAATTCTACTTAAGAACAGTGGGGGTGAGATGATTTTGGCACAAAAGAAATGAGATTTTAGGTAATAGATGTCTCCAAAGTGATGTTAGGAGCACAATCATCATATTTTTTTTATGGCACAATAACTGGAAATTGAGCTGAAAATCAGCAGAATGAAAGGCCAGATTTTTATGAGCTTCACTCAAAGCCTGGGGAGGAATAAGGAGGTCCAGTAGGTGTGGAAATGTCGTCATTTGGTTTGCAGTTTGTATCAGTGGCATTTGAGGTTCCACACTACTGGCTCTGATCTGCACCCGTCTTAGTTCATTTTCTGTTGCTGTAACAGTCCCTGCTTACTTGTGATTTATAGACAAAAAATTTATTTGATTTATGATTCCAGAGCATGAGAAATCCAAGGCCACGCCCCAGTGTCTGACTTTGTGTGACATAACTTGGTGTAAGGGGAGAGAGTACAAGGGGCTAGCAGAAGAGACAGCGCTTTGTAACAACCCAGTCTTTGGAAAATGAACACACCTTTGCAAGAACTACTGCACGCAGAGAAAATGGCATTGCATATTTACGAAGATGGGGCCTTCGTGACTTAAAAACATCTCGTTAGGCTTCATCATCTCCCAACTGCCACTGTGGGAAGAGAATTTGTTCCTGGAAGCCCCTTAATCGGTGAGGAGTTCAAAGCTGCACGCCCTATAGAGTTTAGGGTTGTCCAGATAGTCTAGTGTTAAAGAACAATAAACCTGTGAAAGTTTATCATAAGCTCTAACTGTATTCAAAAGTATTATAAAAGTATTTTTCCCTCCACCAAGGTGGTACCAAAACACTTTTGAAGAGCAAGGTGTTTGAGGCTCTCCCCATTTATATCCCTAATTCATGGGCTACAAAAACCTCATACTCTTTCCGAAGCCGTTCTCTAATCGTGACCTTACTTGAGTTACCCACTCTCCAAGCAGTGCTACAAGAAGGGGCAGAGGGGAGGCAATCTCTTTTTGAACTTGTTCTCAGTCAAGTGATTACACATGATGACAGCATTGAGGGTGAAAATTGAATTGCTCAATGTGATTATTGACTAGAATTCTAGTGTCTACAGGTGCCTTTTCTTCCTACTTGGAGTAAGCTCATGTAGGACGCCTAATTTAATGGGAGTAACACCATTATATTAGGTAGCTCTTTGAAGTTAGGATAATTGTAATTATCCTAAGTTTCAGTAAAATTGTCCCACATTTTTATTAGGACACATATACACCTTCCACATAAGGGGCTAATACCTTGCCTATGACTTTTTTCAATTTTTATTTTCAGTCATTTGTAACAGGACCTAGAGAATGCCGTTGCTAAAGGAGTGACTCTGCCCATGAGTGAGGAAAAGTCATCTTACGTACAAATAATGTCACTCATACTTAGTTGATAATTCTTTACCTTGTAGAACATAGAAACACCCCCATCAGGAAAAAAGATAGCTGCCTCAATTATGGGAAGACTTTGAAACACCCCCTAGGCCAGCACTTGTGAATCCTGTGCAGAGCGGTGCTTCTCTGTCAGTGAAGAGCTGACTCAGATAAGAATTGGCCACAATGAAGTTGGGCTTGTGTGAGGGAATGTCAGGCTGGAGGGGTCGCTTTCTGTATTCATCACTGATTAGACCTATGGAAATTCTTATCCAGGAGAGACTTACATTGCCAGGTCCTTGATGAACTCTGCATCCACTGGAAAGGAGAGAGGCTTGCATATGAAGTGTCTGACAGTGCCGCAGCAGTACCAGCGTTCGATGTGGAGATATTCAGCTGCTCACTTTGAGTGCTTTTATCTTCCCGTCTTCAGTGCTGGACTCATCCTCTGTTGGTCTACTTGGGGAAACCTCAGTAATTGTTTTTGTTTCAAAAGGAATAAAATCCCTCAATGTCTTTTTCTCCTTAGATACCAAGTGTATGCAGAACTGTGAAACAGTTTCAAATTGGAGGTTTCACTCTTTGACTTTTTATTTTTATTAACTGCTTGATTATAACTTTCTTAATAGGCAGAGAATTTTTCAGATTGACGGGATGATGGACAGAAGGCAGTGTGTTAGTTCCTGTACACTTCCTTGAGTTTGAGTCAGGTAATTGTATATTCTACAGTAACCACTTCCTACCACCCACCTTTTATAAAAATTATGGCTCTACCAAAAAGTTCAGATGTTTTGTTTATGTATCAGCATATAAATCTGATGTAAATGCACTTAAATTTCCAAGCCCTGAAGAAAATTAAGTGCATGTGTGTTTAAATTCTAATCATGTTCAAGTGATAATACTTTTATTTGTACATCGTAAATATATGAAAATACTTCATTAATTATAAACATTTTCTCAATAAGACATATTTCAATAAAATACATTTTATTTAAAATATACATGCTTTTAATTGTGATAAAATGCATAATATAAAATTGGCAATATCATCTATTTTTAAGTGTATAGCTCAATAGAGTCGCATACTCACATTAGTTATTGCAATTGCAAGCTAATGGTTTTGGAGTGTGCCTAATTCAGGACCAAGGGCCCAGAATGTGTCACACAGATTGTGAACAAGTTCTAAAAAATGGAAATAAAGTTAGAATTGAATCCATAGGAAAGGTCAAAGCAGGACACAAAAGTCAGGCCAATCCCTTCCCACCAAACAGTCATAGCACTAGAGTTTTAAAGGAGCCAGGTTAATGTGTGTTTAACCCATGGCTGTATAGTGTAAATATCCTTTAGATGATTATGAAAGACAACATTATTTTTCCGTGAATTTGAGTATTAAGTAAATTATTTCAAATAATATTTATGCTTCAGGTTTATTTAATGGAGTGATTAATATTATTATGACTAAACCCAGGACTGAATATTTAATTTTTAATAAAATTAAATAGCCAGTATTATTTCTTTGCAAAACCAAATAATCTAAACAATCAAATAATGTTTGGTGACGATTTCTGAGTTAAATTGTGAATCCAAGTAAGCTCTTGAGTAGCACTCTGCCTCTGTCTGCTAAGATCCACTTGCCAGCTGTCTTGCTTTCATCTGATAGCCTACAAACATGAAAGCACAGTCTTTCAAATTCTAGAAAATGGTTTTAAAATACTTGTATAACAGCATAATGGCCGCTTATTCATCCGGCACTTGGGTGATCATTCCTGGTACTGCTGTGGTAGCGCCTGGCCTGTGTGTGGTGCGCGCTCAGGTCTGGGCGCCATCACTGCACCTCCAGGGTGGGGTGCAACGCTATGCTCCTGAAATGGCTTTCCCTACCACCCCTGACTCTAGGAGAACCACTTGCAAGTCACCTTAGATGGCACCACATTAAACACAAGACAGGGCAAGGTGGCAAGCGTTTGTTCAGTGTTTATTATTTCCTAATTCAAAACACTTCAAAATGACAACTATTTGATATTGTAAAATATGTGTGAAACAAAAGGGTAGTTGATGCCCAGATTTCTGGCTAGGAATATTTGATCCGAGTTAGGTTCCCACGAACTGTTATCATTTGTTCCTTCCCTTAAATATGCGTAAGTCCTACGAGGATGTTATTGTTGCCCACGTGAAGACGGAGACCTAACATTTTTGTTTTGATGTAGAAAACTGTGTTGTGGAAAAGCAATAATGTAACCTAGGGGATTAGTGGTGCCAGGAACTTGAAGTGTTTAGTGCACAGACTTTAATATTGCTACATTCTCTATCAATATTATTTATTCTTATTTCATAGCATTTGCTAGTAATACATGGTCACTGAAAAGCAAGCATATGGCTTTACATTTGTAATGGTTGGATGATATTTGCTCATAGTGGTCAAATCACTGGGGGTGGTTTCTTTAGTTAAAAAAAGGAAATTGAAAGGCATGATAAACACAATTGAAATCTATTCTAAATGAAAATTCAGATCTTAGCCCTTGGGTAGAATAGTTTGGTAAAGGTTAAACAAACCTTTTCTCACTCTTGTGGGACTTTAAAATAAATTTCATCTGAATTCTTGTCGGCTTTCTTGTACAGCTGTGGCTAAACATCTGCTGTGGGTGCTCAGAATGACGGCTTCCCCTCTTTCACAGTTTACATATGCTTGTGTAAACTATATATTTGCAATGCATAATTTGTTGTGAAGTTTTAAACATATATACTCAGGAGTGAACTAGAAGAAAACTACTATACCTGCTTCGCTCTGTGGAGCCTTCTTGCTTCAGGCTTTATCAGAAGTGCAGTCCCACCTGTGATTCAACAGCTGTTGCCATAAGGGGTGTTTAAATCTGTGGTAGCTCCTGTGGTGTGGAGTAGGGTACTGGGAGTTGTGCTCGGTTTCCCCATCCAGGGCGAGGTGCGGCAGTCACTGCTTCGTGAGCCATGCTGTAGAGTGCAGTCACTCCCCAAAGCCGTGGAAGAGTGTGCCTTGAATGCTCAGGAGGCTGTGTGATCTTACTAGTCTTGCAGAGAAAATTATGTAAAGCTCTGGAGACATGGCCCTGTGGTGACCTGGAGAGATCAATTTCCCAGGGTCTTGATATTTTTGGCAGAATAATGCTTCTGTAAAGAGTGAGATCCAAGTCGGGTTCCTTGAAAAGTGGAGAACATTAGTCCTTGGGAACAAATGGGGATTCAAGCTGTCAGGGTGACGGATGGCCTTGTTACATGTGAATGCTTCCTGGAGAAATCAGGTCAAATGTTTCCACCACTGAGAGCTGAGTGCTCCTTTGCTCTCTGCCGTGGGCTGGATGCTCAAAACGCAGCCCAGTTCATACTGTGGAGATAGAGTTCGTCCCAACCCTAGGAGGGAGCCTAACTCTTAACACTGGGCTCTCAGAGCTGATCTTGCTAGAGTTTTACCCTGGGAACGTTTCAATGGCGACACAAGCGTTCTGTGCAGCACCTCTGCTAGCAATCTGTTGTTTTATTCCATGTGCTTGGTTCTACACTTCTCAACATAATTGCACCAGTTCCTGTAATCTAGTTGCTCAACTTCAGTACTGACCTTTTAGGTCATTGAATTCTGTTTGGGGAGCTGTCCTGCCGAGGACATTCAGAATCATCGCTGGCCTCTATCTCCTAGATGACAGTTGCATCCTTTTACTCATTGTTACAACAACAAAAAATGTCCATAGATGTTGCCAAGTTTTGTAAGATCAGCAAAATTGGTCCCAACTGAGAAAGACTGATCTAACCATACATGTTTTTCTTTTTTGTCTTTAAAAATGTTCCTTTTAGTTTTTACTGGTACATGTTTGCAACATACGATATTTACATTTACAGATGTTTTAGGGAATTGCACATACATAAAACATAACTTCATTTTTGATCCCCCTTCCCCAAAACTCCCTCCTCCTTTTTTCTCTGATCCCCTCCCCATACCCAAGTCTGACTTTCTTTTCCTCTTCACTTTATTGGGCTCCTAATGTCGGTGGAGCTGTGCCACCTTCGACGCTCTGGGTGTGACTTATTTCACTCAGCATAGTGGGCTCAGGTTCCCTCCATCTTTCACAAGTGACCCAAATTCATTCTTATGTATGGCTGAATAAAATCCCATTGTGTTTAAACACCACATTTGCTTTATTCATTCTTCTGCTGTTGGGCCCCTAGGTTGTCTCCAGACCTTAACTACTGTGAGTTGAGGTGCTATAAGCATGGGTATGCTTTTACCACTATAATACAAGGCCTTTTCATTATTTCAGGGAAATACTCAGGAGAGGTGTAGCTGAGGCAGAGGGAATGGCTATTTCTAGCTCTTGGAGGAATCTCCATATTGTTTTCCATAATGGATAACCCTGCATTTTCTTGGAGTTTCATGACTCACTTATGGTTCATCTAACAGTAAATGTTTATTGTGCACCTTCTGTGCACAAACACATTTAGTGTAGGTAGGCTATGATGTCCATAAAATACTTTCCTATCTTTAATATGTCTTATAGTCAATCTGGGATGATAGATTATAATCAAGTAGTTTATTAAAATATGTCTAGAATAGTAGTAAGTGTTACGTAGGAGATGCCCTAGGGGTCTGATGATATGTAACAGGTGGTTACAGCTAGTCCTGGGGATCAGGGAGCTTGCCCTGAGTTGACTACTGTAGGCATGGCACTATGAGACTAGGAAAAGGAAAACATTGGAACACAAGGAACGTATGAAACACCTGAGCCAGGAACACACTGCCAGAAACTCAAAAAGAGCTCAGTGTGGCCAGATAAGAGTTCACAGTAGTGCCAGGAAACCAGGCCAAAATTGGCAGAATCTTGTCAGCTATGTGAGTATTCTCGATCTTTATTGTTCTGAAAAACTGAGAAAGGAAACGCTTCAGTGTTTCAGCAAGGCTGGGCTATGCTTGGGGTTTTAGTGCATAGCCGATTGACCATGGCTATAGCTAACTGCGTGTAACAAGGTGGACTTCCTTGGGAAGTAAGAGTAAAGCATCGCTCTGGTCAGGAGCATGAGGCCGTGGGCTTGCTGTCTGACTTGCCTGTGGCACCCATGAGACCCTGCTTTTTATTGACCAGGAGGTTTGATTTGTTGGATTTTTAAGGCCCTAGATTTGAACTTGGTAAGTTCTACATTTTGTTTTGGAACCTGGGACATTTCTTTTTTTTCTTTTTAGGTAAATTCTGGCTTTAAATTCCGAAAATAATACCAAAGTCCCAAGGAGGAGATTGGAGAAGTAAAACAAGTGAATTTACACTGATAATGGACTTCATTTCCAGGATACAACATGTCTTACGAAGTTCTTTTCTTGACCACATCCACTGTGTATCCTGTTTTTTCCAAAGTTGGGGTTCACAGCAGGACCCACAGACCCAGCACAGCAGCACGTATCTTTCCATAGGCTCAGCTGCGCTCCCTTCCCCCTGCTGTCCTCACTGTTCTCCCAGAAGTGTGCTCACCCTAGGCCTTTGCCCTGTCTTCTGTGGCAGTGCCTCATTGGGGCAAGGCTTTGGTCAGGCCATTTCTGAGCTGTGGAGTGCTCTCACATCTATGCAGTTCACCACTGCCATGGGATAGAATATTAAGATTGGGTAAGAAAATTGGGAAGTAATTATGAGAGTAATTAGCAGGAGCTTCTAGACCACTCCTTCAACCTGTGACTACAAAAATGTCCACAAATGCCTTACCACTCTAAGGAAATATGCTTCCTTACGTGAACATGTAAGAGGATCTTACTGCCTCACGATTCTGCAGTCTTGGGCTTTTTAGTTGTGATGGAGAGTTAACTGAGAACCATCTATGTTGATCTGTTCTTTTGATGACCTTGAGTAGTCCCATGTGGCAACTAAACCAAGGACCCTATTCATTAATTCTGAGTACTAATCCAGGCAATGTCGGCATAAACACATCAGTCAATAACACGTCATCTTGGTGGGAATTATGGGAAAGCTGGAGAACCAAGTTAGCA
This sequence comes from Dinomys branickii, assembly GCA_004027595.1. Taxonomy (NCBI): domain Eukaryota; kingdom Metazoa; phylum Chordata; class Mammalia; order Rodentia; family Dinomyidae; genus Dinomys; species Dinomys branickii. The sequence continues at coordinate 193,421 of PVLD010001063.1, read as the reverse complement.
TTCTGCCTCCGTCTGCTAAGATCCACTTGCCAGCAATGGGAGCGTGAAGAGACAACACTGCGGAGATTTCTGAACAGTCAGCAAACTTGCAGACAGCATTGATTGACCCGCATACAAGCAGTTTAAGTTCTAGGAATATTTACTGGTGCCTAGATCCAAATAATCATTGCTTTTTCTCTTTGTAATTTCTACTTGTCTCCACAGTGTGTTCACTTTACTATGTTCATCTCTTTCGCCTTTTAAATTTGGGTATATTACTGCTTGTGATAGTTTCAGTCATTTGTTGAATATTAGTTCTTCATTTCTTGCAATATTTTCATACCATTTGACAATTTCCCAACTTCATGAGGCTACAAAAAATACAAAATGATCCTAGTATAGAGAGTTGGGAATATGTTGTCTTATTAGATTTATTTAGCAAATATATATTGGTTCCCTGCCCTGTGTGAACTCGGTGTTACTGCCTTGCATTCTGGGGGAACAATTGGTTAAGCAGATACACGCTTTCAAAAAGCCTGTGATTTGCTTTCCTCAGGGCAAGATCTGGTGCCTTGTATAACCTTGGGAAGCTGTGGAATTGGATTGTATTCACAAGTCCTGGAAAACTTTTGGATATTTCACCACTTAAAATATCCTCCTCTGAGTTCCAGTTCATTTGAAAAGGGATGGCTGATACCCCTTCGCCTGACTAGGCAGAGCTCTGTGCCTGCTCAGTCCTCCCTAGCACGTGGGAGCTTTTTTTCTGCCCTGCAGGACCACTCCCTCCTGTGCAGCAAAGGGATGCAACACAGGCAGCTCCTCCGTGTTCTGCTTTCTCAGTTCCTGAGTTTACCACTCAGATGCTCTTTTCCATAAAGAAGATTCGCTTTGAAAGGGAAATGGCGGTTGGGGTAAGTGAAGAGTTACTAACTTTTAGAAATACGACAGATGGCAAAGACTTGGCAGTGCAGGATAGATTCATTGTGTTAGAATGGAGCAGACAGAGGGTCTGCAGAACACCTTCCCCCCAGCTGCACTGTGCCTCTGACTACTGGGAATAATGCTATTTAAAGATATTTTCCATTAGAAATGATTTGGACTCTCCCCTCTTGTAGACAGGAAGCACTGCCAGAGTACTTACTTTATTACAGAGTAAACACTGTTACTGCAAAAGGGTTTCTTTTTGTTTTTAATGTGAGCATACATGAATGCTAATGCACTTACCTTTGGATCTCATCAGCAAGACCCACCAGAGAAAAATGGAAATCATGCATTTTTCTGGAACACTTTTTCTAACAGACAAGCACAGGAACAAATTATATCCTACCCATAAATTTTTGTTTCTCCTACATCATGATGAATTTCTTTCTCCAGAGAGAGACGTGATTTTTAAAAGGCTTGAACAACATGCTAATCTTTCCTTCTGATAGCCCCTGGTTGAATTACCTCCGAATGTGAAGCATTTACTGATGAAATGATACTTGACATTAACCAGTGTTGTATGGAAATGTTTCCAGCACCTGGGGAGAAAATAAAAGAGGGCATTCATAACACAGCCGCTGTGGGGCTGGGTCTTCCATTTTTCTTAGGACCAACTTGAATTACACTTGCTTCATGCTGACTGACTTTCCTCCTGAGAGACCACTTTTAGACAGCAGAAAGATTTGCACCACTGCAAAAAGTTAGAATTCACAGTATTTTTACAATTAAAAGATTGGGTTTGGGTAATGATCTGCTTGGCTGGTTGGCAGAATCTACTGGGGCCCTGGTTTGGGATTTTTTCTTCACTCTGCAGAATGACAGATGCTGGACTTATATCTTGTAAATCAAATGCTCATCTTGCTTATAAAGTCCTGCTTAGACATGGGACTTGGTATACCAACCGAGTTTTTCCAAAAAAGGGTGAAATATGAAATTGGCATTAAGTTTTGAATCTCAGGGTATTTTTGATTTGGCAAACTGCTTTTGAGGTTTGACTAAGTGAAACTAGATAATAAACATTTTGAAAATTATTATTTTACATAGTTCTTCCCCCCATGCCAGTCTCTGTAGCTCACAGAACAATACTGGGTTTAGATTGTTTGTATATATATTTTACACTTGATCTTAGCCAAAAGGCCGAGAAGCGATTGTATATATATTTTAATGGGAAAAGTAAGTAAGATAGCAAACTAGGGCAGTTGTCTCATTCTTTATTTGAAATGGGAGTTTATATGACCAACATTAGAACAATTTTTTCAGAGATAACGCTCAGCCTAATTAAAATGAGGATTCATAGCCTGTAATATGGTGTAGAGAAAGAATAACAAATGAACCTGAGAAATCCTAGAATTACCCCCCAAACCTCCCAAGGAGTTGCTGGACTTGTCGGAGCCACAGTGCTGGGCTTGGAATCTGCCAGTCTCCTCAGCTATATCCCACAGAGCGCTGTCTCCTGCTTGCACTGCTCTGCGCTAAAGGGGATAGTGAAGAATATATGATCAAATATGTTTTGAAGATTGTCCTTTTTGTATCACTTGGAATCACAATTCACATAGATATCTGTGTATATACCAAATATAGTCATGTGATGCATCATGATACCTTTGGACCTTGTCTATGACAAACATCTGGTGACATAATGGAGATGAAAATTTCCTGTTACCCAGTGCCACCCTTGCCCTCGTAGAGCTGCAGTGCAGGGCATTAGTCTCGGGTTTGCTGTGTGACTATGCGAGGAAGCCCAATGTTTTGGCAGTTGGATCAACGTGTAGCACAGACAATTATGTACACACGGTATTTGATGAGTAGAAGTGGTTATGTTACTGGTTTATACATTTAGTATTCACACACAAGTTACTGATGTGTTTATGAAACTATACTTCTATTACTATTTTAGTGTGTAGTCTTTCCACTTAAAAATTAAATTTACTAAAAAATACTATAACGTGTTATGTCAGCAGTGTTTTCATATCCCACATTTTCCCTGTCTCGGAAGTGCACTTCTCAGAACACGCACTATCACTAAGCAACGCTTTACTCTATCTACTGAATCCTGATTACGTACTGTGATTTCATATGGAAATAACAATGTAAGGTAAATGATTAGATGCAACTAAGGATGACAGATGGGAAAGGATTATTTTGGAGAATGTTAAAGGCTTCCAGGCACTCACCATTTTTCAACCATTGTTTTCTTCTAAAGCTTTTATCATTTTTTAGTTGCATATCTATTCATGTCTCACAGATCCAATGTTATGGAATGTATTTGGCGTAATGGTGGATGAGCTCTTTCCTTGAGGTCTCCAAGTTTTATGATTATATTCCTAACTCTTCCGATGTTTGCTTTTGTCTTCTCTCTGGAGTGTGCTATAGAGATTTGGTATATGCTGAGTAGCCAATTTCACTACAAGTGTTAGTTGAATTTTTGCCTTTTCAAGGGACTTTGTAGGACACTGTAAGAAGAAGAAATAAGGCCTCGAACTGTCCTCTGGAGTGCTTGCAATCCAGGGTGTGATTTAGAGGCAATTGTAAGTAACTGTATTACAGGAAAGAATGTGCTATCTTGGAAGCTGCTATAGGTACAATGCAAAGTTTAGAGCAGTGGGTCTCATGTTATACTGTTGAGATGTTCCCAGAACCTCCTGGGAACTTGTAGAATTTTAAATTCTCAGAAACACCTTATCACAAACCCACAGCATCAGAACCTCTGGGGTAGATCCTAGCCACTTGAGCTTTAACAAATCCCCAGATGCTGTTGATGCCTGTGAAACGTAAGCACACTTCAGATGAGGCACCTGTGAGAGCACTTCATAGGGTAGGCTGCCAAACATTAGAAGGTGATTAAAACCTGTAGAGTTGGACAGATACAGGTGTGCCTTGGAGAGGCTAGAGCTGCATCTGAATCAAATGCGCAGGGGAGACCTGAGGTCCATGTTTAGCTCTTTCAGTGGTAGCTGTGTGACTTTGTCCATTACTGTTCAACCCCTCTTAACCAGCTTCCTTGGTGGTAAAGCAAGGCTGTTGAACTAGAAAACTTTATGAGTGTTTGGTTGTAAAACTCAGAGAATTTAAATGGCTTTGTCTCAACATATCATTATATAGAGTAATGGCACAAGAACTGTAATCCAAATCCAAATTCCTAGTGTATTATCCTGCACAGTGCGTAGCAACAATGGCTTGCATTAAAAACATACATATATAAAAAAAAGAGAGAGAAAAAATATTTTTTCTTCTTTTCAGGCAACCATTAGCATGAGCCGGAGAGTCCAGCTTATTCCCAAGTGTGTCATACACACAGTCTATAACTGATTTCAGGAGCAAGGACCCAGAACATAAAGTAGTGCCATGAGAATGGTAATTCGAACAGTTTCGGAAGAGGCTGCTGCAGCAGATAGGGCTGAGCGGTATCTGGCTGTTCTGGGACTCGTCATCACCAGGCGAAAGCTTGCTCAGGCTTCCCAGGGATTAAATAGCAGGTCTTCGGAGCAGCTCCCTCAGGCTGCTGCACTTTTCTATGTTTTGAAGTGTACATGCAGGAATGGAAATAAATTTCAGAGCTGTGGCAACAGCTTTCTGTTGCAACGCACAGAAGTGTGACACTGATCCCAGCCCTGGCACATGCCTAGGACCTGTGGAAGGGAGGCTTCAGTATCAGGGAAGGGTCATGCAGACCCTTTGTTCTCAAGCCGGTTTTCACTACTTTCCCATTTTGTGTCTTCTCAACATCTAACTAATAACAGCGTCAGTTTGTGTTTATGGAACCCTGACTATGTGCCAGACAGCAGCTCAGACTTTCCCCCAACACTGGTAGCTCTTCTAGTCCTCACTTTACAGGAAAGGAAACAGATTTAAGAAGTTTTATTAGCTCAGGCACCAAGTCTGTAAGTGACAAAACCTGGATTCAACTAAAGTTCCTCTGACCTTTGATGCAAAGAGAATAACAATTTTTCTTTTTTTTTTTTGCTTTTAGTAAAGAGAAAACACCTCTCCTTAACCTTTAAGGTGCCTTGTACTATTGGAAAAGAAACTGTGGAGTGGGTTGTGAATTTCTTCTCTTATTTTAAGATTCACAGACTCTGTACCCAAAAGTGTGCTTTAGTAAATGACAGTAACAATAAACAAGTATATACTTACCATGTGCCAGAAGTTGTTTTTTTGTTCTTTGGCTTTATTAACTGAAATCCCATTTTGTAGGCACTGTTGTTTTCCCATTTATAGAAGTACAAACCAGGGCACTTGGAGATTAACTAAGTTGTCCATGGTTGTATGGCTTGTAAGTGACAGAGTTGGCGTTTGTACCAGGAAGTCGGATGCCAAAATGTGTTCTGTATAGCCATGTACCACCTTTGTACAGGTGTGTGCAAGGTCACAGCCCACACCTCACAACAAGAGAACTTCCACGTGCATTTTGAACACAAGTCACCTTAACCCAGGGTGCTTGTAAGGGGAGCTCTTCACGTACTCACCTCGCCTTTGTTTTGGGACCAACATACCACATTTCCTGCTTATCTCTTCTCTCTGGCTAACAAACCCATTCAACCTACATAACAGGCTAAGAGATGGTGTGAAAATAGAATATTCTTCTCAGAAGCTTTATTTTACTCTTCAAAAGTCTCAATTCTTTAACCCATTTTATGGTGGCAGGAACAGTATCACCAGGTTACAACCATCCCAGCATGCGCAGCTGCAGTCAAGGCTGCTCCTGACCCCTGACCTCACTGACCGCTGTCCCTCACCCCTGAGGTCACTGATATTTATTCATCTGTTGGAACGAAATCTCTTCATGCCTTTCTGAGTCCCATTCCAAGATCCACCACAACAGAGCAAGGACAGGATAAGGAGGCACAGGAGGACCACCCCCGAGAAATAACGCCTCAGAGGCTGATGGCTTAGTCATCTTTGGTGATTGTGTAAAAATGATTGATCATGTTATTGTATTGTAGAAAACAGGATCTGAGGTTGGGAAGTAAGTGCTCTCTTTAAAATAATCCAGAAGCAGTGGACCAAATCAACGTGCAGAGCATGTAAAACACCATAACTATCACACTGGCTCCCCAAACAGCTTAACTTCAATGAAGGAAAAGTACTATTGCTTTTTTAAATCTGCAGTTATTTTTGAATGCTAAAAAAGGAACCTAGACTTTTACTCTAGTACATACTTTGAAAAATCATAGCAAATTCCAACTTTTAATACTCACAGATTTCCCAAAGCAATAGAAAAAATGCAAGGTACAATTTATGCCAGATAGGATGTTTTTCCTTCTGTAAAAATAATGGTATAAAAGAAATATATTTTGGTTTTAACAAGTGAAGCTAACACATTTGTTCCTGATCTTTTTTATCCTTTTTTGAGTTAAATTTAAATTTTTATACATGACTATTCAATTTAAACTTGTTTTGAAATATATTCAATTTGTTTTAAAGACCATCCATTCTGGATTGTGAGAAATGAAATTTCAGCCATTCATCTTGCTGAAAGAAAAATCAGTATGCAAGAGTATCAGTTTTTGAGTAATTAAACTGAATGGGTTTTTTTCATACTGTAACAGCATTCTTTGCTTTGAGGGGAGGGAGGCAATTGCACCAGGAGAGAAATAAAGTATCTAAACATGAACTTTACTCCAAAATGATGAACCACCATGCTAAAATTGTGACGCTAACTCACTGGACACGAACTCATTTGACTCTCAGTTTAATATTAGTTCTGTACTTTGGGTGACCTGAGACTAAGTAGTAGAGAAATCTTTTCATTGTATAAACCTTAGTTCCCTCATTTATAAACCAAGGAGATCACACCACATGACTTTTCATCCTCCTTTTAACCTTAATACCTTCGAGCAATTTAGTGCTAGGCCTATTGAAGGTTTCCTGCTGCTGGTTCTGTTCAGCAAATCAGTACTATTTGTGTCCTACGTGTTAAGTGCTTTACCCCTGGAGATCAGGAATAGAATGACACACACATGTGGATCCCCCTTCAGGGCTCAGGGTGTGGATCGGTAACAGTTTCGGGGAAGTTCACTCAACTGTATTGATCACTGGGGAGATTTTCCTCCCTGTTGGCTGTGAGGTCTAGATTGTTCTCACAGGCAGTCTTTGAAGCTGAAAATGATGAATAGGAAATGAGGCAGAAATTGAATTTGTATTTCTCTGAGGCACTGTGGGTCTTCCCAGTGTTTCATTTTAAAAGGATGTAACTTGGCCTTTGCATTCCTTTTTAAGTGCCTACCACACTCCACCATGATTACAGCCAACTTAAAACTAAGTGTTCCTCCACTGCTTTGGAACATTTTCAGATGAAGGAAAAAGAGAGAGGCATATGATTAAACCCTCTGCTCGTTTACATCTGGGATTGCTGGAGAGAGGTTGCTGGAGAGAGGTTGATTACTCTTGTATTTCATTTGAGTGTTCTCCACAAAATGGGCACCTTCCTTTGCACTGCCCTCATGGGGTTCTCCATTCTCCTAGGTTTGCATTCAAACCTATCACATAAAAAACAACCCTACATTTATACTGTTTCCCTCACCAGTTTCCTCTGAAGTGACCGGGGGCCCAACCATGTCTTTCTGGGAAGCCGCTGAGCAGTGTTGCCAGCTACCATCTGCCTTGGCCTTTGCCCTCATCCCCTGAGCCAGTGCCAGTCTTTCTGCTCCACATACTCAGCATCTGAGGCATCTGCCAAGGACAGGAGGAGGAGCTGTGTATGAAAATAATTTATTTCATGGAAAGTTATTTCCTTTTGTTTAACTTTTCATTATTGCTTTCTGTTCTGCCTGTGAAATCCTTGTGTTAAAGTTGGCTTTTTCATCATAGGCTAGATATTTCAACAGATGAGAGCAGCAGGCATAGTCCAGTGGTGACCCAGCATATGGACACTCAGTTATGAGAGCATCCAGTTAGAAGAGCCTCTTGAAAGGCTGAGTTGGAAACAATGGGCAAGCTTTGTGGGCTCTTCAGGGAACCTGAATTCTAAGCCAGACTCTGCTACTAGTAAAAGGAACCACGTTCTTATCTACAAATGGTTGTAATAATATGTGTTTTCCCACTGGTGGATTTAAAGCTATTTGTAAATTACAAAAATAATTTGTAATGTTCTAACATGTTAATTTCTGGAGGGGATGCATTTTAATCTACAGGCAGTACTTGGAACTAATTCAACACCAGGAAGGAGATAACCAGAAGTAGAAGATGGACAGGTTTTATGCTTTCTCGTCAGTGCTACTTGTTGAGCAGTTCAGTGTAATTAAATAATATCAGGCGTGCTTCCAGGAGCCTCAGTTTGCATTCTTAATTACAAATAATTTAGAGAAACTGAAGGTACAGGGACAAAAAGCATTGATTTTGGAGGAAGAAAGCTCAGAGCCTGAGACTGTGTTTTACCACTTACTTCCCAGGGTATGTTGCTTGCACAATGTCCCAGTCAAATAGTTTAAATTCTCTGATCACTACTTTTTGTAATACACAGTTGGGTAAAATATTGCGCAGTATTGTCATGAAAGTTAAATATATCAGCATGGGAAAACTGCCATTGTGTGTAAGTCACTGTGTATCTTCAGAAGAATTGTTTCACACTCTCTCCATCTTTACATGCCCTGCAGAAAAGGACCAGAGGAAGGCCCTGGGCCTCCAGGGTGTGTCTTCACATTGGAACTCAAATTTGGAGGCACTAAAAATATGAGCTGTCAGAGTGCACACACACCTATTTCTTGTTAAACACTACCTCCTGGCTCCTCCCTGCTGTTTCAAAGATGTGAACGATTTTGTTGCTCAAAACAGGAAGATGTTTTTATCTTATAATCTTCGTGGTCCTAAAACTAAAAATGTAATAGTCACTGATGAAAATAGTTAGAACAACTTCTTGCAGTCACTTAAATATTTCCTGTAAAAACTCAGTTGCCTCCCTTCTTGTGAGCACAAGCCGCACAGGCACCTGGGCGCTGTGGGTTAGGCCATGCAGTTCCTTAGGGATTGTCTTCTCTGCCATGTCACCCAGGGCCTTACTCGTTCTCATAGCATTGAATTGTAAACTTGGAATAGTTTGAAAGTAGGCAAAATACGATAATACCCTGAAGCATTTTTATAACAAATTACAACTATATAAAAGTAATTATATAACCATTGTTGAACAATATTCATGGGAGTAAAATTTCAAAATTTAAATATGAGAGCTGGGCATAGTAGCACACACGTAATCCCAGCATTCTGAAGGCTGAGGCAGGAAGACTGTGGCAAGTTCAAGGCCAGTCTGGGCTCCACAGTGAGTTCATAGCTAGTCTGAACTACACAGTAAGGCCCTGTCTCCAAAAAAATGCAAATATGCCTCCAAATCTTGCAAAAGTTAACCCTTTCAAAACCTGAACATGCAGCTGTGTACATATTTCAGTAACGATAGGAACACACCATCTGTGCTTGTTGATGAGCTTTTCTGCACTTAGTGTTACATTTTAATCCACCTGAAAATGCACATTTTTGTCATTTTCTTAGATGGTTGCATAGTATTTTTTAGGAATATACCATGAATTATTTTATCCTTTGTTGATAGTTCTTTTATGCCTTCTTGGTTTTTATATTTTAACTGTGTTATAATGAACACATGTATATTTTGATAGTATAGTTACATGAAAGATAACTATAAGTCAAAGGTAAATGCATCTAAATCGTCCACTATGTATGTGTAAGTTGACCTGCAGAATATAAAAATATCTTGTACCAATCAGCAATGTAAAAGTGTCACTTAAAACGTTTGAAACGTGATAAAGTTAAATTCTAGTTATTTTGAATCCCTTATAATCTAGTAGTGGTGATGTTTTCATTTTTTCTTGTGTTCATGTTTTAATAAAATGATTTTTTAATCTAATTTTTAAAAAGCACTGTTTCATAACAGCTATTTTCTATTCCTTTTTACACTCTCTTCCAGGTTAATTTATCTTTTTTCCCCCCTCTTTGTTTTTTCCCCTCCAGGATGGAAGTATGATCCGATGGATATAATTATGGGACACTGTGTGGGGATACGACCTCCTTCTTCTTGCCTCATCCTCCTGCTTCTCAAGCTCTTGGCCACTGTCACCCAGGGACTACCGGGGACAGGGTCCCTGGGATTTCACTTCACACATTCCATTTACAACGCTTCAGTCTATGAGAATTCTGCAGCAAGGACCTACGTCAACAGCCAGAGTAGAATGGGCATCACCTTGATAGATCTGTCCTGGGATATCAAATACAGAATAGTGTCCGGAGATGAGGAAGGCTTTTTCAAAGCAGAAGAAGTCATCATTGCAGATTTCTGTTTTCTCAGAATAAGAACTAAGGGTGGGAATTCTGCCATTTTGAATAGGGAAATTCAGGACAACTATTTATTGATAGTAAAGGGTTCTGTCAGAGGAGAGGATTTGGAAGCATGGACCAAAGTGAGTATCCAGGTTTTAGATATGAATGATCTGAGGCCTCTGTTCTCACCCACAACGTACTCTGTTACAGTAGCAGAAAGCACACCTCTAAGGACTAGTGTTGCTCAGGTGACAGCAACTGATGCTGATATTGGCTCTAATGGAGAATTCTACTACTACTTTAAAAACAAAGTCGATCTCTTTTCCGTCCACCCCACAAGTGGTGTTATCTCCTTAAGTGGACGATTAAATTACGATGAAAAGAACAGGTATGACCTGGAAATTTTAGCTGTGGACCGAGGGATGAAACTCTATGGCAACAACGGAGTGAGCAGCACCGCGAAGCTGTATGTTCACATCGAGCGTGTAAACGAACACGCCCCGACCATCCAGGTAGTCACCCATGTTGTGCCTTTCTTGTTGGATAAGGAGCCGACATATGCAGTAGTGACAGTTGATGACCTAGACGAGGGGGCCAATGGCGAGATCGAATCTGTTTCCATTGTGGCTGGAGACCCTTTAGATCAGTTCTTCCTGGCTAAGGAAGGAAAGTGGATGAATGAATACAAGATCAAGGAGAGGAAACAAGTTGACTGGGCAAGCTTTGCCTATGGCTGCAACCTCACTCTCCAAGCAAAAGACAAAGGGTCACCTCAAAAGTTTTCAGCACCAAAGACAGTCCACATTGCCAACCCTAAGAGAGACAGTGTCCCAGTTCGATTTGAAAAAGAAGTGTATGAGGTCAATATAAGTGAGTTTTCCCCTCCTGGAGTTATGGTCGCTATAGTAAAGTTAAGTCCCGAGCCTCTGGATGTGGAATACAAATTATCCCCTGGTGAAGATGCAGACTACTTCAAAATCAATCCGCGGACCGGTTTGATTGTCACAGCACAGCCCCTGAATACCATTAAGAAGGAGCTTTACAAGCTGGAGGTGACAAACAGAGAAGGTGATATAAAAGCACAAGTAATCATTGGCATAGAAGATGCAAATGACAACACACCAGAATTCCAGCAGGGCGTATATGATATTTTTGTGAATGAAAGTGTTCCAGTAGGAACCAGCGTTTTGTCAGTTTCCGCCTCTGATAAGGATAAAGGAGAAAATGGGTACATCACCTACAGTATTGCCAGCCTGAGTTTGTTACCATTCGCCATTAACCAGTTTACAGGTGTAATTAGCACAACCGAAGAATTAGATTTTGAATCTTCTCCAGAAGTTTATAGGTTCATCGTCAGAGCTTCTGACTGGGGCTCACCATACCGCCATGAAAGTGAGGTCAATGTGACCATCCGAATAGGAAATGTGAATGACAACAGTCCTCTGTTTGAAAAAGTAGCTTGTCAGGGAGTTATTTCCTATGACTTCCCAGTCGGCGGTCACATCACAGCTGTGTCTGCCATCGATATTGATGAACTTGAACTTGTGAAGTACAAGATCATTTCTGGAAATGAACTTGGTTTCTTTTATTTAAACCCAGACTCTGGTGTTTTACAGCTTAAAAAGTCATTGATGAATCCTGGCATTAAAAATGGTAATTTTGCCCTGAGAATTACGGCAACTGATGGAGAGAATTTTGCAGACCCCATGGCTATTAACATTTCAGTCCTGCATGGGAAAGTGTCTTCAAAGAGCTTCAGTTGCAGAGAAACTCGTGTGGCTCAGAAACTGGCAGAAAAACTACTCATTAAGGCAAAAGCAAATGGGAAGCTGAATTTGGAAGATGGATTTCTTGACTTTTATTCAGTTAATAGGCAAGGACCTCATTTTGACAAGTCTTTTCCCTCTGATATGGCTGTGAAGGAGAATCTGCCAGTAGGTGCTAACATCTTGAAGATTAAAGCCTATGATGCTGACTCTGGCTTTAATGGGAAGGTGCTATTTACAATATCCAATGGAAATACTGACAGTTGCTTTAATATCGATATGGAGACTGGGCAGCTTAAAGTCCTTATGCCCATGGATCGAGAGCACACAGACCTCTATCTCCTTAATATTACCATCTATGACTTGGGTAATCCACAGAGATCTTCGTGGAGGTTGCTGACCATCAATGTGGAGGATGCAAATGATAACAGCCCCATTTTCCTTCAGGATAGTTACTCTGTTAACATTCTTGAAAGTTCAAGCATTGGTACTGAAATTATTCAAGTGGAAGCCAGAGACAAAGACCTGGGTTCCAATGGTGAAGTAACTTACTCAGTCTTGACAGATACACAGCAGTTCGCCATCAATAGCTCAACTGGAGTCATTTATGTAGCAGATCAGTTGGACCGAGAATCCAAAGCCAACTATTCCCTGAAAATAGAAGCCAGGGACAAGGCAGAAAATGGTCAGCAGCTGTTTGCAGTGGTCACGCTTAGGGTTTTTCTGGATGATGTGAATGACTGCTCCCCAGCCTTTATTCCCAGTAGCTATAGTGTGAAGGTTCTTGAAGACCTCCCTGTTGGCACTGTCATTGCTTGGTTGGAAACTCATGATTTAGATCTCGGATTGGGGGGGCAAGTGCGTTATTCTTTGGTCAATGACTATAACGGGAGATTTGAAATTGATAAAGCAAGTGGCGCCATCCGCCTGAGCAAAGAGCTTGACTATGAAAAGCAACAGTTTTATAATCTCACAGTTCGGGCTAAAGACAAAGGACGGCCTGTCTCTTTGTCATCTGTTTCCTTTGTGGAGGTGGAAGTTGTGGATGTCAATGAAAACCTTCATACCCCCTACTTTCCAGACTTTGCTGTTGTTGGATCTGTAAAAGAAAACTCTCGTATCGGGACAAGTGTGCTGCAGGTAACCGCCCAAGATGAGGACTCCGGGAGGGACGGAGAGATCCAGTACTCCATCAGGGACGGCAGTGGACTGGGAAGGTTCAGTATAGATGACGAGAGCGGTAAGTTTAATATTTTGTACCAGACACGATTGTTTCATCTCTCTCAAATCATCAGTCCTGGAAAAGTAAAGGCATATGGGGGCAGTCAAACACAATGACAAATGAGCTTGCCTTTCGGGCAGAGATGATACTAAGTAAAGGCTTTGTTGCAGAATGTGTTGGTTTGAAGGAAGATCTGCTTGTATGGTAATAGCCGTTGTTTCCAGTTTAAGTCCCACTTCCATTTTTATTCTCCTGCTCAGCACTATTGGTACCAGGTTATCTCTTGATAAGTCTAAGTAATTGTCATCTCTGTTGATTGTACTTCTGACCCTCACTAAGTAAATGGCCCTGATAAAGTAAATTACATTTGAATCGGCTTTAAATTAGAAGTGTGAAATAGATTTTCAAATGGATCTTACATAGAAATCTTTCCCTTCACGGCAAGGCTTTTCTGAAGTCCTGTTGCATTAGTTGCTTGGTCTTTCATGTTTAATGAGAACATGTGGTCCTTGACTAATGGACGTTTGCACTGTGCATGCTCCAGCCCTACCTGGATATGTATTTTTATAAATGTTTTTATAATAGAACACAAGAGATTGTTGTGATCTTCATTTATGAAATATACTTATTTGTAAGAATTTTGTGTAGTAATTTTTTGACTAATTTTGCATGCTTATATCTGGTAATCTGAACAACTAATTTGAAGACAACAATATGCAATATAACAACCACTGGTAAATTTCTACCATCTTGTCTAGTGAAACTCTATCATTTCTGATGGGATTTGTTTGCTTTTATTTTTGTTCTCTTTAATAGTTTGATCAATCTTGCATTTTTACATATGGTAATTTAAGCAACTTCATTGACGATAACAATATGTAATATAACAACTACTGTTAATTCCTATCATTTTATTCTAAAACCCTGTATCATTTTTATTGTTTTTGCTTTGTTTTGGTTTTGTCTCTGCTGTTGGTATTTTGCTATTGTTCTTTTTTATTATTATTCTCTTTAAAATAAAAAAGAAATTTTATGTAGAACTTTTCAAACATGAGGCAAAATTATTCAGATACTTTCACTGCTCCCTACCTATATATTTATTATCATCATTATTAATTTGTACCTGGAATCGAGCTCAGGACCTTGCACTTGCCAGGCAGGTGTTATACCACTGAGCTATATCCCTGGCCCCATACTTATTATTTATCATAAATACAGACACATTTTTGTGAAAACATGTAGTTATTATTATTTACATGTACATGTGCCTGTCATACATGTGTGTTTCCTATTATTAGGGCTATATATTTTCTAATCTGAAAATATTGTGGACAAGGGAGGAACTTTGTCTTCTCTGTTTTGTGGTGATAGCAATGGTAGCCCATTATGGTTTTTAGGACAAATTTTTATGTGTGCATTAGTTCCCTATATTTATAGAGTGAGTTATTCCCTGTTTTGGTCAGTTTGGGCTTCCATAAAAAAAAAAAACCACAACAACAACATAGTCTGTGCTTTGGAAGTCTGAGACCATTGCCATGGTCAAGGTGAAGGCCTTTTTCTGGGTTTGTGTCTTGTGAGCTTCCAGCTTCTGCCATGTCCTGTGATGTGGGGTGGATAAGGAATTAGACCTTCAGCATCTGATTTTTGAGGGACAAAAATATTCAATCTATTACACTCCTGGTGGTAATGATGATTATTAGGATAGACAGTATGACAGTATTGTTATACAGACACTATGTATTTCTAATATCAGAAAAATAATTTTTAAAACTACATTAAACATGGTATCAATCAGTTTTCCAGTCAGTAGGACACAGTGCTTAAAACCCACAGCTTAAATGAGGAAAGATTTAATTTATCTCATAGTTTTAGAGATTCAGGACACCGCTGGTACACTCCAAAGCAGAGACATCAAAGTGAAAGGTCACAACAGAGAAAAGCTTCTTAGTTCATGGCAGCCTGGAAGCAGAGCAGTGATGAGGAACTAGACTTAGTACTCAAGGGCATACCTGCACATCCAACACAGATACACAAAGAAATATGCTACTCCTATCCCCTGGGCAGCACCAAGCCAATCAAGTTGACACAACCAAGCTTAGACATCGTATCCTACCTTGTCAACTTGATATCTAAACAGATATCTTTTAACCATACTTACTTCCCAATAAACAAGATCATATTTCCACCTAACATGATATAATTATCTTGCATAAAACTGAAAGTAGAATATCCCTTCCTCAAAATGTCAACAGTTCCAAGGTCTTTCAAAAGTCCAAGGCCAAGTCTCTTCTGAGACTCAAGGAAAATGCTTAGCTCTGAACCTCTGTAAAAATGAAAAGCGAGTTACATAATACCAGGGTACAATGCAATAGAGTAAAAATTCTTATTCTAAAGGAGAGGAATAGCGGGATAGAGAAGAAATGGGCCAAAGCAAGAGCAAAACCCAGAAGGAACATTATGTTCTATAGCTCCATATCTGGCATCTAGTGCACAAGGAGTTAAAATGTGATGTCCAAAAAGTGTGGACATCCTTATCACTAGTTACAGCCCACTTGACCTCTATCTTATGCTGGCTGTATCCTTAGCCTTCAGCTTTACTTGGTAGAAGTTTAAAATTACTAGCACCTTTTGTTTTCTTGGGTGTCAGTTGTACCTTTGACTTTATTCCCACAGCTTTATGCATTGCCTTGTCAGGGACTTCTTGCCTGGCTCTCCAGGTCTTTTTTTGAAATCTAGGTGGAAGCTTCCTTGAACCCACAACTGTTCTATTCTGCATTCCTGAACAACAAGCAACACAGAAAATTTGGAAGGCTGCTATCAGCGAGGATAGCATCCAGGTTCCCCTGGACACAGCTACAGCAGCCTCAGAGTCTCTGGATGGCTGAGCAAGAGTGAAATGAATCCTAGGGAACCAATTCCCTAGAAGGCCCTTCTTGAACAGACATTGCAGGAACTCATCTCAAATGAAAAGGTTAAACTTTAGCAGTTTTGAGATGCGGTGGATGGAGTCTTGCTTATTCCTGAGATGCTCTCAAGGCATGTTTTCTTCTTGTCCCTGTTCAAAGTATATGGTCTCTTTTTAATCATGCTAACCTGTGTAGCAGCCACACTGCCTTTGGTCCCAACTTTATATGTGGGTCCAAAATTTGAGCTCTGTAAAGTTTCCCCTGATTCTCATTATAAATGTGGCTAAAATCAGCCAATAAGACCAGTGCTATGGCCTGAATGTTGGGCTCTCTCGAAATTTCCTCCATGAGATTAATTAGTCCACTGCTAATTAATCCATCTTCTGCAGTCTCAGGTCATAAAATTTTCTGCCAGCATGTAACACATATGGCCTCTAAACCAAATGCCAATAGAGTCTTTGTTTCTAAATGATACCTGTTGGTCCAGGCTTTTACTGTCCACATTCCTATCAGCATTCTGTTTTTTGAGTTCTGACCAGAACGATCCATTCAGTCAGTTCTGCTTCCTGCTTTCTGAGGCTTACATATGCAAACCTTCTCAAACTCTTCCTGCACAGTAGTTGTAAAGGCTTCTAAACCACATGGACAGATACAGTCATAGCAAGGGCACCATTCCAGTACCAACTTTCTGTATTACCTTTCCATTTGCAGAGACAAACTACTTGACACCTACAGCTTAAAGGATGAAGGATTTAATTTAGTTTCAGGAGATTCAGTCCACTGTTGGAAGACTGTAAGAAGGGATATCATGATGGAAGCACATGGTAGAGCAAAGCTTCTTAGTTTATGTTGGCCAAGCAGCAGAATGGGGAAGCAGGGCCAGAGAAAAAGACACAGTATAGTACCCAGCATCACGTGGGACCCATGTAACTCACCCAGAAATGTGTTCTACCAAACTGTTTGGTGGCTCCCAAACCAATCAAGTTGATACAATCATGTTTAACAAACATTTAATATAAAAACAATTGTATACACTACCTCAAATTTAAACTGCACTTTTAGTTTACATGGACTTCAATGACCAATGTAAGCTGTAAAATGTGTTTGTAGCCATAAGGAACGAAAATTTAAATGTCATGATAATTCAGTTTTGATTTAGGCATATGCTGCCATGTATTATTGTTTCCTATATATTGATTGGAATATGTTTCTACTTTTGAATTGCAAATCAAGAACAGAAAGGGATTAACCTTCACAGATATCTACTCTGCACTGAAACATAATTTGTACTGGTACTGACTTCCTGGACACTCCATGGAGGGTTTCACAGTCAGGACTTATTTAACTGCTGATGCTCTCTTCACAGCATTATGAGGTAAGACTAGTAATTATCAACTCATGAACCGAGACATAGAGAAGATAGTTAACCTGGAGCCTAGTTTCAACCTCCACTCTAAGTAACTGCAATATTCTGTGCTGCCTGCCATCTGAGATAAATATTGGTTTCCTTATATTTTCCCAGATACACTTAAATTTTGTGTTGATCTAAAATCTGGAAAGCAATCAAGTATTCAAAAATGTTTCAAAGGCCTCACAACCCTAGACTCATTGGTAAAACTGATCATTAGTCACCCACCATATTTTCTTTGTAGTACAGTGGCCATGCTTAGCTCTGTAACTCAGGTACATACAGCACAGCCAGATTAGTACAAAGGTGTTGAGCTAAATCATTTTCCACTACTACCTAGAGAATTTGATCAAAGTACATGGATTTATTTTAGCAGAAAATTGCATGTTATATTGCTTTATGCAATGAAGAATAGGAACAATTATTGAAAGTAGCCTAGATTTTCTCCATATATTCCTTATTGCATTGTTTTTGCTTTGGATATTATTTTAGGATATGTGCACATAGTTTCATCAGGTGATAAATCTGGCTTTATAATTCTTACTCCAAGTGTTTGTATCCATTGTCAGAAAAATCAACTCAATGGTCTGCATTTATTTAATTTTATTCTGGGTTATACATAGAGAATAAATTTTGTTACCCTTAACAATGATGTCACATTTTTGCAAAACTTCCTGATGTAAAAAGCTCTTTTCTATAAATATTAACACTCTTAGGTTAAAAAGTAGCTTTATGAATTGGGTGCACATACCCATGACAGGCTATAAGCTGGATATAGAACCCACATTGCCTCAGTCCTTAGTATTTTTATCTGTTTTTCCAGAGGAAAACCTTTAAAACTTTTCCCTTTATCACTTAATTTATTCCATTTCCTTAGACAATGAAAGTAGGTTTTTCTCTATATTATAAAAAAAGAGATTTAGACTTGTTTCAGGGTTTTTAAAATGAAAATTAATGTTTCCATAAAATAATATTCTTAATCATCATCTTTCCTTCCCTCTCCCCACTTGTAGATTTTAAATCTGAGTCCAAGAAGTTGATGATTAATGATTACCAGAACTTGTGCCAAGGGGATGGCAGGGATGAGAAGTTTGGCCGTGTATGCCCCATAAAAGAAGTAATCACCATGGCGCTGTTAGGCTTGCAGGACTGTTGAATTACCCATCCACTTCTTGTAATGAAGTGAGAAAAGTCAATTTGTGCTGCTGGCAGAATGAGCAGTCCCTTAGCCACGCAGCTGAGGCCCGTCTGGTCACAGGTCCAGACTGTTGTCTTCACCTGACCTGTGGGCCAGTCTGGATTTTGTCTTTTAAAACTTGTAAGTTAGTTGCCAAAAGATACTCAGTGATGTACACTGATTATTGGTTCTGTAAAGCCCGATGAATCACCTAAAGAGTCCGCTAAAAATACATATTCCCAGGCAAAATTTCCAAAGATTCTGATTAGTAGTTTGGGTTGAGGGGAGTCCAGGAATCTGCATTTCAAAACACTAAGCATTCTCCTATATGTGGTTTGGAAATACTACCCTAAATTTATTTAAGTTCCTGAGAAAGTGGCTACCAAATTATACATTTTCTATATAGTATTTTTCCTTATTTTTGGAAGGGCAGATAATTTACCTCATGTTTTAGATACACTTTTCCTCCAATCAAATTTTATAATCCAAATAAACCATTTATTATTCATCAACAGTGAACTTTTTCTCAATAGCTTTCTTCTTTTTTTTGCTTTGGTACCGGGGATCAAACTCAGGACCTTGCGCTTGCCAGGCAGGGACTTACTGTTTTTTCAATAGCTTTCTGATGGATCCAAAATCTAATTCTGTGCTTCAGTAACTAAGACACTTCTGTTTTGCAGAAGTGCATATTTGGGATTACTTGATGCATGTAGTCATTTTAGGGTTTTTACTCCCTTGGCGCTCAGTGAACAAGACTGTACGTTTGAAACTCTTTACCATGCACAGGCTTTAACACCTGTTTAGTAGTGTTCGCAGTAAATGGAATAACTGGGGCCCTCCAACTACAGTGGATTTAATCACAATTTAAATCTCTAGTTTGTAAGATGCAATTTGAGGGGTTATTTTTTTCACAGAGAATGCAGTCTCATTCTTGGCCACAGTAGGGACTCATATTCTTGACTGCTCAAACATATCACAAAGCTTTATAAAGAGCACATTGTATATTTTAAACTGTGATTTTCTATTATATTTCTATAAGCTACAAACTTGAGCAGAGACTTCACCATTTTATTTACCTGTTAATTAAACAAATAATTAAAATGAACAATTTCACTTTGAGACTTTTTTGGGAGGGTTGAGACAGGGTCTTGCTATGTAGCAGAGGCTGGCCTTGAATTCACGGTAATCCTCCTGCCTCAGCCTCCTGAGTCATAGATAATTGGGCAGATATTATGTCATTCATTATTACTCATTTCACTAGTTCTGTTATCAAGGATCTGTTATGTGCCAGACACTGTGCAGGTGCCTTGAGAGTAGTATTTCTAATTGTCACAATAATCCAACAAGGTAGATGTCTCAGTTACTTTTCTCTTGTTTCTGAGACCAAATACCTGATGCCCAAAATTAAGGAAGGAAAGGTTTCTTTAGCTTACAGGTTGTGGAGGTTTCAGGCTATACTGGGCTGGTTCCAAGGCAAAGTGGCACATGGTAGAGGGCAAGTCTTCATGGCAGCAGAACACAGCAAAAACAAGCACAAAAGAGAAGAAAGGTGACAGTCTCTTTCCCTCCCTTACATGGTATGCAAACTACCCACCCCATGGCGGGTGTAGCACTCACACCCACAATCCCAGCATTGGATCATGGATCAATCACACATCCTAGAAGCCCACCCCATGACTGCAGGAGGATATGGGGGACATGCATGGGCCAGGGTCATTCATTTAATAGTTCTCAGCCCTGAAATTTGAATTCCAGTGAAATAAACTCCAAATCTTATGTTATTTCCAGTTTTCCACTCTAGCATGCCACCATCACCTTGTTGAACTATTGTTTTAGTAGGATTTTTTAAATTGTAGATTCATAACAATCACAAACTTTCTTGCCTTCCCAAGACAAACCTCCAGGCTCCAGAATTTTTTGGAGTAGCTGATTTAGCACTGTTTCAGGCTGTGGACCAAACTATGGTCCGGTTCACACATATTCTGATTCCACAATGTGAGATTTTCAGTGTAGAAGGAAAAGTGAAGGAGAGCTGGGTGTGGTGGGGCACACCCGTAATCCCAGCACTCGGAGGCTGAGGCAGGAGGATGGTTGTGAGTTTGAGACCAGCCTGGGCTACAAAGTGAGCTCAAGGCCAACCTAAACTGCAACGCCAGCATACACTAAAGACAAACAAAAAATAAGAAAAAAAATTTTAAAAAGCAAAAGAGGCCTTTTAAAACTTTGCAGCACCTCTTACAAAGCCTCTGTGCAAAACTGGGTTGTGTCTCAGTAGCCAGAGCAGGCCATGAGGCCAAGTTGCACACTTACGTAGGCATAGGAGGACATACCCTGCCATGGTCTAAATGTTGATCCTCCTAGCCCAGAATTCACACATTAGAACCAAACCACTAATGTAAAAATATGTAAAGGTAAGGTGTTTGGAAGGGATTAAGTTATGGGGGTCCCATGACCGTAACTTGATTAGGAGTCTTACAGTGGTGGTTTAAGTGAGCGCCCTTGTCTTTCTGGCACATGAGGATAAGCCAGAAGTGACTGTCTACGAGGAATGCACTTTCACCAGCCACTGAATCTGGTGGAACCTTGATCTTGGGTTCAACAGCCTCCAGAACTGTCAGCAATAACGTTTTATTGTTTATAAGTTATGTGCTCTGACATATTTTGTTACAGCAGCCTGAACAGACTGAGACGGTCTTCTAACAGGGGCGTGAGGGGAAGGGAAATGAATTCTTACTGATTAGAGTGCGGTCCAGCCGGGCGTTTGGCCGCTCTTCCTGTTGTTCTCCTTATCTAACATTAACAGTATACTGTCTGCGTGGAAGGGGCTGGGCCAGGGACGAAGGACACAGAGGTGCAGCTAAGACATGGATTTTCCGTAGCGGGAAGTTTTCCAGCCTGAGAGGTCGGAATGCAGCGGCTGGTGATGACGCTGGCGGCAGAGGCAGAAAGTGGTAACATTTACGGGGCGCCGTTTGGTTTTCTGGGCCAAGTTCTCTGCAAAATGGTTTACATGGATGGTTTCACTCGGTCATCCCAGAAGACAGAGATAGCTGTCTCCTTGTTCAGCACACCTGGTGTTACACGAGGGGTAGCTCACATGAGCAAGGCATATACGTTTACATTGACCTTCCTTTGTCTTGATGCTCTAGCAAGCCTGTCTCCATTTGTCTGTGCACATAACGCTCTGTATTCTAATTGTTCTAACAGAATCAGCAGAGGCTTAGGAAACCTAATGTATACTTGCATTCAAACAGATACCCAAAAGAGATGTCTCAGACACATTAGTTACTATAAAACAAATTGCTATTTTGGGGAGGCAGATTATTTCCAAATAAATGTAACTTTATTTTATAACTGTGTTCAGTGGCCTGCTAGTGCTCTCCACATCCACTTTAGGGTCACTCCAGCCCTTTCTTTCTGCTCGGTGTCCCAGTGGCTGAATTTCCTGGCCGGTGGACTCTTTTGCTTTCTGACAGCAATAGGAACTTTGGGAGAAGGAAACTTATGCCAGGGTATTTGTCGCTTTGACTCCACACCAACGACTGTGTGCTGGACGCATCCCTGCACTGAGGGATGCTAATCATTCCCTACTGTTGTTACAGCAAAGTCAGTCTCACTGGTGATGCAGGAAACATGAGTGACACTCAGAGAAGCGGAGGGAACCGAGCTTTGTTAGGTTGATTGAGCCAGAAGAGTTAAGCTCTTCAAAATTTGAGCCCCGAACTTTGGGGCAGCAGGGTTTTTTTACCTTTGTTTCAGTTGGGTGAGGGCTAGGGACAAGCTAAGAGGAATTTTGCAGAAGCTGCTTTTATAGAAGGAGAAGTTTAGCAGGAATTGTTCTTTTAATGTTGGAGGCGGGTCTTGCACACAGTGGGTACTGAGGCTGTTGCAACTTGTGGTTCATAGAACAAGCAGAAGCTTTTGGACCACTTTTGAACTCATTTTGGTTACAAAGTAGAACAAAGTGGAAACAAAACAATATCTGACCTGCCTGGCTCAAGGCTGAGCGCTTGCAGAGAGGAAAGGGTCCTCTAAGGTGGTCTCTTTTTCTGTCTCACTCTTACTAGCCCTGCAATACTGTATCTGTTTTTAACCTTTCCCTAAACTCTGTAAATGTTCTATTTATTAAATGACCCTCAGTCTTCAGTTTGAGTGTGCCATCTGTTTTCTGCCTGGATGTAGATGGAGAAAATATTTCTCTTCTGTACAGATTTATTAAATAGATTTTAAGTTTAAATGTATTTGAAGGACTGGTGTTTTCCAGGTATTCCTACTAACTCTCATTTCTGTAATGACTTGTCAGTGTGTTGGCATATTTTATTGGCTCTCTGGGTAAACAGTAGAAAGGTAATAATTATCTAGAGTTTTCATTTCATGAGGTATGGAAGTGAGACTAGAGGTCTTTTTTAATTTGTGCTTTCTCTATCTAATGTGCTTTCCATGTCTTGTCAGCACAAAAGGACAACTGTGGTTTGCTGTAGACCTTGTCACATAGGCATAGGAAAACAGATGTGGCTGCATGGTAGGATACAAGGATCTTCCAAACTTTCAAACACTGTGATGTGAGCTTTGATCTTATAGATGGAGGATTCATTTCAGTTTCTCGCTAAGGAAAGAGTAAAAAACATACAACTTAGTATTTTCCTATAGTTACCTCAACTGAAGTACTACTTACTAGCTGCCAGTGCTAAGTGTAGTGTTATTTGTGTACTGCCCCTGATTGTCAGTCAAGAACAGGTGCAGGAAAACCAAGCAAAGAGAAAGCTGTATTCACAGAAAAGGAGATGAATGTTTGTCATCACAGGAAGCGCTATTCCCAGCCCAGATATTTATAGAATGGGCCTCTCCCCAGAGTAGCACATCTCTTGCATACATAATGTGTGATTCTTCTTATAGGTAGAGGCGTCAGAAACTACATGTATCTTATGCATGGCTGGATTCTGTTTTACTGTCTTCTTCTAGCTTTTTGCACACTTTCCTGGTATCTCCTTTTTAAGGACTTGAAAATTAAGACAGATGTTATTTGGTGGCTTTCATGTAATTCATGACAAATCCAGACTAACTCATGTCCCTTGTCTGCATTCACTTTTGGGGGAGAATATATATATAATATAATATATAATAAATATATATAAAATTTACCACCACCTCTCTAAATCAAAAGAGGTTCATTGATTCTCGGCCTAGGCTTGCCCTTAAGTTTTCCCCTTGGGGAGAAACCAAGCAAAGAAGAGGAATAAAGTTATTATTGAGTGAAAGCAGAAACTTTACTTGACTCTGAACTTTCTGGCCATAATTGTTTGAGAGAGAAATATAACATTTCCCAGAGGAGCCCTGAGCACTCTGCAACATTCTGATGACCTTGAAAGTACCCATGTAAACCAAGTGGGAGAGAGGATTAGAAGCTTCTGGAAAATAATGAACAATATGTTTTTATTACTCTTTTCAGCAGGTGCCTTCTTCTTGACCTTTTCTTAACTATTGGCAGAAGGCAATTCAGGTTTTAATAGAGAACTGTTGGTTCAAATCTGTAATTATGTCTGCATTGTGTATTAGTCTTAAGCTGCTACTGTCACTGTATAAACAGTAAATGATAAAAATAATGATGATCGTGAAGAACTAATCTAAATGGGTAGTGAGCCAACAGCATGGGAACCTGTGTGGTCTTTTCGCTGTAAGTCTTCCTTTTCTACTTAATAAGAGACATTTGCAGTGGTGCACTGGCCTTTTGGTTCAGGGTCCTTATTTCCTCAGTGCCAGATGACGCTCTGTTATTTTTACTTCTTTAATTAACAGGGTAAAATTTTGCAAACATAGTAAGCCAACGCTAAAAAAATCTACAAAATGATTCTCTCATGCATGAGTATGAAAAAATTTATTGCCTTCCATGAATTTAGAGAACTTGCATCTCATTTCTAAATATGGTGTTTTTTGCAGGTGCTTTATATGCACATTGGAGGATATTTTCATTTATCATTACAGTTAGGAGAAGTAGAGTCTGATAAATATTTATGTGATGCCACCACATTCACAATGTTTCATTGAAAAGAAAATGAAATGAAAATGAAAATGGACTGTAGTCTGTATTTTAGCTTGCCAGGTTTTATGAAAGCATGTCTTATCAACAGACAGAATCTACAAAGTGTTGTGTGTAGGATTCAATTCAATTTATATTAAATTCTGGGCACTGGTATATGAGTTACTGAATATAATAGAACTCTCCAAATTTTCCCATTGGACATTGTAGGATTTAGTGGCTCCTTTGGGCCACTCTTTATGATTAAATTCACAGATTTTCATTTGCATAGCACAGTATTTTAAAAAGCAATCCATTGGTGAGAACAATTAACATATTGAATATGAAATGTCAAGTGACATTGAATATGAAATGTTTTCATATAAAAAGTGGATAAAATCAAGAGAATTAAGATTTAAATTGTACATATGCATTAAAAGATAGTGTTACAAAAACATAAGGACTTTGTGATTCACCCCAAGAAGTAGTTTAAGCAGTTTTGTAAGTGTGTTCTCCATTTGTTTCCTGAAAAGTCTGCTTCTCATCCCTTCCTCCTCCCCCACTTCTGGCTTAGGAACCTTCAGTCTCCTCCTCTCTCACCTTCAGAGCTCACTTACTTCTCGGTGCGAGGCTTTCACTGAGCAAACTGAGTAGGGGACTAAGTCAAGGGCTGGTGATAGAGACCAAAACACACAAGTGTGAGCCGTGCGATACATAAGCGACACAAGGGGGACGAGCACACCCTGTTAGTCATTCATCAAGCTGCCTGTGGCTTTAACATCACCCCTTGGCACTGAGGGACAGTTTTTACACACTCCAGTTCCAGCCAAGGCAGCCTGAAAGATAACTGGAGATTTAAAATGACTTAATCCAGGTGTATATGTAAGGCCTAGTTATAAAGGAATGTCTGACCCATGAATATAGGGTTGGTGAGGATCGGCACCCACAGTTCGGTGACCCTGGAAAAAGAATAAAATACTGTAAAAATAAAATTAGTGTATCTGCTTAGAAAAAATAAATAAGTTACAGTAACACATGTAAAAGTGAAGAAACATTACAGATACCAAACGCAAAAAAATGCTTTATTGACGGGAGACTTAGCATACCGTCAAATACTTTTTCTTAGATTTTTGGTTACATTTTTAGTTTGTCTATTCTCCCAGGAATGACAATTTTATAATCATTTCTATATAAAATGTAGAAGTATTATTTACTTCTACCTCCAATGCAGTTGGTTGAAATTTTTTTAACTGAGAATTTGGAAATGTTTCTCCTGGGTCAAAGTTGAATCATAATGTCATTATATATAAACTAAATGTATTAGTGCCAACTTATTATTGGTAAGGCAATGTCAACTTTCAACGTTAATATTAAATTTAGAAAATCTTCTATCTAGTTTCTTTTTCCTACGAGTCATTGCAGATAATCTGTTAATAATAATGCTACAGATCTGGGCTTCTCTGTCTGTCTCTCTTCATCTCTCTCTTTCTCTCATAATTTATATTTTTGTGTATCTAATCAGTAAAATAAAAAGCTATGATATGCTTAGAATGTGTATACTGCATTATGCAGAATACAATTCGACTATGTGAATAAGAGCCAAATCTCCTAATTACAAGTTTACATGTTTAATGATTTGCAAATTTTCATCGGAGCAGCTTCAGGCTCTGTGCACATCAGATGTAGCTTCCGCCCTACCATAGCTATAGCTCTGGTGCAGCCACAGGTATGTTCACTTGGTCACACACTTCTGGCCCCTCCACGCCACGGTTCTGGGAGTTTCAGAGCAGTGAAGAGTATGAGTGATTTTGGCAGCAACTCCTACACTAGGCAGCTAACAAGGATTTGTCTATACATGGAATAGTCATATAAATAATCTTATTAAATGCAAGCTAAATATATCCTCATTCTTTGTTAGGCAGATCCTCAAAATGCCTGCAGCCATCTTACCTGACAAGATCCAATGTATAATGGAAAGGAAATAGGAATGAAAAGATGAGGAAATTTTGAATTGTGGTAAAATGTGGTTTTTGTAAAATTTATTTAAAACTTTGAGCATGTAAGTCACTATTAGGGTTCTCCTTGGACTTTGGAAGCTATGGCTTTGATAGGTTCATTTGTCCTGTAAATATTAGTGAAGGAACATTTTATGAAACAGGTCTTCAAGCCCATTGGAAGGTGTGGCTGAAATGGGCCAGGTCACAAATCTGTTCTTTTTCTAAGATTGGTGCTGGTGACACTGCACTGGGTCTACAGAAGTTGTCCCATTTGCATCAGTAA
The DNA here is from genome assembly GCA_004027595.1 of Dinomys branickii. Classification (NCBI taxonomy): domain Eukaryota; kingdom Metazoa; phylum Chordata; class Mammalia; order Rodentia; family Dinomyidae; genus Dinomys; species Dinomys branickii. The sequence goes on along the minus strand of PVLD010001063.1, from coordinate 166,422 downwards.
CTGAGCAAACAGAAAAAATGTGCAAAGGACATAAGATCAAGGTTGTCTCTGGGTAGGTTTAACTCCCTCATGTCTCTGTGTACCTCAAGGAAGTGCCTGGGACATTCTGAAATCAAGCAGCCCTTTTAGAGTAAGAAACCTGCAATTTGAAGCCTTGTTTGTAGAGCCCTGGGCTCAATGACTTTTCAGAGCAGCTGGCTGGTGAGAGATTTCCAGTGTTTCTTGGACCTACTCTCTTTATATCACCTCACCAAGGATTAGCTAATGGAATCCGTCAGCATCCAGCGAGGAAGTAAGGGTCTCGAGACCTAAGCTAATGACTGCCCAAGAATTCTTCCACAAAGGTTCTTTCTGCATGCCCTACAATTATAACTTGAGGCTTTTCCTTACATCATAATACGTTTCTCTTAATCATATTTTGCAGATTATAATAATTTATTATGAATAATAATATAATTCATTATCATAATGTACATATCAAGAGCGTATCTTACAGCCAATAATTTTCATCCCTATGAGCTGTTGATTTTGGTAGGAGGTCTCTGATTTTATTGAATGGAACCTAGATACAGCACTGTGATTATTAAACATAAACACTGCTCTGAGGGCAGTTTCGGCAGGGGATTCTATAATTGAGATATCAGAATATGAGGTCCCAAGATTGGGAATAGGTCTGTGCAAATGGAAATAAGATCAGCTTTCTTGATCTATGTCAATTCCTTGCCTTTAGACAGCACACTTTCCTCTCCGGCAGAGAGAGTGTTCATGGAGAGTTAATGCATTTCTTTCTTGTACCTTGAGGGCATTTAAATGAAATACATGGTTACCAATGAATAGAAGTGAAAGTGAATTATCCTGGAAACAAAAGCACAGCGTTAAAATATTGCTTAATTATTTTTATTTTTAAAGATTGCTTAATTATTTTATTTCTTTTAAAACGTTCCTGCAGCTGCTAAAATATCGGATGTCGTTCTTCTTGTGTCTGACTGACCATTTATCCTAAAATTGTTTCCATCCTAAAGGTGAACAGTCAGAAATGGAGGGAAAATTCTATTTAGAGTAATTATATTCTTGTTTTATAACTTAGATAGGGTCGTTAATGTCCAAAGAAGTTAATGTTTACTCAAAATTCTAAATTTCATAGGCATATAACATAACTTTGAAATGTAAAATAACACTTAGGCTAATTTAGAAATTCATGATTTTGTAGGATACACTCAAGAATCAGAATGTAAGCAATTCTGTAAGAATCAGAATGGGTTACTGTTGAAAGGCTCCTAAATAGCCTTTAGAATGAATTTGAACTAAGCTACATGAATTCTTGGATTTTTACTCAGGCTCTATTTACTTGTACTTTGCATATAATTCTAATAAGATAGACTTCCAGAAGTATAATCCTATAGCATTTCACAAATTATACAGCACAGACATTGCTAGAGGTAGACATATTAATACCAATGAGGAATTATTTTGTTAATCAGGCAGGAGGAGAAATGTGTGACTCCCGTTGATTGTTTATTGCTAGGTTTGAAACATATTAACTCATTTAATTTTTTCAAGGTTTCCTATTATCCACATCTTGCAGATCTTAAAACTAATGCTTGATGTTAAATTTCTTGTCTTTGATCTCCTAGTTTGTGGTAGAGCTGGGGTTTGAGGTGGACAGGTCAGCACAGAGTCTGAGAGAACCTAACTGGGGCCCTTTAGGTATATTTTGGATAAACAGCCCTGAGTATCTCCTGCAGGCTTAAGCACAAAGACAGCTCATAAACACAGATCATTGTGATGAAGAGTCATAATCACTGTCCTGGCCTAGGCTGCCTGGAAAACAGAGCCTAGGGAAAAACTCAAGAGTACATGGTAATGTTTTATTAGGGGTACAGAGAGGGAGGCAACGGTGAGGAAGAAGTGATATTAGACTGACTAGAAGGGACACCAGATGTAAACTAAGTCTGTCACAGCTTAATGACACCCAGCCTATTCCTTTGTCAGCTGCATGTCTCTGGGAAGCCATGGAGACCACTGTGTCTCAGAACAGTTGGCCCTATATTAGAGGAAGGCCAAGCAGTTGCTCAGTGGGCTTCTTCTCTTTTCAGTAATATTGGTCCAGTCTTCCACGGTAGGCATTACTTCACAAAACTCCTGGCCATGCCCAGTGTGTCTGGGCAACTGGCTGGGAAGCCGGTACTTTCGAGGGTGCGGTGTGCTCACCTGCATACATCATACTCTTCCGTTTGCCCATGAGTGCTGCAGTCATCTCCTAGATCTGCAGCAGCACAGGGGAGCTTTTGTCAAGACACAGGGTGAGCACTTCAGTTATGTGTGGCTTCATACCTGGCTGTACCCACCTGGTTAGGGACCAAGCTGGTCTGAGCAGATCTGGGCAATGCACAGACTAAGTCTGGGCAAAGAACCACACTCTACTTAGCGATGTTCTACATTGCATCATCCCAAATGCAAAGTAGCACCTATGAAAGTATGAGGCCAATCTGTGTGGGTGACTGCTACTCAGAAAACTCAGCTACCCAAAATAACCCATTTCCTGAGGCTTGGGGTTGTCAGAGTTTTGGGATTCCTGCTGCTTTAGACTTTGACTCACTTAAAATTACAAAAGAGAAAGTACCAAAATTTTGTGCTCTTTACTTCATTTAGGAAAACAGCTGTTATTCTCCACCCTTCTTCACAAGCATCCAAAGTCAAGAGTGATACTTTGTCAAATATATGCGCATGAATTCCTGGGCTGGAAATGAGAAGGCAGGTCAAAGAGGAGCTGGAGTCCAAGACTGATGGAGCTTTGTTGGCTGAACTTCTTTTCCTGTTTTCGTTCTAAGTCACATTAAAATAATGATCTTTATAGTTTCCTTTTCCCTTCTCAATACTATCACTACCACTACCTAGAAGTTACTGAGAAGCATCTGCTAGACACACTGTGAAGTGTTACACGTATTTGAGCTCGTTTGGATGCCACAGCAAACTTAGGAGGTTCCTACTTTCATATGCAAATGGGAATTGAAATTTTGAGAAGGTAAATAATGTGCCGAAGTCTACAAAACAAGTTGGTAACAGAGCCAGAGTTTAAACTCAGCCTCATCTAACTGTGCAGCCCTTTCTCTTCTCCTGACTATGTGCTGCTCCATATTTGTATCCTCTTAGAACAATGTTACCCCCGTCATGTGCATCCCATTTTCTAAAGTGCCTTAGTTATCCGAGCTTAAAGACAATCACTTCGTTATTCACTCATTCATTATAGCTCATTCAATTGTATACTGCAATAAATAATGCTATACTGAACATACAAGGGATGATGCGAGTGAATATTTAATTTTTAAAATTCATTATTATAAAAGTCATATTGCTGTTAATCCCTTCAAAGTAGTCCTCCTCCCCTCAGAACCTGTTTATTCCCTCATTCATCCTACTTTCTGAAGCACTTCTGAAAATCCTCTTGTATTTTTACAGCGTGTGATCATGGAATGCAGCAAACACTGCTGCTAAGTGCCATACAGTAGAAAGGCAGGCTTGTGGAAAAGCATTACAGTATGTTCTCACGTACCCTATTCAGCAGGCTGGGTCCTGTGACTTTTGTCAAGGCAGCCATGACAGTGCAACTAAAGGAATGCATGAAAAGGGTTCTGGAACTGCTTTAAAGGGGTGAGAATGAGAGGATAAGTGTGTTGGAACTGACAGGAATTACTTTTAGGATAATTAATAGCAATATGTCTTTTTGCTGTAATTTTTATTTAAATACACATCATATTTTATATTGCACCTAGAATGGAAAAAGTATATATTGATTCTAATATAATCAATGTTTTATAATATAATAATACATATATGTTCTATAGGAGATGTTACCATCATCGTCATATATGATATTAATGTATCCATTATTCATTATAGAGTGAGAGGTGTGTGGATATGCACTGAACTAAAGGATATGCTGACTTTAAACATATTGGAGGGAAGAACCATTACATAAGACGTGTTGTTCAAGTTGCTGGGTGTAGGCATTACTTAGGTGACTTCCGTTCTAGTTGAGGAGATAGGCATGCATGCAGGAATGTGGAAGTTTGTAGGCCTGTTTAACAAAACATGTACACCTCATACCTAAATTACCAATTTTTAAAGAATTACAGTAAATTAACATACTTCCTGCTAAAGTTATAAAGAATTAGATTTTTTTAGAAAACTGCTTGCGGTTTCTTGAGGCCTGTTGACCCCTGTGATCTGAGTTGACATTTGAGGAAATGAAACTAATGAAATTAATTACTTCATCTTAGTCCACAGATGACACATCTAAACCTGGAATCTAGGACTGTTAAACAGGGGTACTATTTTGCTCAACACTGTCTTGGTAATTTAGGTAACCTAAGACTTTTGCTGTCTTGGGTTACAGTCACTAGATGGCTATATCACGAAGATGTGGATTCGCTGACATGGTTATAACTAAGCATAGCCTTCTACTCCAAGCAGAAGTGCCAGAGTTGGCTGTGTATGTACTTTATGCTCATATTGTGAGGGCTTGGTGCTTTACAGCTTATTATTTCACATTTGTTATTTGCTGACCTGAAAATATCTAATATTCAAAGCAAGGATGACAACATATTTTTTTAAAATTCACACACTGTCAGCTTTTAGTCTCAAAACTCTTTGAGTCATTAATATATGCAAACACATCTTTTCTCAAAGTATTTTTTCACTCTGTGCTTATGTTGTTTTTGTTAAGATAAATGAAATGAACACTAAAATGCTGAATGTCAGAATGAAAAACTAGCACTGTTACAAAATACGAGAGAACTACAAACAGCACAGAAATACACAAACCGTGCTTTCGGAGCTCCAAGCAGTGCGTGTCCAATGAAGTGATGCCCCCTGCGCCTGTCTTGGCTGAGCTGAACGCCGGAACGTTACAAATGCCCTGCTGGACTCTCCTGCTCAGGCCGCCTAGCTAGGAGTAGACAGAGAAAGAGAAGCTCCTGCGGTTTCTGCAGATGCGAGGTAGTTTCCAGCCCTTAGTAAAATTAAACTGTCTGCTTGTGTAACATCATTTGCGGTTTCAGGCAGACAGAGCTCCAGTGAGAAAGTAAACCATGTGGGAACACAAAGAAATGTGCCATCAGCTCTTGATCAAATAGCAAATCATTCTGAGGATCTGGGAAGCTCACTTAACATGCAAAGGCTGGTAACCAGTTCTGGGTACATATCAGGCTCAAGAACATTATCTCTCTGTGGCAGGGGAGTATTTCCTAAGCGGCTCTTAGGATTGCTATAAAAATATTAGAACCAGCAGTCCTGCTATGTTTCAGCTTCTGACTGGAACCTGAGTGTCAGAAGGCCCTGTCCTTCTCATAGGTACCCTACAATCCCTCATTTTGGATTGTGCGTCATTTGAATATTTGTTTTTGTGTTCTCTCTCAGTGTTTCTGAGTTGTTCTGAGTTGGCAAACCTCGAATAGACATTTGAGCTCCAAATAATTGCACTGAGAAATGCAGCAAGCATTAAGCAAGAGGCTATTGAATTTCCATAAGTAAGCAAATATATTCTAAGAGCTCATGGGTGAAAATTGCTTTTTATTTAATGAGTCATTTTTATTGGAAGGTAATGATTATGTCCAGGCCATAAATACAGTGTAAATTTTCTTCAGTGGACATTAAAAAGGCGACTTTAACTTGGAAGCAGCTTTTTAAAGGGCTTAAAGATATTGAGATATAAATATTTGAACCTGAGCATTATGCACATTAGTGAATATGAAGGAATGAATGAAACTTAACAAGGGCTTATGCATGGAAACAAGTACCGTGACAGTAAGCTGTAGTTGCTTACAACTTGAAGGAGGAGCCATACAGCTATACATGGCTAAGGGGCTTTAGAGCCCTGCTTTGTGTGTCATTTTTAGTGCTGCTATATGTCATATGTTATTTGCCCTTTTTTTCATTTTACAGATGAGGAAACTGAGGCTCGAGGAAGTTTATTGACTTCCTCCAAACTTAATCTTTCCAACATTCCACACTACTTTTTTTTGTGTTTCATGAGGTTATAATTTTAACAGCTGGTGGTCTGAACAAGACAGTCCTCAATGTGTGACATTTTTTTTTCAGAAACATTCCTCTAGGGATAGGGATTATTGCCAGTGGTTCCATTTACTTTTATGTAGCATAAATTTTTTAAAATGAAATTTTATTCTGTATATACCTAGGAAATATAATTTTTGTCCTGCCACTAAGTCACATTCAAATTATGTGTTCTATAATGTTCATATTAACATTCTGTCCAGCTCCAAGGTAGTAAGAGTAGCACCCAGGTAGTACCGAGGTCACCTTTTCCAGATGACATCAGTACTACTGACACGATCTGTTCCAGCCACCTCTGCCAGATTAGCCGGTTATATTAATCCTGAGCACACCCAAAATGTGGGTCCAGGAGTCTGGCTTGAACTTATCTGTGTAAAACTTTCTCTTGGTTCCATTTCAGTTGTGTATTTGTTTTGTTCCTTCTACTTGATTTGGAACTTTTGAAAACTAGCTTTATTTCGGATGCACATTTGTGCCTGGTTCATTCAGAGATTGGCATGCAATCACTGCTTTATGGGTAGTTTTTGTATGGGAAAGGAGAAAAGGAAGGGCTAGTTGTGCATATGCATATGTAATAGCATCCTAGTGTCTAAGTCTGATTTTTTTCCAAAGGTTGAATTAGATGAGGAAGAGATGTTTTCTGGACACCAGCTTCACTTTTGTGCATGTGGGAATTTGATCTATCATTTTCATTCAGAGCTTTGAATAATGTATTTGTGGATGAAAAAAATGAAAATACTGATGATTTATGAAGATCTTCACTGCTAATTCTGCAATTTGTGTCATTTTATTTCTAGCACCTTATAAAGACATACATGATTCTAATAGTTTAATGTTTAAAAATGTTAGACTTTTCAGTAAGTTTTTCCATGTTTCATAGACTCTACAATAGGGATTTAGAATTTGAGGCTGAGGATAACCAATGGATAATGAAAAGCTGATAAAACTTCGTATTTCTGCCTTCATTTTATGTCTTTCTCCTTTATTACCTTAGAACTTCGGGTCAGATCCCAGCCAGCACTGCATACAGGTGTGTTCATTGCTTAGAGAGCCTGTCTATAAACAGGTAATAGAACATTTATTAGTCCTAAGCTTACCCTTGTTTATCTCATTCCCCTTCTAGTTTGGGAACACCAAGGTAAGGGAGTAACTAAAGCATTTTCAGGATTTGCAGGGCATTTAACTGCCAGATTTTACAATGTTCTGTTCCATACCCCTGGAGCAACACCTAGAATTCTCCAATCATTCCCTCTGAGCCTGCAATGCCCCTGGATTCCAGGAAAGCTATAACCTCACAGATCCCCCACAGTAAGGTCACCCTACCAAGCAGGAACAGTCATCTTACGAGAACCAGGTTGTTCTTTCAAGCCATAAGGACTTCTCCAGAGCCACCTTGGAGAACCAGTCCTGAACCAACAATCAACCAGACAGCGACTTGACCGGGATTTTCCTGGTCAACACCCTGCCAGGACACACCCCGTTGTCCCAGCTGTGTACACCTGCAGCCTGTACATATGTTTTCCTTCTTTAGAAGATTCCCACATGCCTATCCGCTCCTTGAAGGCAGACCTTGACTTTCTTTATCTGTCCTGTGCAGTATGGCCATGCTTATGAAATCTCCTCTGCTGCCCTTTGCCCTGCCTGTCTGTTTGTTCAGCGTTTGCTCAGCATTTTGAGATTGATGGCTGAGCCTGGTCTGTTGGAACCCCCAGAAATGAGGCTTTCACCCTAAAGCTCCAATAATAAACCCAGCAGGAGTTTAATCGTATATTTATGGATTTTCTCTCCCTACCCCACCAAGCCAACAAAGCACCCACAAACCTGCCCATCACTTCCTCATAAATGCAGTCATCTCGAATGTCAAGTATTTCCTCATCACCTGGCTTGTCTCTTCCTGAAAATGTGTCTAATGTCCTCTTAGTCAGTCCTCGGGATGAAAATTTCCATATTTCTTTTGTCATGGAGACGTTATCCTCAGGATGGTTACCTTTTTTCTCTCTGTCCTGCCTTAAGGCCACACAAACATATTACTGGTGACAGCAGGTCACCACCCCACTACCACGTCTGCCTCCCTTCCACAGGGGCTCTCTTATGGAGTGGCTGGAACATGAGGTGATTTCAACCAGCAATTTTTATACAACGCCATCTATACCAGTTCAGCTGTGCCAGGGGTCCTGTGCTATCTGCCAGAAGAGAACCTAGAACCAGCTATGGCTTGGTTACTGGAGAAGTGTTGGACAATTTCATGCTTCTGTGTTTCAAACCTGTGAATCTTTTCCTTGGAGTAAGAAAGTCTGAAATAAATTTGTAAAAAATTGAGTCACAATGTTTATTTATATATATATATATATATATATATATATATATATAATAGCAGCATGTAACATAAAACAACATGTGCAAAAAGCTGGAAACTATGTTTCCCCACGCTAAAGGAGAAGGTAGAATATTTTAAAGAAGTCAGAAAAAGGAAAGCATTGTCTACCAGAAGTACAGTAATAATCCCAATTGTCAAACTCAATTTGTTCTAAATTTGAGTTTGAACACCAAAAAGTTTGAGAACTGAACATATTTCTCTGATAAAAAAAAAAAAACACTGGGAAACCAAATGATTGGTTCTAAGGGCCAAAAATTGCACTTATAAGTTCATTTCTTCAGGATTTTAACAAATTTGATAACGATTTCTTTAATTCTATCATAATAGAATTAAACTGTGGTTCCCAAAGTTTCCCTTAGCTTTGCTGCTGGCTTTACTAACTTTCTTTGGAACCATGCTTATGATACTGTACATGAATAAAGCACCAAAAAGCACAGTGATGAACGTTTTAATGACTAACACAAGTGCTACATGTTGTCTGAATAAGAGCAGTGCTTATACTAAAGTGTCCTCACCCCTTTGTGTCAGCAGTGAGACGTGACGTGTGACTCGCTCTTGGCCAGTACAGCTTTTTTCAAGTTGGATATTTCATTAGGCTATTGAGCAATGCTATGACCACTGAGGATGATTTTTTTTTAACTTTGCTGTTCAAGTAGTAAAACATTTGAGCTCAAAGCCATTCAACAACCAAGGTATCGCTACATAGAGAACTGCCGTTGTGGGTGGTGAGTGAAGGTGACAAGGCTGAAAATTTAATTTAGAAAAATAATGTTCCTTTCTGAACACTTGTGCATATCCAAAATTTCAATTCTATGATCTTAACCTTGAAGATCTCTGCATTAGGAAGTCTATGAGTGATAATTGTGTTATGGGACAGATTTCTCATGAATGGGGTTAGTGCCTATATAAAACAGGCCTGCTAAAATCCCCTTGTCCCTCCCACCATGAAAGTACACCATGAGAACGCAGCATGTTTGAACTAGAAAATGGCTCTTAGCAGAACTGGAATTGCAAGCTCCTTGATCTCAAACCTGGTCCAGCCTTCGGAATTGTAGGAAATGCATTTCTGTTTATAAGCTATTCAGCTTATGGTTTTCATTACAACAGTGTAAGTGGACTGAGACAGTGCTAAGGTGCTTTTGCTAAGAACCACCAAATGTCAATGCATATAAAATAAAAAATTAGGAACTTAGGTATGATGATATTTTTAAAATCTTTAGAAGAGTGAAAAAAATCAATACTCTTGGCATGGTTGAAGTGGTATAAATTGTGTTGTATAAAAACTGATGGTTGAAATTAACTCATGTTCCAGCCACTCCACAAGAGGGCACCGTTGAAGGGAGGCAGGTGTGGGAGTGGGGTGGTGACCTGCTGTCGCCAGTAGTAGGTTTGTGTGGTCTTAAGGAAGATAGAGGGAGGGAGACAAAGGATGGTAACTGTCCTGAAGATAGCTACCCCCATTTTAGTGGAGTTATACTGTACCATACAACTAGGTAAAATGTCCTTTTCATGATGAGCAGGAAATCATTCCTCCAGTATTCCTATATAGTGTTTGGTACCTTGAGGCCAGTGCAGATTACTCTGATCTGACTGCCATGCAAATCACTTTGTTGGACTGTACATGGGAAAAGAAAGGCCTTAAACCTTGGGCTGGGCTGGTTCATTTTTGATAGGTGTGGGATCCTTGTTTTATTTTTTCTTTCAAAAGGATCTTTTCTTTTCTTTTTTGGTGCCAGGAATCAAACTCAGGACTTCGTACTTGCCAGGCAGGTTCTTGTGCTGAACTCTATCCTGGTCCCTGTTTTTTTTTTTTTAAAAAACATGAAAAAAAAAACAATAAAAATGACACAGAATTTCAAAACAAAGTGATAGGAAATTAACAGTGGTTATTATATTACATATTGTTATATTCAAAGTAGTTGCTCAGATTACCAGCTGTAGGCATCTAAGATTGATCAAACAATGTAAACACTAACTGTTCCTTTCAATGAGCTAATAGAAATTCCTAGTATAATTACCTTAGCTACCTTATGTCTGTATATTCCTTCCTTCTCTTCTCTCCCGCACCCCAGCTGTTCTTTCCTCTTGAGTAGTTTCTTTCCTTTTTACGATTTCTATTGCACCTTTTCTATCTTATTTATTCTCTTGAGCGGAATAAGGATAGGAAAGGAGGAAGGGCTGGGATTCTTTATTATTTATTTATTTATTTTTTTGCGGTACTGGGGATCGAACTCAGGACCCTGCGCTTGCTAGGCAAGCGCTTATTCCACTGAGCTATATCCCCAGCCCAGGGCTGGGATTCTTAAGGAAAAAATGAGAGAAGGATTTGTGGGTCATCTCTTGGCTTTGGCTTCCCGATCTGTTACAGTCAGAGCAGAATGTTCAGTGATAAGATCAAAAGCATCGTAAGTACTAGGAAAAATTCATCTTTCTAAATTCTATTTTGGGGTTTGTTTCTCATTATTCCAGAATTGCTAAAACGACGAGGATAGAGTCTGTGAGATAGAATAATTTGGACTCGGTGCTCCTATCCGTATGAAGTGGTAGAAGCTCAACAGACAATCAGACTAGGACTTGGAAGAGTGATGTGCCAGAGCTGAGCTCTGAGGAAAAGTGACATCAAACATCAACCCAAAATAGCTGTTCAGGTACTTACTGAAGAGCACCGGCAGCTGTAACACGAGGACAGGAGGGGCACCTTGTTTCTGGGTGATGTTGCTGGGTCCGAGTGCCATCGCGTAGCTGGATTCCCAGGTGCAAACGAAATGAAGTGTTACAGGTCTGGCCACTCCCCCACATAGCCCTTCTTGTCTTCCGGCTGGATTTGGCCAAATGCTTAACCTGTCAGATACAGTTTATACAACTGTTTCTTTTCTTCTTTTTTTGAACACACGAAGAGAAAGCACATTGACGGACCTCTTTCACATGAAGTGGTGCCCATGTAACCCTCATGGTAACCCATGAGATATAATTCTCCACATTTCAGAGATGAGAATACAAAACCAGCATAATTTAGCTTTCTTCATTAAACAGAGGCAAAAACCAACTCACCTCACCCTCAGGCCAACTCTCTATGGAGAGATTACCTCTTAGTGATACTTCACTCTTTGAGGTAACAGTTGCAGTTCTTTTGTAGGTAGGGAGAGATGTGAAGTCACATTGCTGTGAGTGGGTGCTGGAATACAGACTCCAATTCCCCCGCCCTAGTTGACTTCTGTGCTGGTGAACTGCTGATGAAATAATGGCCGGGAGCTTAGAATTTTATGAGCTTTGTTTCACTGAGATAGAATTTGCATAGGCTCTTGGCATTTATTACATTCACAGCACTGCACAGCCACCGCCCAACTTCATTCTGAAACCTTTTCCTTGCCCTGAAAGAAAGCCCCACATCTATTATACAGTCATTGCCCCGGCTTCTCCCCTCTGGGGTCCTGGGGAATGCCACTGTTTTCTTGTTTCTATTGTTGCTTTATATACAAACAGAGAGCAGCTGTATTACAGAAAGTGCCAAAATGTGATTGAATTACCTAAAGTGAAGAAATAAGGTATGATCTTGAGAACTAGAGCATCTTTCCTATTATAAATCCAGAAGTTTGGTTTCAAGAATAAAACGGCCTCTTACTTTATTTTTCCTTTAGTAATGAAAAAAATAAGTTAGTTTTCTCAAGCACTTTTGGTGAAAATAGTTATTTGCTTATTTAAGCAGGTGGCCAAATAACCAAAATATAACTAATTGAGGAGCTATTTTTGCTCTCATTTTAAACTTTAGTTTTGGTGAATCCTAGTAACAGTCTAGGAGAAAACTTGGAAAGTTTGTATCACCACATTTTAGTGCCTTACTCTGTTTTTCTTTCTTATAGGGAAATATTTTTGAAAAGTGTATAGAATATTTATTATGGAAAGATGAATAGACATTAAAAAGAAAATGACAAAAGCATGAGCTGGGTCTTTTTCTCAAATATTGAAGGACATTTTTTATCCCTTCAGCAAGATTTTTGCTTCATGAATGTTGTTGGTTCTTCCTGGCAGCATTACAGTTACTTTCAGAGCCCAGCCCTCAGAAAGTGCCCGGTTACAAGGAGAAACTTGAACTCTTGGGCTCCCGTCAGTTGCATGACGTGTCAGGAGAGAGGAGCCTCATCAAAACTCCACATATTGAAGAAAAGGAGCTGAGTTTCCCTTAATTCTAGATTTTAATATCAATTTCTAGTATTCATAAGAAAACATGTGTATTTTGAATTTCCTGAAGTTTGAAAGTTTCATGCGTCTCAGGATGGAACTTGGACATGCAGTACAAGATGAGAGCACACGGAAGGTCCTGGTGGGTGTGGCCAGTGTCATTTTCAGGAGGAAGCGATGTTTACATTGTTCTGTGTGCAGTAGTTTGGATGGTTCTCATTGGGTAAGTCCTATTGAGTTTAATGTGACAAAGCTCATGGAGCTACCTGCTGAGCTCCTTTTCCTAGGAAGGCGCCCGGAACAAAACCTGTCATTTACCTGACAGCACCGTGGCGAAGTGCTGCCTCCTAAGAGGGGTCCCTCTGGGCTGAGCTGGAGTACCGCTCCTTCCACTCTGGCATCGCTTGGGCTTCATCCTCTGCCCCTTTCTAATGCATATCAGCTTCCAGCAATTCACTGGCCTTTGTTTGATTTAAAAACTTTAAACAAAGCCGCTCTGCTGTGGGGTTTTCCTCCTTTAGGTTATACTAATCTTGAGGTAGCCACAGTCTGATGTCTTTTCCATGTGATTAAAGGGCAGGGTGTTAACGAGCACAACAAATCACCTCCTAGTGCATGCACGACATTCTGGTTTCCACGCACTGAGGAGTCTCTGTAAGAATCAGCAGGTGCGGAAAGGCGGGCGTTGGCCTCGTGAGCCAGAGTTCCAGAGGGCTGGGGTGCCGGCACCATACATCGTCACACTTTGAGAAACACTGAGCTATCTACTGAAGTATGTTCGGCCTGATCCTGTCACCTGGTGTATTTGTTGTCCTTTCAAAATTTGAATCCTGTGAATGTCTGCTGAGTGATCCTGGATATTGGGAAAACTACTGGTGGGTGCAAGGCTGAATCCAGAGCCCCGAGGCGAGCACTGGAGGCTTTTCTCCAGGCGGACACTGCCTGTGGGATGCCGCAGCTCCCTCCATTTAAATCGCTGTCATTTGGTCCACATTTTCTGTCTTATCCTCTGGGATCTCATGAAAGATTTTGTCAAATGACTTGCTCACATCTAGATAAACTACATCTACACATTTTCCCTGACCCATCAGTTCAACAAACACATTTTTAAAGGCAAGATTAGGGGGGAGGTAAGATAAAGAAAATGATATCTAATTTGCCCTAATATTCTTTTCCTGGTAATCCAAAAATGACCCATTTCTTTGGTTATGTCTTCCGGAGCTCTCAGCTTACAACATTTGCTTCCCAGCAATAAGTAAAGCTTAACAAAGAACTGCATGTGCATTTTACAGAGACTCCCCTCCCCCACGCCCCAGGAGCATGTATAGATGGAAGTATCCCTCATTGAGCTTCTTTTGTGTGATGAGAAAGGGGGCATTAACTCTGGAGCAGTGATTTAGGGCAGAGTCGTTTAACTGGTCACCCCTCAGTTTCTCATCCCCAGTGAGACCACCCGAGGGTATAAGCCAAGTCCTCCCATCCTGCCAAGGGCGCCTTTTGAGATTGTCTGGTCCTTTTGCATTTTGAGGAGGAAACAAGGCTTGGACTACCACACTAAAGAGAAAGGGGAAGGCAGTTCTTGAAGCACCTTTGAAGAACAAAGCTGTATTTCTCAGCAAGTGTATCCCCTTCTTCACTCCCCCCCAGAAAAAATCAGAAAGGAGGTAGTGGTGGGACATGAATTCTGACCATGAAACCACAGAAAAGTAAAAGTACTCATAACTTCTCTAAGCTAATTCCTCCCCCAGCCCCCTGCCTCATGGCATGGTGATTCACTGTAAAAATCTGAAGCAAACCAAATTTCAGTATATGCAGAAGACAAGAGAACTCAAAGTCAGAGAGACCGCACACTGCTGCCATCCCTAAAAGACTGACAGTTCAGAATCTCTCCTGAAGTGTGACTGAAAAAATGGGGGAAGCAAATTAATTATACTCAAAAGGAATTTAAAACACACTCATCAGTCCAGTGGAAGAGACTGGGGCTGTTTACAGATGTGCAGAGATGTAAGAAAATCAGTTTGCCCTTGTGTGGAAGAAAGAGTCGAGCTCCTCTTCTCCAGCTAATTAAAAGGGCTTATCTGTAAATTTAGTTATTCATAAAGCTTGCTTCCACAGAGCTGCTGTTCTGCTAATAGGATGGGAAGGCTGCGTTTCTGTAAATGTGGGTCAGTCTGTGATTGAGTGACCCAGATTTCTGCAGACACCCGGAAGAAAGAGCAGAGGATCCACCAGCTCCAAGCTGCCCAGCACAGCATGGGCACCCTCAGTGCCTCCTCCAGATGCTGGCCGTTGGCCTTGAAGCTGAATACTCTCACTGGCAGATTGCACTGTAGGATTTCTGCTTGGGACAGCAGCTCTATCAAGTCAGAAGATTTTTTTCTATATATTCCTTATTATGTCTTTCTCAAGTAATGAAAATACCTCTTAAGCATTTTAATTATAGGCTGCAGCTATGTTTGAAGTAGCTGGCAGCACAGTGAACGAGCTGTGACCCATGGTGCTCACGGTGTGCGTCCGGGAGAGGACGCGCGCTGGTTTAGACAGCTTGCCTTATTAGTAGTTGGTTCGCTCTCTGTGCATTTCCTCTGTAATGTAGCACCTGTTTCCACTGCACTGTCAACCAGTTGTTTTCTATTTTAAATTATGTTCAAAATTATGTATTACACTGTAGAAAAACTAGAGAAGCACAAGCAAAATACAAAATTAAATTAAAAACTGAAAAAGGAAAACAGACTGTTTCTGCTACCTCTCAGAAATAAGCATTTTTATTATTTTGAGGCAAGGACCAGTTTTGCTACTTGGTTTAAAATCACAGCTCCGTCACTTCAGATTTGAGGTTTAGGCACTTTACTTGATTCTTTTGGTGTTACGTTTTCTCATTGGTAAAATATAGATCCTTATTCAAAGAAAAAGCCTTGAAGCTAGATATGGTGGCATATGCCTCTAATTCTACAACTTGGGAGGCTTAGACGGGACAATGGAAAGTTTGAGTCTGGCTTAGGCTACATAGCAAGACCTTGTCTCAAATAAATAAATAAATAAATAAATAAATAAATAAATAAAGCCTCAAAACACATAAAACACTTTGAACATAAAGAACATTTAATAAATGTTTGTTGATAAAGATGTTAAATAAATGCTTGGATGAAATGCTTCCCATGTGTATAGGTTTTTTATGTATCTCTCCCTTAGTCTACTGCCTACAGCAACACTAAAACCTAATAGAACTTGCTTGGTGCTTGAACAGTACTTATTGTGTAAGTGTTATTATAATTGCCTGGGACATTATTAGTATGTGTTAGGTATTTCTTGAATGAATGCTGATATATCAGTCTCTGCTCTTGGGTAGTTTAAACCTGAGAGAGCAGGCAAGCAAAGATTCATGAAACAATGAATGAGGTGTGAATGGCTAGGTACCCACTCTGAGGAGAGAACTCCCCAGGGCTTATTTTATTTTGGGTTTCTGTGAAGTGTTTACTTGATTAAACTGCTCCCATTACAACTTGAGTGCTGCTGGGTAATAGATCCAAACCCTGCAGCCTCTGGCTGAATCTACCTGGTACTGTCTCTCCCCGCCCTGGTTTGCCCAGTCAGATCATTTCATATATTCTTCATCCCATCAGAACATGAGGATATGACATGGCTTCATTCATTCATCTTTTTCTCTTTCTTTTTAGCACATATTTCCTGAAAGCTTACTAAATTCCAAGAACTATGCCAGATTCTGAAGAACTGGAGACAGTTGTAAAACCCACTGTCTTGTTAGGGAGGCCTCTCACACGATGGCACGTTATAGTAATATGCTGATAAATTCTGTAAGACAGCTATGCCCAGGGACATTGGGAACTGACATGTGCATTCTCCTTGTGTGTGTGTGTGGGGGGGGGTGTACACACACACATGTGCATTTTGGTGGGAAGGGGTATCACAGCAAACTGTCTACAAGGAGGCCCAACTGAAATCATAGCCAAACAGGGAATAAATATTAACCCCCCATGGTGGCTGGCTGAAATGCATTAAAAACCAAGGACACAGTAGAGCATTTGCAAAGATGGAGGGGTGTGAGAAATCCAGAAAGCTGAGTAACCTTCTGCAGCCGGGCCTGGCAATGGTCTGTGGTGAGGAAGAGTGTGAAGGGTTTGCCTTCACATTTATTGCTGATAGGATCTGGATGCCAGTGAATAATGTTTAAGCTGGAAGTGATGCTGGAGTTGCGTTTTGGAAAACTAGCCAGAAACAGTGCACATATGGGTTGAGGAATAGATTAAAGCAGGGAAGACTAATTGTAGGAAATACAGAAATGAAGGACAGCAGTGAGGGTGGAAGCAGAGAGGCAGACATGGGACTAATTCAAGATAGTAAGGAGAAAGAACTCACAGGACTTGGGAACCAGGGAATGTATCTGTGCCTGGATAGTAACTAAGGAATAAATGATGGCTCTAAGTTTCTAGCTATTCATGGAACACGTGGAGTGTTGAGATCTTTTATCTAAACGGAAAATTTAAAGGGAGGAGCAAGGCTGAATGAAGAAAGGGTGTCCAAGTGGATTCGGATGAGCTGCTGACACGTCAGCGCTTCTGAGCAGGAGTAGCACTGAGGAGGAAGCACCACAGAGGTGAAGCTCGAAAGCAGGGGTTGCTTCGGGAACATTATCTCCTGGTGGGACCACTGTATCCGTCTTGATTTTTCCTTATTAAGGAGCTTTGGCAGCAACCAGCTTCCATTAAGTCCTGTCTTCTCAGAGTAATTGTCCTCTCTATAAAGAACCATGGCACACTGTCCTTGTTTAAATACAAGACAAGGATATTTTCTGGCCAAGTGACTTAATCTGAACAAGTAATTGCCAATTTGGGGCTTCTTGCCAGGCTATGTAACACTTAAAAGTAGAGCAAAGTAGATTATCACTGAGCATAGTTTTTATTTTTTTATCATCCTGATAAAGTAATGAATTTTTTATGATTTCAGCACGGTTTTGTGGATGTGTCACAATTTGTTTCAGTAAAGGAAATGAAATTCATTGAAGAACTGCACCTTCACCTTATGCCTAATGCTCCCTTCCCCACTGCAACTCGCACGGCCATGTCATTTTAATATGTTCTTCAGGGAAGGTCACCGCCAAGGGGATGGGAGCTGACACTTCCTACTAATATGTTCTACAGTGTTCATCTCAGGTCCACATACTTGCAAGAAGAGAAATGACGAGGAAGCAATATACAGAGGGATGAAGATGTGTGTATAACTTATTGCTTACTTGTTCCAGTAACATATTTCAGACATGGCGGGATAAAGACTTGTGCCCATGTTTCAGCAGCATTCACTTGGTACTCACTGTTTTGTACCAAGGCAGCCAGGTAAGATTCTCAGTGGAAGGTAAAGAGTGTGTGTATATACAGAGCAAAACAGGAAAGTGCGAACCGCAAAAGCTTATGAAGATGGAAGACGTGCTTCAAAACAAACAATTGGAACATGATATGAGAAGCGCTATGATAGGGGTATGTTTGAGGCAGGGCAGTGACTCGGAGCTTAACTGCTTGGGCAGAGCCTTTAGAGGAGCGTTGCTTGGGCAGCTGGCATGCTTCTCTCTCCGGTTTGAGCCAGATGGCAGCCTTGTTGAAGGTCATATCCCTTTCCTCAACATGAAGTGCCTTTTTATTTTGTAAGTGATTCTTGACTGCATTTGCACACTGGCTTTGTATGGCAGTTTCCTACGTTCAAATCTTTTTTTTTTTTTAACTAGGATTAGAAGTCCCACCTAACCCAGCTATTCCCCTTCTGGGTATTTTCCCAGAAGAATTAAAAACATCACACCACAGCAATATATGTACACCCATGTTTATAGCAGCACAATTTGTTATAGCTAAATCTTGGAAACAACGCAAATGCCCATCAGCTGAGGAATGGATAAAAAAGATGAGGCATTTTTACACAATAGAGTACTACTCAGGTACAAGTCTTTTTGAGTCCTCTTCTGGAGCATTCACAGGACAAGAGCCCTGTCTAACCAGCGTTCTACCTCCTCTCACTCCAGCAAGCACTGTGCCATGTGAACTCTTGGACTTTACCCTCAGAACAGCACTATACCACTACTTTGTTACTGGCCTCATTTTAGACATAAGAAAACTAAAATCCAGAGCACTAAAAGTTATTTTCAAGATGTCCTAGTGAGTGTGGGCTGCTTTAAGAAAATACCATGGACTGGATGGCTTAAATTACAGAAATTCCATTCTCACAGTGTCTGGGAGGGCCAAGATCATGGTGCCAGCATGGTCAGAGTCAGAGTCTTCTTCCTAGCTATGTTCTTGCTGTGTCTTAGCATGAAGGACAGAAAAGGAGAGGGAAACAGGCTCCTTCCTGTCTGTCTGGATATGGGTGCTACTATGGTTTGAGTAATGTTTTGCCTCAAAACCTTAGGGTTAGGCCTCTTCCTCAGTGTGACAGTGATGGGGCCTGGATGTGCCTAATGGAACATCTTGGGTCATGGGGCATAGTGCCATGCATGGTTTAATGTCTGTCTCTCATGACCCTGGTTTGATTACAGCCAGGGAGTGTTCCCTGCATATGCTCACTGGCTTTTCTGCTGTGAGTGAGGCCCTCAGGAGATTCCAGAGTCATGCTCTCCAACTTCCAGTATTATGAAACAATTCTCTTTTCTTCATAAACTACCCAGTTTCAGACATTCTATTATACAATAGGCATATTATGCAAGTATTTTATTAAAACAAAACAAGAGACTAAAACAGATACTAATCTCATTCATGAAAGTCCCATCCTTTGGAGGTAATAACCTACCAAAGATCTCATCTCTTAATGCCATCACAAAAGAGACTAAAGTTTCAATATATGAATTTTTGATAGAGAGCTGATTCATAGCACAAGATCACATAGCTAGTTCTGTGTGAGCTAAGGCTAAATTCAGATTTTCTGACCTTAACTCTCAATTTCTTTTCACTAAAACACCGTGTTCACTAGCATCCCCATATTTTGAAGCAGGTATTTGGTTATATCCCTGTGCCTACTCTGTGAGAAATGACCCAGTATAAATAGGGTCCCCTACCATCTTACTTTGAATTGCCCAGAATTCGAATTCAGGAAGGTTATTTGGGGAGAGCACAGAGCACTGGTGTAATTGTAAGGAAGGTATTTGTATTAGTCAGCTTTCTTGTTACGGAGACACAATACCCAACACCCACAACAATATCCTACACTGCAATTTAAAGGAAAAGATACTTAATTTGGATCAAAGTTTTGGTGGGTTCAGTTCATGGTTGGCTGGGTCCAGGCAGAAACGTACTCTTGGAACAGCAGAGTGGAGCAAAGATGCTGAGTTCATGGTGGCTGGGAAGCCGACCAAGGTAACAGTGCTAGAGAGGAAGAAATGCCAGACATAGAGCCCAAGACCTCATGTCCGTGACCTACCCAGAAACACCTACAATGTGCTCTGCCAATTAATTTGACACTCTAACTACTATAATATTACAGAAAGGATGGCAGGTGTGCTGTTAGCCCCCTGCCACAGTGAAAACCTGGGATTTAATCCAGAGGAGAAATCCTGGGAAACAGTATGAAGCAGCTCAGAATAACTCTATTCAAGAGGTGAGGGTGCCGGGTCATTGCATGGCCATGTCCCTTTGATTGCTGATAGGGAGTGGTGGGTGGTGGGAAATTAATGCCCTGATGCATTCAGCCTACTGTTAAGTAACAGAGTGACCTTAACTATAACTGGTCTTAGGATAAAGTCTTCAGGTTTAGACTGGAGATGCAGTGGGGAGTCAGCCAGAGCACCCAGAAATGGTGATGCCCATGGATGAGAGTGAGGACCCACTGTCTCCAGTGCCTACCACCTTCCTTGCATGGACCGACTGAATGTGTGAGCCTCG
Source organism: Dinomys branickii (assembly GCA_004027595.1). Taxonomy (NCBI): domain Eukaryota; kingdom Metazoa; phylum Chordata; class Mammalia; order Rodentia; family Dinomyidae; genus Dinomys; species Dinomys branickii. The sequence goes on along the minus strand of PVLD010001063.1, from coordinate 145,917 downwards.
CGGGTGGGATCAGTAATGGCCTCCATTCTCTGTCCTGGGACTGGGTTGTGCAACCATGACCACCTCCCTTTAATGCTTAGAATTTCACAAGTAAGTCATATTTGTTCTTGTTCTACAGATTAGGAAATAGGGGGCAAGTTTAAAATCAAGTTCAACCAAAAATTTGCATTCAAGGAAAGGTAAATAAAAACAGATTGAAGGATTAAAGACTAGTAACCTAGAAACAAGGCAAAACAGAGTTGCCAAGTGTGTGATTCATAAGGACAGCTCTCATTGGTTGAGTGGTGGGGATGTGACATGCTTAGTGGGATATTTTATAATAATTCAGTCCCCACAGTAGCAGTTAGAAGTGAAGACAATTACTTTTCCCTTTTACTCATGAAAGAATAGCAGCGCAGAGAAGTTAATTGCTGTTGATCTCAGGTAATAAGTGTCAAAGTAGTCGCAGGGGCTGCCTGTTGCCAGTGCTTTCTCCTCTTAAATTTTGCAAGAATACAGCAGTCGAACACCTTGAGATAGTAAGCTTTGGGGTTTTTTTCCATGCTGACTTACTTGTTCTCTTCCCACTCAGTTGGTGGCCTTCACATCACCTTGTGGAACACTGGGCGCACTCTAGGCCGGCGGCCCTGAAGCGGGCCCAGCACCAGAAGGCATGCTCATAGAAAAGCAAGAAAAGCAAATTAAAAAATGCATTTTTTAAACTTCCAAACAAAGCTTTTGAAATCCACATCAAAAAAGACACTTTTAAAAGCAAAGTTTTTGATCTTAAGTTTTGTTGGGAGAAGAAAAATATCCTGAAATTAAAAAAATATGAAGCCTTTTTTAAAAACCAGGACCAGAGTAAGTGTTGTGATGGATTGGAGAGAGAGCACAGCAAGGTCTAAAATCCCCCTATCCAGTCCTCCCACAGCTGCTGAGGGTCTTTAGTCAGGCGGAGGAGCCTTATCGGGCTCAAGCAGAAGCTGCACTCTTGGCCTGCAGTGAGGGGGCTGGATATACCCGAAGGAGTGGGGCGTGGAGAACGCACCATGCGCCAGCCATGTTAGAAGAACACTCTAAGACAGCATCCTGGGCAGCTAGGATCCAAGCAAGACAGAGAAGGAAGGGACGCTGTGGCATGGGTGTGGGTGGAGCTAATGGGAAAGTGGGAGGCCAAGTAAAGCCTACTCTTCTCCACCGTTGTTTACTCTTGCAGGGGTGAGGAACAGACACAGGCCATTGCTTATGCCAGGCCAGTCTCTACAGCTGGCCTCTGCTCCATCTTTGGAGTAAGCGCCATGAGTCACCTGCATTAGGAGTCGTAAGGTTACTCACAGCGGCTTAACTGGCCTTCCACTGTTGGCTGTCTGTGCTGCATAAAGAGTAAGCAGCAGAACTATTACCTTCTCCTGGAGGTAGCAGGAGCTCCAGGAGCTCCAGGATTATGCTGAGTTTCCTGTGAACCATCCAATTCAGACATTTCCTTTTTTATGCTCAAAGCAAACCTGATTCTTAGTTGGAAAGACTGACTCTACATGTTCCCATAGGAGAAGGGAAAAACACTCTAACACAGCATCCTGGGCAGCTGGGATTCAAGCCAGACAGAAGGGACACTGTGGCGCAGGTGTGGGGGAGCTAGTGGGAAGTGGGTGGCCGAGGAGAACCCTGCAGGAAAGGAATGGAACAAGCAAAGTGTGGCGCTGTGCCACCGTTTCCACCTCGGAGACACAGACTGAGCCTGGGCTCTGCATGAGGGTCTGATGGGTGGTTAGGGCTTAAACTTTGGCCTGTGAGCATTGAGAAACTGTTGAAGCTACCTGTTGTCTGTTTGTTTATATAATACTTTGATGAAATCATCTACCAAGCATTTGACTCAATATCCTAGAACAAGACCAAGAGGCGAACAGCTCCGTTTTGCCTCAGGCTGCATAACTGAGAAGAAGTAGCCACCACAGATGCATTTACCTTCATGTGAGACAAAATCTGGTGTTCTTTCAACTCCACCAAGCTGTCCTCCAGCCACTCTTCTGCCTTTGCTAATCTTCCTGTCAATAAAGGTCACAGTCTGATTGTTATCTATCTAGTGGACCAACTGTTAAAGAAGCAGACCTGTCCCTGCAGGTTTGCAAATAAATATAAGCCTCTAACACCTTCACCCCAAAAGTTGTTTCCAGCTTTGTAATTCCTAGACTACATGTCCCCTCAATCTCTAAATGTCCAGCTGGAATGGAAAAGGGAATCAGCATGGTTCACTCATCAGCATTAGTCTCAAGAATGTAAGCAAAATGTTCTCCATCCAAACATCTTAGCTCCTGTTTAAAAGATCTGGTGTGCAGTCTTCTATCTCACTTCCTCAGAGTAACTTCAGCCTTATGTTAAAGAAGGACAATTAGTGTGCTTTCCTGTGAGTTCATGTTCTGTCAGCTCATTAATTTGTCTACTTTTCATTTAGTTAATGACAAATGACAAATGTGGACTATGAAAGTGTTTGAAATTCAAAACAGACAGCTGGGCACTTTTATGCTATTAAATCATTTACTCATTCCAACTTAAAGATTTATCTAAATTAACATGACAGCGGCTGTGTTTCCTGGTATTTGTACCTATCTTTTCCGGAGTTCTATTTGGCACCTCAGAGTTAGGAATAAGAGCCATTACCATCGACAATCCTTTGAAAGAGACAGGGCAAGTGTCCTAATGCACTTTTAATAAACAAGACATTCACAGTGCATGGGGTTACAGTGCTGTCAGTGGAGTAGTGACTGGTGATGGTTGTTTCATGGCCATACAGTGACATAATCAGGGTGAAAGACCTACCAACAGAATAGTCACACAGGAACACACACACACATTCTATTTTCTTGGAACAGGGTTCCTTTTCCAGGATGTTGCATGTGCTTTCTTACCTCCCAGCAGCAGAGCTTTGTTATTGTTAATAATAACACTAAAAGTGAACATGCCGGTGACCAAGCATTGTATGCTAAGCTTCTCCTCACATTTCTCACTTCGTATTACTATTTTCCCATAGAAGAGCTGAAGAGCTGAATTTTGAGCCACCTGGTGAACCAGGACCCCTCTCTCCCTGCCTTCACTTCCGTGCCTGTGCCCTCCCCCTGCCACTTGCTTCACCGCAGAGGAGCCTTAGCTCTCAGGATATTGGTCTCTTTCTATCTCCACCTCTCCATGTCCCCAGTCTATACTGATGAGCCTGAAGTGTCCACACCACTCTGTACCTTACTGGACCACTTTGCACACTCTTTGGTATTGCCTCACATATCCGGCTAAGTCCTGTGCCAGAGCCAGCAGCTGCCACATATATCTTATTTAACCCTACAGACTTGAGGATAGTGCCAGGCTGTCCCTGCTCAGGGAATGAGTACCTGCAAAGGACTCGGCAGATGTGGAAGGTACCTCTATAAAGCCCTCAGCTATTTTGAGGTTGTGACTATGAAAGTCCCTCTTGACCTAGGTCATAACACATGATCAACAAATACTTGTTGACTGACAGCATGATCCTGAGGGAGATGAGTCTTAACAACTTAGGAAGCTTTTGGGATGTGGCAGTTCTTCAGGCTACCAGGGAGGCTGGAGTGGGGCTGTGGGAGGAAGGAGGCAGGAAGAATGGGGTAAGAGGTAACCTTTAATTCTGAGCTGCTAACAGGCCATTCACTTTGGTTTTTGTAAATTCTGTAGAAGGGTGGTAACAATGTATTGTTTTCTGAATGGAACCTAAAGGTCAATGACGCAAGCAAAGAACCAAATAGTTCTCCAGTTCTTTAGCTGCTATTCGTTTTAGCTTGATTTACAGCATTACAGGTAGATGAAAGAGACTTACGGAGGGACGCTTGCATGATTTTGCACAGACAGGCTTTGCGTGCGTGTGTGTGTGTGTGTGTGTGTGTGTGTGTGTGTGTGTGTTTGCTCACACCCACGTGTATCTGTCTAGGGACTGGAGAGGGGCTCTGTTTCACCACCAGTCTCTCTGTAAAACTCTTACTGTCATCACCATGAAACGTGGCATCAAAGCGGCAGCAGCACTTACAGCCCCGTTTGCATGGCCGTGCTAAGGCGGCGTCTGCTGGAGCTCTGAGCCTCTCCTGCCAGGGTGTTGCCTGCCAGCCCATCTGAGCCGTATGTTCTCATCAGCAGGAGTGCCCGCATCCCGGTCTTTCAGGGGAGGCGGCCCAGATCAACACCCCACATCTCGATCTGGACAGGCACAGCTTGTGTTTGGCTTTGATAGTGGAAGGGAGGGGACTGGATGCTTAGCAATTTCGATTTCAGAATCAATAAGTACTCAAAATAATTTTGAATTTACTTCTGACTCGCACTAATTGACAGTGTAATTAACAGATTAATTAATTTCCATGAGTGCAGTATTTTTCAAGGCTTAATCTACTGGCTCACTGTGAGTGAGAAGCAGCACTGAACAGAATAGCAGGAAGGGCTTCGCTGAAAAGCAGTTGTTTCCTTACAGGAAGATCCCAAAGCTTTCCTAACTAGTGCAGTCCTAACCAAGACCTGCTGAAGGTCTTTAGGGCAGCAGAGGAAAGTTCAGTAGGGCTCAAGCAGGAAGCAGCACTCCGGGACTGCAGTGACAGGGCTGGATGCAGATGAACCTCAGCCCAGTTTCTTAACTTCCTTTTGAGAGGAACTCCACTCTCTGAGATGCTCATACAGAAACTCTATATGCTACTGACATTTTTTTGCTCTGTTTGAGATAGAGTCTCGCTATGCAGTTCAGGCTGGCCTTGAACTTGCAAGGCTCCTCCTGCCTCAACCTCCCAAATGCTGGGCTTGCCGGCGCTATTGACTTATTATCTTGCACTATCTCAAACACTGTCCTTGATTATTTTCTAGTTGTTACAGATACACATATTTTACCCCTACCCCCAAAAGGGATGAGTATGTCAAGATGGGAACATGTTTATTCTTTTCTACTCTTACAAACCCACAACACTCTTGCATACTTAGGATATGGTCAATGAAAGAAAAACACTGGCAAATAAGACTTATTTAGGAGACATTACAGGGTAGTTATATCACTTAACGAAGTATAAAAAATTCAAACTTTTTCAAAAGTCATTCTATCTACAAGATTTAAAGCAGAAGACTCTCAGGCTAAGGATATAGCTCAGCAGCACTGCGCCTGCCTGGCAAGTGCAAGGTCCTAAATTTGATTCCTGGTACCAAAAAACAGCAACCTCGCCCCAAAAAACTCTATAATTTTTAAATTAGACCATAATGTTTGCAGTTTTTAGGGTAGCCTACAATTAATAGGAGAAATATCCTCGTTTTTTTTTTATTTGTTTTCTTTGATTTTCTGAGATAACATCTTGCTGTACAGTTTAATCTGCACCTGAGCTTGCTGTGAAGCCCAGGCTGGGCTCAAACTTGTGATCTTGGCATTTCAGCCTCCTGAGTGCTGAGATTAGTATGCTTTTCTGAGTATGCTATAGAATATTTGCATCTGCCTACACAGATCTACCTACTAGAATCTTCAAAGAGGGCCCAATGTTTTAGTTATTTACTTACTTCTCCCTCTAAATTAAAATACATTAGCTATACACCGAGCATCGAGCTCCCATTAATATAGATGATGTAGACATTGAACATTTGTTGAACGTGTGAGTGAACCTTTATGTTTGTCCCTGTCCGTTCTAAGCCAGCTGAGAGTGGTACACTGTGACCACTTTCCTGCCTAATACTCCACTCCTAGTTATACCTTCTCAAGTGTATTAAAGGTGTTTTACCCATAATTTTCCTCGATTTGTTCCCATTTTATTCTTTACAATTTTCCATCTTTTTATAAAACAAAAAAGAGTTGGACTTTAAGTGGACATTTCAAAGGACGGTGATGTGGAGTCGCACCCTGCACAGAGGTGCTCAGTGAGTATGCATGGAAAGGTCCCTGCCCGTCTGCATGGCCATCAGCTCCCATCTTTTGCGGCAGGCTGTTGCTCCTTAGTGCACGCACAACAAGGCCGAGTATTTGGGCCCGAGTTTGCATTCCACTTTCACCACTGTCGCTGTTCTCCAAAGATGCGTGGTCTTGATTTTTGTTTGTTTTCTTTAGTTTTCACGATTTCTGTTCCTCCTTTCTCTGTACCCAGTGAGTGAGACTCAGTGTCTCCTTCTCTGGCCTCTGCTTTGTTTGTTTTTCTTTTCTTTTTTTTTTTTTTGGCGGTACTGGGGATTGAACTCAGGACCCTGCGCTTGCTAGGCAGGTGCTTATTCCACTGAGCTATATCCCCAGCTCCTGGCCTCTGCTTTGGATGTGCCCGGCGCTTGTCTCTCCTCCTGTGTCACATTTCCCAGGTGTGTTGTGGCGTGCCCTCATCTGCGCGAACCTGACCTTCGGGGAAACTAGGTTTTCACCATCACAGCACAGGAGGCCGCCTTTAAATGGGAGCTGCACTGAATGAATCCAAGGGGAATGGGGCGCACCCATGCACCAGGCTGTTTTACAGTGTCTGTCCGCAGGAACTCTGAGCAAAGGGCAAAATGCTAGATTCACACTATTGTGAGTATCCAGCAACATAGATGACTAAATATAGCATGAAAGTGAGAGCAGGAACAAACCAGTGTTTGTTTTCTTATCTTCACTCTTTTTTACCCTCCTTGCTTAGCTGTTTTGGCATCTTACACATGGAGGTTTTATGTCAACCAAAAGGCAGAATGGAAAAATCCATCTTCTTGCTCTCATCCAGCCAGGCAGTGGGAAATCCTGTTCATGCTCATAGATAACATCACAGAATGATTTGTTGCCAGTAGGAGTCGGGACTGAGGTGTGGAATCAGTCAGTAGCCTCTCCCAGCCCTGAGCTGAGCAGCCAGATTTGGAGGCACTTCAGTGAAGCTAGCAACCGCAGCCCAGGAGCAGACCTGGCCAGTTTTCCTCATCGTGCCCTTTTGCTTAGTAACAGAAGAAATCACTCGGTTTTGTTTTGTTGTCTCTTTAATTCTTTTATTGGACATACACTTTTATAAAAAGTGCAGTATGAGACTTGTGAGTAATGCCCTTCTCTCACTGAACAACACAATTATGCATCACACGAAATTGGTGCCATTCACACTTGCTGCCCATGTGCATTACTCTAGGTTAGAGCAAGGCTAAAGCTGCTTACAAAGTGCTTTTTGGTTGCCTTTTTTAAAATAAAATTTAACTGGGATTTTTTGGGGGAATTTGGACATTAACAAATAAACTTGTACAGATATTAAAAAGTTAATTTCTATATACTGGTGCAACCACTGTGGAAATAAAAAAGCTAGGATTAGAGGTCCCATTGGATCCAGCTATTCCCCTTCTGGGTCTCTTCCTGGAAGACTTAAAAACATCATACAGTAGCAATATATGTGCACCCATATTTACAGCAGCACAATATGTAATAGCAAAGTTTTGGAAAAAAGCCAAAAGCACATCAACCAAGGAATGGATAAAAAAGATGGGTTCTTTTTATGCAACAGAGTACTACTCAGCCACAAAAAAGTATAAACTTGAGACATTTAGGTAAATGGATGCAAGTTGAGACCATACTTATAAGTGAAATGAATCAGACTCACATGTGTAAACATTATATTGTCTCCTGGTATAAGGAGCTGAAAGAGCAAACAAGAACCAAAATGCCCAACAGATTCTGTGAAATGGGAAGAAACTGGTCAACAGGAAAGAGGAACTAGGGTGGGGGAAGGGGAAAAGGAAAAAATACACGCTGGATATACTAGTAGTTTGTCTTAGTTCATTGAAAAGTAAGGTTTGTGCTAATGCCATTTTGAGAATTTTTTAAGCCCATATCTTGTACTCTGAGTAGCTACTTTAAAGATAACACAATGTATTAACTATTATTATTCTGCTATTATTTTGTTATGAAATTTTGTTTTAGTTTTTGCATAAAATAAAAAAAGTTAATTTCTAAAAAAGAAGGTGAACTTGATTTTGGCATGTGCAGAAAGTGTAAATGGAATTAGTTTCATTGTGTAAGAATATCAGCAATCTTTTACTGTCTGCTGTCAACAGAACATGGGTCCCTTAAGGTCTGTCTTTCCATTACTCTGATTTTCTCCCTGGATGGAGTTCCCAATGTCATTAACACTCCTCACATAGTCTCTTCTGAAGCTTTGGCTGGGTTAAATCATTTTTACTTATGCAAAGTGGGTTGGCTAAAACCTTTTCCCCACTCCCTGCCAAACCCAGCTATTTTTGTTTTCTTTTGAAAGCAACACATGGCAAGTCTGACACAATAAATCACCAGATCACTAATTGCTCTATTTAATTGTGTGGCTCTTTCTAACCATTTTCCGTAAACTTTTTTTTCAGACATTGCCTGCCATTCTCTGCCTTGCAAGCACGTGGCTTCTCCTTTCCCAGACTTCTCATTTTTGTTGCTGTTTCTGTTTTTTTTTTTACTGTGATTTTTTCTGACTGCCTTCTGTGTTAAAGGGCTTGCCCTGATCGTGCTCAGTGACAATCTATTTGCATATGTTATGGAATGCTGTTTTACAGACTTTTTGACCACAACTCCCAGTAGAAATTAGATTCTACATCGTGACTCAACACACATACACACACACACACACACACACACCCACACCCCAAAAGCTTCTCAAAACAGTATTGCTTACTTTCCTAGATCTGGGTGGCTTAAGTAATGAAATCCAGTATCTCACAGTTCTGGACCAAGAACTGTGAAATCAAGAGGCTATTGGGACCACAGTTCCCCTGGAGATTTTGGTGAATGTCTTTTCTTGTCTCCTGCTCTTGATAGTGTTTTGCTAGCATCCTTCAGTCCTCCTAGGCTTGTAGGTGCATCGCTACTGTCACATGGCTGTGTTCTCCCTGTGTCTTCATGTCACCTTCCCTGTGTGTACTTTTTTCCTCTGTGTTCAGATTTCACCTCATGATAAGACACCAATCATATTGGATCAGAGCTCACCCTATGAGTTCTGTATTATCTCTGTGACCTTTATCACCATGCCCTGTTACCATGTAACGTCACATTCTGAGGGGTGTCAAGCTGGGGAATGCCTATCAGTTAAGATTCCAGCATATCATTTTCTTAGGAGAAACAGTTCAACCTACAATAAATAACTAACCCTTAAATATAATGCCTTAATATCTATTCTATTCTGTTCTTTCATTTGGCAAATGTTTGTTGCTTCCCAATAAATTGATTTTATGCTTTTAAAAAGACTGTTTCAAGACAATGCTCCAAGTTTGAATCCTGGATTCTCTGATTTTTAGTTTCCTTCTCTTAAAATGCTAACTTACTTTGCAGGATTGCAGTGACAATTAACACACAAACGTTAAGAAAATATTTGTGAGTTAAATGTGATAAAGACAAAGTAAAAATGAGCAGGAATTTATGAGTATTCATCTACTCAATAAAACTACATAGAATCCTCTATATTTAATGTGATCAGGACCTCTAGTTGTTTATAAATCAAACAATTTCATGAAAACATGGGATTGTTAATTATGTAATACATGGACATGTATGTGAGATGATATAGTTTTGTTTTGTTTTGTTTGGTACTGGGAATTAAACTCACGATCTTGTGCTTGCCAGGTAGGCACTGCACCGCTGAGCTATATCCCTGGCCCTGTGAGATATTGTAAATTATTCATTTATTCTTAAGTCTTTTTTTTTGAGACAGTCTTACTACATAATTCAGGCTGGCCTTGAATTTAGTATTTAGCACAGGCTGACCTCAAACTCAAAGAAATCCTCTTGCCTCAGCCGCCTAGGCGCTGGAATTATAGCCGTGGGTCACCATGCTCAGCTTATTCTTCAGTCTTTTCACACAGGACCAAGAGTTTGTTTTTTAGGAGTTCCGTATTGGATTTTCACATCAACTTTCTGGCCTACAGCCTATGTCATCTGCAGTTCTCTTTTGTTCTTTCTTTGCAATTGGATGAAAACTGAAAACACAAAACATGAGTACTTGTACAGAATTCTCTACTGATATGAGATGCAACTATTTGCCTACAAAATTTTAGAATCGCTACACTCACTTCTAATTTGATGGCTAATTTAAAAAACTGATTTTCATTCAATTTAATTTTCTTTCCATTAACACTAATTTTTTTGTTTGTTTGTTTGAGAAAACATTGAATTCATCTGTAAAATTCTGTTACCAAGTAAAACTGGCACACATAGTTTGGGGCATAAACCCAGCTGGTGCAAGAAAAACACAGGGCTCAGTTGGTGGGAGCAGAGGTGGAAATATGCTGGAGAAATGCCAGGTAGCCACGATCCTTCATTCTGGCTCTGGGAGTGGAGACTGATGGTTGATTAGTGATCTCGTTAAGGAACGCTGGTGGATTAAGTGAACTTTACATTGTAACAGCCACTTACACAAGCCAGTTCTCCGCCACAGACTGCCTAGATGGTTTAGGGGATGCTTCTCCATACCTTCCACAGCACTCCCCTACTGTGCATCTGTTGTAGGCAGCTGCGTTGGATAGAAATATTGTAGGCAGTCAGACAGGGCGAGCCCCCAGGAGCCAGGGTAGAAGATGAGACACCTTGCAATTGTGGGGGAGACAGACATCCAGCGGTGGGCCAGACCTCAAGACAAAGCATGAAACAAATGCACCCACACACCCCCCCTCAGGATAAATGTCAGCGACTCATAGTCTAACCAGGTCTGTATCACCATGAAAAAGCCAGGAAGCGGCACTAAGCCAGCCCCCTACAGGAAAAGCCCCTCTTCTGTGTTCTTGCCGATTGCTACCCCTGTTTGATCCCGACAGAATCAATTTTACCTGAGCAATTATGCTTGTAATCTTATTTTTTGACCCACCTCATGCCACTTTGCTATTTCCCATTTCTCCCCACCTTGGACCCACCTCACCTTGTGGTTTTGCTCCATAAACTCCCTAAGAAAGGCAGGGCCCTGGGCAGCCCTCTCAGGCCCCTTCTGTCCCTTTCAGGCAGGAGCTTTCTTTCCCTCAACAAATATATTCTGCTCCTAAGTTCTGTTGTTCCTAGAATTCATTCTTCAATTTTGGAGAACATGAACATGTCCCAGGTCTCTCTCAGGTTGGGCGTTTCTTTCTCCTATATCATATCTGCCGCTGATGCAGGGTTTACGATCAACAAGACAGATCTGGCTGATGAGAGGACAGCAATAGTGAAATGTCATGAAAAAAGAAGTGAGCACAGGTGTGCTTCCATATGCCTGCTGCGCTTTAACGGGGTGCTCCTGGTAGGCATGGTTGTGGGTCCGTGCTCTTATCTGGGCAGAGATTATGCAGTCCTCCTTGCTCTCGCACAGCACCTGAGAGATTGTCAAGAAGAGAATACACTCCACAGTGGAGGAGCGTTCTTCACTTATGTAGGAGATTTCTTTAGTGTATTGGTATTTTTATCTAGCAAAATGAATATAAACTGAACTTTTAAAAGGCAGACATGCAACGTCATTAGTATTTATTATGAAATGTCAAGTGGTGATTTATTAGCCCGGCAAGGTAATGCCAAGGAAATCCATAGGAGGCCAGCAGCTTGGCTCAAAACAACTGAGAACCATTTTCTTTGTGCCTTTCTCAGCCTTGGATCACTTAGCCACAGAAGGAATTTGTGGCTTTTGACTTTGATTCTGCTCTTTTAAGTGCTTTCTTTGTGGATCACAGTCTTCAACAAGCAAGGACAGTGCTCAGAAGATAAGGCTAGTGAGGCTTGGGAAGTCCTGTACATGTGACAGAAAAGTCCAAAATAAAATGTTTTAAATTAGAAGTATCATGGGCTTGCAAAAAATGTCAGATCTTCTGACATTTTTGCATTCTTCTTTATAAAATGTCAATTTTCTTAGGAACAGCACAGTGAAGAAGGTACTGCCAACAAGAATAAAATTAGCCTAGCTGAGGACAAATAAAAATTACACAGATTTGGAATTGCAATCTGGACAAATAGAGATAAAAGCAGTCTTGAAAATGTGCTTCAGGTTTGACACAAAATGGGGACCATACTGGCTATATATAAAGATTAAAACTGCAGAGGCGTTAGTGGTTGCACTGTTTGCTTTTGAGGAATTGTGACTGGCAATAACATAAGTCAAGCTATCTTCTAAGAAGGGAATTATGTGTTGTGTCACTCACTAGATAATTTAGGGATTTTCACAAGTGGTTAACAAAAGTGAGAGAACTGCCTTTCGGCACAGCCCAGAGGTCCAAGTGTGTCTGGATCTGTATGTTCAGGTAGCTCAGTCTGAAGGTTCAGCTGTCAAGTGCCTGAGGTAGCATTTACCACTGGCCTCTTGACTGCATTTTATGTGCCCTGAATGAATGCTGCTTCACTTTTATTTCTAATCCTGGTAATACTTTCTGTGAAGCTTTATCTTCAAGAAATTAAGATGTTAACATTTACATGCTAGATAAATAACATGGTAGACCACTCAAGCAGAAAGAAGATAAATATAAAAAGTTAATATATAATGAAACATTAGATATATTTATATCTATAAGTATGAGAAAACAAAAGTTAATAATATTTAGGAGAATATGTAATTTCAGAGTTGGTAGAAATTAAAAGGTTTATATGGGCTTGTGCACACACTGACCAAGAGAAAGTACAAAACACAATGTGCCAATAACTTTCAAACTCTAAACAAAATTTTAAAAATTTCTGGACACCATATAAATTATTATGATTAATCAGGGAAGACATAGAGATCCTGAAAAGATTAAAACCACGATGAAGGAGACTTCCGGCTGCGGCTCTGACGTGGAAAGGTGTTTAGAAGTTGTTGCCAAAAACTACCATCACAAGGACAGGGTCAACACACTGGAAAATACTTTCCCTCGACATGTGGTTACCTGTAGTAGAAACTTCCAGATGACATAACAGGCCGGGACATTTTGACAGTAAATTCGAAGAAATGCTGGAATATGAACAAGGACTGGTGGGATACTACACATCTCTTTCCCTCTGGTGCCTTGCACAGTGCTTGGGGGAGGTAACAGGAAGCTCTCTCATGGCCTCACAAAGGTACTGGGGTGGGTTGGCCATCATAAATCCCTTCTACACCTTGGCCTAAGGCCTCCAGAGAAAGGAAAGTCTCCAGGAGGAAGGACTTCTCTAAAGGACAATTCTGAAACCTTCTCCCGGCTGGGAAAAAGGAATTTGGTCCTCAGTTCAATCTGTCTTTCCTTTCTCAGCTAAGTGCAACATAAATAAGTACAGCTGTAGTCAACAGGGGGAAGGAATTAAGGACACAGAATGGGGATGAGGTGGCCAGGAAAGAGACTAGAAGACAGGCCAGAAATAAAGTTCTATCCTGGAGAGGGCCAGAGACACCCTCCCCACACACCTCCCGCTCCCCCGTACAAGTCTCCAGGAAGAACGACAGTGAAGCTCCACTGGAAAACGGGCGAGACATAGTCTCTGTGGAAGGAGTAGTACAAAGGGCAGCCCAAGCTGGGTGGAGAACAGTGCAGAAACCCACAGTTGGGATTTGAGCCTTTGGTATGAACAGCTACAACAAGCATTAAACATACTTCATCTCAACTTAATGTGGATCCTCAACCTAAAGGTTTCAGAACCTCAGTACCCATTATTTTAGACAATCTGTCTGGCTGTCAACAAAAAGTTAGAAGGTATGCCAAAAGGCAAGGAAGAAGAGAAATATAGTCTGCAAATGCAAAGCAGTCTGAAGGAGACTCAGATATGACACAGATTTAGCAATCATCAGATGAACAATTGAAAATTATTATGGTTAACATATAAAAGATACCAAAGAAAAAACTGCACAACATGTGAGCCCATATAGGTAAGGTAAGCAGATATAGATGGAAAAACTAATGAAAAAAAAACTCAAGAGGAAATGATAAAAAATGAAAAGCACAGCAAAAGAAATAATGAAAAAAGAAGAAATAAAGGATGTCTTTGAAAGACTAACAGATAAACTTAACACATCCAATAAAAATAACTGAAGTCAAAGATAAATTAAATTTCAAAAATTAAATGTAAAGAGAAAAAAAGATGGTGAAAAAGACAAATAGAAAATTGAAGAACTTTGAGACTCTATAAAAGATATAATAAACACAGAATTGGATTACCAGTAGGAAAAGAATGAGCGAAAAGGACAGAAGAAGTAGTGAAAGTATTATTAGTTGAGAGAATTCCAAATTTAATGGCAGACAAAAAACAGTTTCAAGAAGCACAGAGAACACCAGTCAAAATAGCAAGCAACCAAAGAAACAAAGTTCACACCAAAAAACTCCAAACAGACAAATCATATGTAAACTGCAAAAGACCAACAAAAAAGAGAAAATCTTAAAGGAAGCTGGGCACAAGGGGCAGAAGGGAATCAAAAGTCAGAATTCTTCTGCTTTTTTCCCACCTCCACCCAACCATGCCTCCTTCAGTAACAAGATTCAACACTTTCACAGTTGCGTTTACCAAACTTTCAAGATGTACATGATCTCTGTTTTATGCAAAGTCTTCCAGGAAGAGGAAAGCAGGGCCAAGGCAAACTGCACAATTTATTTTACTCAAACTAGACAAACCTCATGTAAGGGAACTGTAAGGAATTCTCATTCGCAAATATTTGCAAGTTTGTGGAAACCCTAAGTACAATATCAGTAGCTGAACGAAACTGTGAGCCCCCAAACATACATCATGTCTAAGCAGAACTTACCCCAAGAGATGGTTCTGCCTTAGGAAATCGGTCAGTTCAGGAAGCTGAGCAACAGCATTCAAATGCAGCTGCCCCATGGTGTGGGCAGCTTCCCTCCACAGAGCTCCCCTCAGGCCTGCTCTGCACTGGTGCTGGCAGCCGTGGAGTGAGTCCTGTACACCCCGAGCTGGAGTAAGCCTCTCTTTAAGCTGTGGGTATCACAGTGTAATGCCGTCTCAGTGGCGAGGAAGTGACTGTGACAGGTTTTACCCTGTAAAGACAAACGTGCCGAACGTGGAAGTTTCAAGCTTTCATTCATTAGGTCCTTCATTCAATAAATATTAAGCATCAGCTCTAGCTGGTCCCTACACTATCATTCAAAGTACAGGTATTTTTAAAAGTGAGTTTTACCATCAAGGGCTTCAGTAGCTTAAAAAAAACCGAGATGTTTCTATAATCAAAATACACACTAGTGGTTGCTACAATGGTGGATGCTCTGCCCTGGCATGGGAAACCCAGAAGAAAGTTTAGTTACTTTTGTCAGGAAAGAGTTTGAATAACAAAAATGTAATTCCAAGTAAACTACCTTTGATAACTTGCAGCACTTGGGACACTGAGGCAGGAGAATCGCTGTGATTTTGAGGTCAGCCTGGGCTACATAGTGAGTTCAAGGCCAGTCTGAACTACATAGTGAGACCCTGTCACAAACCCCACCCCACCCCACCCCACCCCCCCAAAAAGAAAGGAAACTTGGTGTAAAATGATCCATCTTTGACAAGTTCCAAACACTGTTACTCACTAAAAATTTGTTGGACCTTAGAAGTCATTTGCCTATGTCTAGTTGCAGCCCCGCAATTCTGCAGCCCACTGCTGTCAGAGCTCAGTATGGAAGGCGGATAATGAAGGTCTAACGTCGGCTGCTCCTAGACTCCTGTTTACTACCTGTGAGGTTAGCTCTATGTGTCATCTTAGCGTGGCTAAGGGGTGTCCAGTTAGCTTGTAAAGCATCTCTTATGTTTGGGAGTGTGTTTTGGAAAGAGATTAGTATTTGAATCAGTGGGCTGAGCAAAGAAGGTTGCACCCATCAGTGTGGATAAATGTCTGAAAATACAGCACACTGAGGACCCATGAAAACAAAAAGTCAAAAGAAGGACACATTTTCTTTCTCTACTTGAGCCGGGACATCCATGGAATCCTGTGAGTGTGGGTGGTCCTGGTTCTGAATCCTTGGACACATACAGTGATTTAACACCACTGGCACTCCTGGTTCTCAGACCTTCGAATGTGCACTGAAGTTACACATTTCTGGCACTTCCACCTTGCAGAGGGCAGATACTAAGGTTTCTTAGCCTCTGTAATATGTGAGTGAGTCCACGGGGTTGTTTCTGTTTCTCTGGAGAACCATGACAAATATGGGGCAATTTAGTGCTCCTTCCTGTGTATTCTTCTTTATGGCCATTTCTGCCCAGTCAAGTACTTCTGGTATGACAGATGGTCTAATTCTGGGTACAGAGGTCTTAGTGTTCCTGCTATGCACAAATATCGCTTTTGAGAGTGGGGGATGCCTTCCTGGGTGGCCTTGAGGAGCACAGGCACCGCTGAGGGACCCCAGGAGCATCATTAGAACAGTATCTGCTGTCATGTGAAATTCATCGTTGCAGTCTTGCTTAATACCTTGTCCAAAGAGGTTTATTATTTGACCAGAATTTTCTATAACACATGTATCAGTCAGGGTTTACTAGAGAAACAGATTTAACACAAGATATACAAATATACAACAAATTACCTATTTGACTTACGATGGTCAGCTACAGGATTAGATGAGGAAGTGTGCACACTGGAGATTGAAGCCCAGGCCTGGGGCCTGGAGCTCACCGCAGTGTCTGTGCAAGTCCGTATCCATGTCTGTTGAGCCTGCGACGAAATGCTGATGAGTCTATGATGAAGTCCCAGGCGGAAGCCAAAGAGTCTGCACCGGAAGCCGGGAGACGACCAGGCTGAAGGTGAAGACTGGAGCTCCCCCGGAGAACTCAAACCCGGTCCTTCTTCTCTTTTAGTCTCCCAGCTCGGGGGGGGGGGGGGGGGGGTTTCTCTACACCCTCCGTATGCCTTCCTCTTGCACAGGTTTAGAATGAATACAAATAAACACCTGGCTTCCGGCTGAGTCACACACTTAACCTTTAAAGCTTCCCAAATTAACATAAACAACATCCCACAAGGGTAAGAGCATACCCTGTTTACCCCAAGATTTACAACTGCTGAGTTATTTAGTTAAACCTCTAGACTCCCCAAGTTGACACAATGTATCAACCATAACAACACACTAGCATCTAATACACCTTCCACTGCATCTAAAGATGACATTCAAATGAGGGAAATATTTATGCACTAAGATCTGTTAACCATCTGAGGAACTTTAAGAAAAATATTTATTTGAGGAAGGATTCTGGGGATGGAGAAAGAGAACAGCTAGAAATTTCTTTTCTTTAGACCATTTGCAGAAATTTAAAATTTTCACCAGTGACATCTAAAATAGCAAAATTGTTTTTCTTTGAGCCTTTTCTGGTTTCCTAGTTAAGCCTATGAATGTTTTGAAACCCCAAATGTTTCAAGATATATATTATTTTTTCTTTTAAGGAGGAGAGATTTATTTAGCTCACAGTTTGTAGAGGTTTCAGTCCACAGTCAGCTGGCTCCAAGGCAGGGTGGCACGTGACAGAGGCGCAACAGTTCATGGAGGCAGAAGACAGCAAAAGCAACAAGAGAAAGGGAGACAGGCCTCTTGCTGTCCCTTACATTGTTTTGAGTCTACGCACACCGGGGTGGGTGTAGCACTCATACCAATAATCCCAGCATTGGAGCATGAATCACAAACTCTAGATTCAGCCACCTCTGAAAAGCCTGTTGACCATGACTGCAAGAAGCTTTGAGAGGACATACAGATACAAACTATAATACTCATTAGGTTCATGGGATATATATTCTTAAAATTTAAAATATATCTCTTTTTTGTAAAAGCTAAAAAAATAACGACTTCTTGGTTCACAAGTATATGTTAACTGATTTATATCATATTGCTTATATGCTCTTCCTACTTTTCATTAAAGAGTTCAGTTTTTATTTTTAGTCTAATAACAGTAGAATTCAAAAAGGAAATTTTTTTATCATTTGAATCACACTTCCCATGGCCTCATCTTCCCACTTTTGTGCAGATGGCCTTGTTCTCAGAGCAATAAGCAATTTTCGGAGTCGGTCATCTAGCACACTGTATCTGCCTCCTCGTGTTCCTCCAGGCCCTGAAAAAAGCCGTGTTTCAGGACAGCTCATGTACTTCATTTCTGCAGTACATTTTTTAGCACATTAAGGGTCTTTAAACATTCTGTCAAAATTCAGTGTTTCTTTCTTAAATAAATGATTTTTGGCATCTAAATTGAATTAACCAAGGGAATAGTCTTCTTATCTTCTGAAACATAGCTTGGAATCTTTGCTTTGTGGTTGTGGTCAATTTGCTGGTATGGAAACTTGGTAGACTGCAGTGAATGAACTTCCAGAATTACCTCAGGGGGGAAAGGTAACTTACCTGGATCATTGTAACTAGGTCCTCTACATTGGCCTAACCTGGAGGAGCATTTTGATTTCAGCTCCTTTCCAGGAACCAGTAGCAGTAAATCATAGAAGTCCCAGGTGTCTCCGAAGTTCACATGGCTGAAATTTTCAGCGTGAGTTAGATAAACACAGCCTTATAGGAAAATTCCAAACTGGCCCAAGTTTCCACATTTTCCCTGACCAAATAAGGAATCTCTCCTATTTGTGGTGGAAATGCTGGCTTTTTTTTTCATGAAGGTGGTAAGCCAGTGATTTTTAAATTTTGTCTTATACTTTGCTGGAAGACTTGACCCATGGAGTTCATTATAGTAAGAAAAAGTTATAGGAGGTTAAACATTTTTGAAGGTGAAACAACTATTCCAGAAGGTGCATCTCAACCTAACATACCATCTTTGCTCAGCTTTAAATCAAGTGATTTTGATGGATAGAAACTTTCTTGGGGAGATAAGGCAAAAGAATTAGAAGGGCAGACTGTGTGTGTAAGAGAAAAGGACAAGAACATGATGACTGACTAGTTAGTTTAAGGGATATGAATTGAGAACATTTGTTCATTTTATTTCTCTGTCAATAACAGAGTAGGTATCAAGTGCCAAGATGCCTGGTAGTAGTTGGGGATAATGGGGAGAGGGAATTATACCTTTTCAATCTATACGTCTTCTAAATACCCAGAACACTGCCTGCTTCATAGCAAGTGACCAATAAACTTTTGTTGAGGAATACCATGAATAAACATTAATAACTAGAGTGGTACCTGGGTTCATGACAAACCAAACTGGTCACAAACCAAATCAGATTTTCCTATAAGGTCAACACTGAATCTAGACATTGAATTTGATTTGATTCTTGACCAATTCAGTTTGCAACTAGAATCGCTAAAAGAATTAAGTTTGTGAACTGAGGTGAGACTCTAATTTATCTTATATCTGTGTTGTGTTTCATAAGTTTTTCAGTGCTTGTTCCATAGTTTCTGTTTATGCATTCACTATAATTTGCCTCTGTGACTTTAGGTTGATTTGAGAGGAAATGCCTTTGATTACAGAAATATAACTAGTCAGGACGGATCAGATTGAAATCTAATGCAGGAACCTAATTTAATGAGGAGAGAAAAATTATCTAAACAGGAGCATGTGTAATTATGCTAAATTTCATGACTTCAGGGTCATAAATGGATTTCTCTTGATGTTCATCTGACATGAATTAATTCCAGTTGTTGCTGACTGTTAAGCAGAGGCTTGTAGGGTCCTTTATAATAAGAGGACATTAATTCCTGTTAAATTATGATGAGCCTTCTGCAGAATCATACATTTCATTCATATGGACACTGCTAATAGGGAGACAATGAAAGACCAGGTTGATCAGAGGGAAGGTTTGCAGCAGAGATTGATGGAGATGAACCTTCCCATCCTGTGAGGCAGAATGGCAGGGGAAAGCTTTGGGGAGAGTGTTGGTTTGAGCTGCTGGAACAGAGTATCACGGAGTGGGTGTTTCACACAACAGAAATCAGTTTTTCACTGTAAAACCTGGTAGTTCAAGATCAAGGATCCAGTGGATTCTGTTTCTGGGGAGGATTCTCAGATGGCTGCTTTGTCTCCACATGGCCTTCCTTCTGATCATGCCAGGAGGGAGTGAGCAAGCGAGCCTGAAAGTTCTTTGATGTCTTTCCTTTAAGGAAGTTAACCCTGCCAGATCAGGGCCCATGTGTTTACGCTGGCTGGACCTAAATTACCTCCCTATAGGCCCTGACTCCAATTATAGTCATGCTGGTAGTTAAGGCATCAATATACATATGAGGTGTTATTTTTTAAAGGAAAATAGGGTGGGGGTTTAAAGTTTAAAATGTAATGCAGTAAAGACGCACTGACATCAGCCCCTACTGCACTTCTTCCTCTGATCACACTAATCTCATGCTCGCCACTTTCTGAAGTAACTCTGCAAATTTTCTTTCGTGACTGTCGCTGATTGTGCTGTTGTTGCTACCTCCAGGTCCTGAGTTGATTCAAAGCACTTTCCTTTCATAGCCAGAAGTTGTATGGTGCTCTGTCTGGTGAATGTGGGAAATGAGGACACACCACAGTATTTTTACTGGGTAGAAATTGCCATAAATAGTCAGTGAGGGTATACGGTGAATGTTTAAATTTCAAAAAATTTATTATGATAAAAGAGCACTAAATCTCAAAATGCTTCAAGTATTCCCCCTTGCTCTGAACACACTTACCATTCTTGGCAATGAGTCTTTTATTGTAATTTTTAAAATTTTAAACATTCACTACTCTTTTCAGTCTTCCTTTGTGTGACCTTTGAGGAGACACAACCTAGTCTGCAATAGTGAGGTAGCTTCATTCTTGAACTTCAGCTACTTAACTTCTGGCCTGTTGGAGCCTTCAGTCCCCTCATTCTGCCACTGCAGGAACAGTCACAGCCTGTGTCAGCGGATGGGAATTAAATGAGCGCATTTCGTGCTCAGGGCAGGCACAGAGTGGATGCACTTCGCGGGCCGCCCCTTCGCCTCCGCCCTTACGCGATGGCTTGCATCTTTCCTCCCCTGCATGAGGAGGCTGCACCCAAGATTTGCGCGCTCAGTTCTGATGTTAAAGCGCCTCACTGATTTCTAGATCATTTTCCGGGAGGGCAGAAAAACTTAATTTCAATTACCAGACGCATAGATCCAATGTAGGATGTGAAGGAGCTGAGTAAGTGGTGATGTGAGAAAATGAGAGGATTTGCAAGCACGTTCATTCCCATGGAAATGACGGCATAGTGATGTTAAGGAAGGAATTTTTAATGACATCAATAAACGAAAGAGTGGCCTTAATTCTATTCTTTGAAATTATACGATTAGGCAGAGGACTTGTTTTGATGAGAAAATAAAATGGAGCAATTTTCAGTAGAATTCCATTTTAAAATCATGTCCATGTTTAAATATTTTTCTTTAATAATCCTGTCAGCTGTTAATGAATTAAACATTGTGTGTAGAAGTGTTGTTTTTATTTCCTATGCTGCAGATAAGTCTCATGAGAAACGATTCTACATCTCTGGGCTTTCTACTCTTGGTAGTTGAAATTAAGTTTCTCTGGCTAACTGTTATATGTAATTCTTATTCAGGATTTTAGCACAGATGTTAATAAATGTCACCACAGTATAGTTTCTTTCTTTATTAAGTTAATTTAATGAAACTTTCATATACATACCTATTCATATATATAAACACATGGGTACAGCCTGAACATCAACGCTTTTACACAGATAAGCAGCTTTTTTTCTTTGTTCCTAAGAAAAAAATGTTATCTGGTGTTGATCCAGCTGCATTCCGATACCTTTGTAGACTGTTCTTAAATATGCCTGCGTTAGGTTCACTAATGAGCCAGTATCTGTCCTCTACTAACATTTATGTGTGCAGTTTCCTCAGTTCAGCAAATGTCTTCTTTCATTCATTCAGTCTGCAGAGTAGCTGTCAGTGGGTATTATTTAATTTGACAGGAGGGAGGAAAAAAGGCTATGCTTCAAAGTGCTATCAAATTATTATCCGTTTTTTAAGGGGAGGTCCAGGTCCTTGTATTTGGTATTCAAAAGAAATCCCTGATTTTGGAGCGTTCAGTACAAAATTAGATCAGTACCACGAGATAATGACTGTAGTTCACAGTTATGAGTCGGTGTGATTGCAGGGTAGTGCCTACAGCTCTGAGTTTGCTCTTGCTGTGGTTCCTAGATAAAGAGGACGTGTAGACTTTCACTTTCCCTTGTGCTTTGCCAGTCACAGACAGCACTCTTCACTGCAGTACAAACCTTTAATTTTTCTGAACACAGTGTACTGAAATAGATATAATCATTTTGACTACTAAATTGCGCTGGTGCATTGGTTTATCTACTCATCCTAAGAAGAGGTAAACAAGCAGCTTGCATTGTTTGATCCTGGGAAAAAGAAGAAAATGCATGGAATGCATAAAGGCTGACCTGTAAGAAATAAAAAAGGCTACTTTTTATATTTATTTTACCTAAACATATTTTTAGGATTATAACCATACCTGCTCTGTGTGAGGTGATCTGTGGTCTATTTATCATCAAATGTCTGTAGCTGTGGGGTTCCACAAATCCAGAAATCCTTTGTGCTATTTCCTGCCCTGCCTTCCTCACCTATGTGCTAAGGCCATTATGTGACTCTTTAAATACTCTCTGTACTTAAATTTTGATGTGTACATGTGCACATGTATGTGTACACATGCATGTACATGTACATGTATAGCAATTGCTAAGGGACTAGTTTGGGGGATGGTGTGGCTTTTCCATGTTTCTGAGACATCTGAGAGATCACAATATGATGCCCAAGTCCTGGGCACACAGCCTAACAAAAACTTCAGTTGAGTCAACCTGTGTTAACTCAAAGCCTGAGAGATGTTTCCAGTTTTTCTGTAAAGGTCCTTATTTTTGCTGCTATAAATTCATATGTTGCAATTTGCTTTTTGTAGCTGATGAGGAAAGGAGTGAATTTACTGTATGATTTTCCAGGTCAGTTTCTGGTCTACATTTTTCACTGTAATCAACATGATTCCAGACATGTCAGGTCCTTATATGCTAATTGACCTCCCTGACCTCCTTGCCAGAACTAGGCAAAATAAACAATAAATAAAAAATACGGTTTCTGTCCTGCCCTTTTTTAGTACATTGTCTTGAGAATATATGCCAAAATTTTCCTCTAATAAGGAAAAATAAACCTCATGGGAAGGCAATTTTCATATACCAGATTTGATTTTTATTTCATTTTCTCTATTTTGAACGTTAGGTGTGGTTGGTATATGGGATAATTTCAAAGCATAGATCAGAAAGCCTTAAAGGTACAGCCTCGTGCAAGAAGGTAGGCGAAAGAAAACGACGTAAGAAATGGTGAAAGCAAT
Source organism: Dinomys branickii (assembly GCA_004027595.1). NCBI lineage: Eukaryota > Metazoa > Chordata > Mammalia > Rodentia > Dinomyidae > Dinomys > Dinomys branickii. Next base: position 122,828 of record PVLD010001063.1, on the reverse strand, counting down.
GGACCCCTTTAGACAGGTCAGTGACGCTCCTTTCCTCAAGGAAAAAGTTAGAGACCGTTTTTAGCCCCCATGTTCCCGGTACTGTGCTGGCCTAACCTGATCAGAGTCCGAGGGGAAATGTGCGAGACGCTGTGGCACAGCAGCACTGCCAAGTGCCGGAGAAATGCGTACGTGTTTTCGTGGAAGGTTCTGGGGGACACTGTGTTCGGTCACTGCGTCTGAAGTTGTCTATAGAACTGCCCCTTATTAGAAAAGTCCCCAATTAGAAAAGCAAAATTAGAAAAGGAACCTGAAATTACTTCTGAGGCTGTGGCCCAGTGTTGCGGGTCTCGACGAGCCCTCTAGATGATACTAATACTTAATAAAATTTAAGAAATGCCAACTCTCATCAGCGCTGAAGTAGAGAATCAAAGAGTTCTTCAAACAGACTAAGAGCAGACTCGGCAGGAAAACAAAGTTCCAAAGTCCTTAAACTGGCAACTCTTCAATGAAAGGGTTATTTTCTATTTCATCTAAATTCATCTTGCTTTCTCATAACCCATCCCCTTTGCTTTCATTCTCCATGGAATTATGAATCATGGTGATGGTATTTTGTATAATAGCCTTTGCTATCTTTCAGGGAGGATATTAAGTTCACCACAGTCTGTTCTTCTGCAGATTAATTAATAAATCTTCTGTCAGCCTTTTCTTTTTCACTTTCATCATTTTCATTGCTCTTGTCTGGGCTTTCCCTGAATTTTCTATATTTTTCCAAATTTACACCGACCCACACTAACCCTGTGTTGTGGCGGTCTTTGCTTTTGCAGGCAATGGGAACGTAGAACTTAACCCCCATGTTATATTTTCTACATGAGAATTTACCTAGTGAAGTAGCAGCATGTAGCATGTAATTTAAATTTCATTAGAGTATAATTCATTGTCCTTGGAGTCCTGGGATTGAGGGTTTTCACATGAGATTCCTAGATCTATGTATGTTCCAGGTATTGTTCAGAAATCAATAACCACAGTGGTCCTCATATAGATTGCTTTTATGCCTAACATATTCTGCTATAATAAAGCTTAATAAAGATCTGTTATATTATCTTTTATAGGTTTTCTTAGCGAAGAGGAAAATATTATCATGATGAAAATCTACTTTTTTAATTTAAGGATTTGTAGAGCATTTTTATTAAGAGCTGCCAGATTAAGAGAAGAGCAGAAAATTCCCATATATCTGCTGCCCTTACACATGCACAGCCTCACTACTGTCAGTATCTGCCACCAGATTTTACATGCCTTATAGCTGATGAGCCTGAATTATTATACCATCCCCTCCTAACGTAAATTATTTACATTAGGGTTCATGCCTGGTGCTTTATGTCCCAGGAGTTTGCACAACTGTAATTCTAAGTGTCTATCACAATATACAATGTAATTTCACTGCAGTAAAATTTCTTTGTGTCTGCCTGTTGATCTCTTTTCTTAATTCAGGGAAACTGTTCATCTTTTCACTGTCCCTATGTTTTTTCCTTTCCCATTAGATCACATGGATGGAATCATATCTTATACAATTTTTAATATCAACAATGAAATTTCTGTGTCTGAAGACACATCAATTGGAACAGTAGGCCAGTCAGAGGGAATGGTGGCCTGTCCTTTCTCTATCACAAGGGAGAGTATAATCCATTTTTCATGAAATTGATTGTGTTGACACAGTGTTCCTGTACCTAAGAGAATATGGTAGGTGTTTAGCAAATGATATGTATTAGTTGTGATTGATTATTTTGTCTCCTATGTGCCCTTTAATCCACATGATCATTTGTTCAGTTAGCCCTGTGGAATTTCATTCACATTTGTGCAAACTACAGGTCTGTGTCTGTGTTCTCATCACCTTTTTGTATGTTTTGTAGAGATGGAATAAAGTGTCAGTTCTGAGAGTTTCGAGAGTCTGACCTGATCTTCTCTGTACTGTTTCTTACTGTAAATAGCCCCTTTCATATTCTACTGCAAGTTTAGAACTGATTAAATTAAAAGCAATAGTAAAGGAAATAGTATGAGGTGGGCCTGCCTGGCAAGCGCAAGGTCCTGAGTTCAATCCCCAGTACCACAAAAAAAAAAAAAAAAAAAAGGTATGAGGTGAGTTTTCTCAACAGCACAAAGTTGAAAACTTAAGGCATATTTCTAATAATCATTTTCCTTTCCTCTAAGAATATTATTTCCATGTATGTTGACAGTCAGGAGAAGAAAATTCCTGATTCAGGATTCCAAAAATGTGCTGAAGACTAAATAAACACTTAACAGAACTGAGAAGGTATGGCCGGTCTCAATGTGCCCTCACATTGAGGAAAAGCAGTTATATTGGCCCAATCTTCCCTTAATTCTGGAATATGTGTGTGTATGCTGGTGACCTTGACACAGGGTGTCCTTCCAGTATTTTCTCTGGAAACAGGTGACAGCCATACCTATCTTCTCTGTCGGCTTTGCATATCGGGGGTCTGGGGTACTGTTAGATGCGTCCTCCTTGAAAGGGCTGCAGCTTGGCTAGTAAAGCTCAAGCCGCTATGATTTCCTTCTTGTTCTATGTACTGAAATATTACTTTCCATCCTTGCCACATCTACTTGCCTTCTATCCTTAGACTTAGACTTCTCTTGCTTACAACCAAATTCACTTATCAGAAAACAGCTGAGAGATATCATTAACACACACCCATATCCACCTACAGTTCTCCCCAGGAGGAAAGGGGTACTCCCCAGAAACCACGACAGCTCCAGAAACCAAGTGAGAATGTGATATTTTAAGAAGAAAAACAAAAAATGTTTCATGGGTTTGGTGACCCTGTAAATACAAGACAATGAAAGTTCTTTAGAAAGCTGAGCCTCCTAGTTAATTTCCCTTTGGTCAAGTTTAGCCACTGATTGGTTTTCATTGCAAAATAAAATGTACTCAATTGCATAAAAGTGTATTTTTAAATTTAGCGTGTCATTTCTTACTTTACGTTTCAAAGCGTTGCCTAAGCTTTCTACTTGTCTGTTACCTCTTGGCCTTGTAGATGCACAACATGTGAACTTGGATGGTTTTCTTTCTTGCAAACATGCTTAACAACAGCTGCCTGTAGTAAAGGCGTAATTTCTCTGCAGGAGAATGACACATATTGCCCTCTTGCAACTGGGCTTTAAAAAAATCTAAAGAATATACTTACTTAGATAAATTTGGCTTGATTTTAATTTTTTTGCCATAATATTTGTGCTTGAGAATATTCTTGAACTGGAACAATTTTCTTTTCCTGATGTACAGGGGGAAAAGCAGATTTTCCTGCCAAGTTCAGCATGAGTAGCCATGGTGCCTCTTTAAATTCTTCTGTTTATAAATTATAGGACTCCAGTAACTGCCATTTCACAACTTAAAACATGTTTTTATTTGCTCTAATCTGCTTGGCAAATTAGTGCTGGAGGCTTTGCACAGACTGATCCAGCACTCTCGCTGGTTGCGAGCCATGAGCACAGCTTTCCTAAACCTTTGTGAACTCTTGGCCTGTCTGAATGGGGATGGGCACGGACTCAGGAGCCTCAGGGTGAAACAGATGCCTCAGGCCATTCCCTGATCTGTGCAGCTGCTGAACAGGAGCCATAGAATTGTAACTAGCTCACCTCTTGCAGCTGACTCGAGGAGGACCGGTTTCCACAGGTCCTGCTTAGCCTCACAGGTCAAAGGTCACTGGGTGTGGTTCAGGAAGACACCTGGCTGTTACACTTGAAAAGAAAACATTTTTGTGACAGAAAAGAACAAAAACATCACCAGGCATCAGTCCATATGCTGACAGTTGATTCAAAGCATCTGAAATCTAGGACTAATTTTGAGGTGTTTCCCTGGTATTGCTGCTCTGTAATGTCCAAAATGACCCCTAAAGTATACTTTCTTATTACATCACCCACTTGAAAGATGCCAAAGGGTATGAATACCTATATATGAAGAAAAGTAAAGTCTTTTCAGGATCAGAATTTTTACTTTGTTTTGAACCTTCGTTCTTACATTTCAGAGACAAACGTTTGCCACAGTTAGGTAGGACTCAAAATTATTTTCTCATCCTTCATATTAACATTAGTGATAATTAATTTATATGATATTCAAATCAGTGTAATTTATACTTTTCTCTCCAATTGGAGAGAACAGTCTGTTCTTTTAAGAAACTACTGGAAGAATCACCTGTTTCAGATTATTTCCAAACTTTATCAGCAGCATAGTCCAAACTTGCTCTGGGATGTAAAACAGTTCAGACAGAAAGTTGTCACTAAACTAGCAGATAGTTAATATTTTAATAATCTACCTACAGAAAAATTGCCTGATAAATGAAATTTTAGCAAGTGTGCAGTCCCCTGCAAAATTGCTTCATTTAGTAGGTTCCAGTTAAGAGGAAAAGTGAACAGAAAAATTGATCCTTTTTTGATGGCTCCTCTAGCATAGTTTACAGGTAGAGATCTGTCAGCATCCTGCTGGGAAAGATAAATGTATGTGACCTTTTGTTGGGGCAGAGGATCGTCACTAGGACAGATGCTGTGTGGTAGACAGTGTCCTACAACACCTGGCCAAAGCAGCTTGGCTGAGTGCTTGGGAAAACACCAGTTAGATAGGACAGAGTCAGGGCTGGAAGCAAGGAGTGAAGCATGAAGATGGTGCTGAGGAAATGCTTTGATTTTGTAGGTTGTCTGTAGAGTTTAAATGTGAATTTCTAGTTACCATTGTTTGTGTACAACCAGGTTTGATAGTTAAAACTTCATCGTGAGTTTATTGTTTAGTTCTTACTTTTAAAATGCTAACATATTATGCAAGTTATTTCTAAATCATTGCTATGGAGAAGCATTCATGGTTAGCTTATAACAGATTCATGCTTCTCATTAGATACTTAAAACTATACAAGGAATTCAAATTTAAATTGTACATACTTTCAAATTCAACATAAAAAAAAAACATACATTCTGTCTCACTTACTTTTCTCTCATTGCTGAGACAAAACACCTGATGCCCAGAATTAAGGAAGGAAAGGTTTATTGAGCTCACAGGTTGTGGAGGTTTCAGTCCATACTTGGCTGGCTCCAAGGCAGAGTGGCACAGGGCAGAGGGCAACAGTTCATGGCTGCTGAAGACAACAAAAGCAACAAGAGCAAAAGGGAGGAGCAGTGGCAAGCAGCCTCTTTCCCTCCCTTACATTGTATGCAAACTACCTACCTGAAGGCAGGTGTAGCACTCACACTAACAATCCCAGTGTTGGTCCACAAATTAATTATAAACTCTAGAAGCCTGCTCCATGACTGCATGAGGCTTTCTGGGGACATCCAGATACAAACCATAACACACTGTGTGCCTCTTAAGTGTCATGCTAGGTTCTGTAGATGCCAAAATGAAAGAGGGGGATTATATTTCTCTAGCTTATGTGGAGTAAGTGAATCAGGGAATTCTTCAGAGAGCAAGCACCATGGGAAGCAATTTGACAAGTGGCTAGGAACTCAACAGAAAAGGGAGAAGTTGTATGATAGGAAACTCAGCTGGCAGAGAAGCAGACAGGCAGACAGGCATAGTTCCATAGGTGAGGTTTTCATGTTCCTTGTCATCAATCACATTTCACTGGAGATAATTGACTGGCAGAATATTTTAAAGCAATATAACACAGCAAAAAGTAGTGTAGGATAACATAGTTTGATTTTGCTAGTTAAGCCATTTAGCCATTTAGCACTCCCTTGCAGCTCTCCTTACATGATCCATGTTCCTGACTTTTCAAAATTTCTGGAGTCTCCACTGGAGCTTTGCCTTCACTCTCAAAGTTTGACACACCATCTTGCCAGGGGCACACTGCCTGGCCTCTCAGGACCTCTGAAATCAGGGTGGAAGCCTTCCTAACCCCACAACTCTTGCATTCTGTAAGCACCTAAAACCAGCACCACATGGATGATGCCAATGTCTGCTGCCAGCTGGAGCAGTAATCAGGCTTTCCTGTCTCTTAGCTATAGGAGTCAAGTGCCTGGATAGCTGGACATCCTGAATACAATTTTGAGGAACAAATTTTCTATGCTGCTGCCATTTTGGAACATAGTGTGGCCACAGCTATTCTGGAACATAGTGCTCTGCAGCTTTATGCTCAAAGCCAAGTTTCAGTTTTGTAGTTTTGAGGCTGCAAAAGGTGGAGACTTGCTGCTTCTCGTGATGCTCTCAGGTCATCTTTTCCATTTTTTTGTTCCTTCTCAACAATGGAGATCTCCTCAGTCTTATCTTTGCAGTCCATAGCTTTACTGGAGCTTCCTTTCTGGCCAAACTCACAACATTTCAAATCATTCTGGTGGGCTCTTTCCTCTTGATCCACAACATAAATGTGTCTAAAAGTCCCCAATGATACCCATGCCACCATCTCAACATTAAACCACCTTGAAATTTTTTCTGTCAGATTAGTCCACTGCCCTTAATCTTATTCTCAGGGAAAGTCTCTGGACACGAGCAAAATGCAGACCAACTTTCTGCCAAGCCATAACACACACTGTCTGGAATCCAACAGCCAATGCAGTCTTTGTTCCCAGAAGAAACCTCCCAAGCCTGGTCTTTATCCATTTTTTAATCTTCTGAGCTCTGTCCAGAATCTCGCATACAGAACAGCCTATGGTGTTTCACCTCTGCTCTTTCAGGTAACATCTCTGAGTCTTTCCAAGCTCTGCCCAGAAGCCATTCCCAAAGGCTCTCAAACCACACGGTCAGGTATAATCACAGCAACAGCCCCACTTCTCAGGCACCAAATTCTGTCTTAGTTACTTTGCTCTCACTGCTGATGCAAAATACCCCAGGTCCAAAATAAAGTAAGATAAACTTTATTTAGCTCACAGTTTCTAGAGGTTTCAGTCCATAATCAGCTGGCTCCAAAGCAGGGTGGCACATGGCAGAGGAACAACTGCACAAGGGGGCAGAAGACAGTAAAAGCAACCAAAACATAAGGGAGAACAAACTTCTTTTCCTCCCTTATACTGTAAACAGGCAACCCCCACCCCTACGGCAGATAGTATAGCACCATCTCTGTGCCCTCCTCTTACACAGAATGTGGATGTTTACAAAATGAGGATCCTGGCCCTCTGCTGAGTTAAACTTCTAAACTTCTCAAGTTGACACAATTTATCAACCATTACACCATCTTTTACTAAGCTGGAGAATAAGAAATACTTTTATTTTTAAAAACAATTATTTAAGGAAAAGTTAATAACAGAAACAGCAACTTTACTGATAAAGTTAAACAATCACTCCTCTCCTCTCAATAACAGAAAATAAATATTTCCATTATAGCAATACTAGTCATCCATTAGACTCAGCTTGTGGTCCTGGTTGTCATCGTCCAAGTTGGGCTCTGCATGCCCAGCCATCAGATGGCAGTGAGTACTTTTGGCCAGACCTACAACAAGTCTGCCTGGATGTGCTGAGGGTCCCTCAGACCCCTCTGTATTTCTGACTGTCTGTGCTGTCCTGGAGCCCATGCCAGCTGCCAAGAGTGCTCATTCTTTCTGGGATAATAAATATGTAATGTGATTTGCTTAGAGAATTTGCTGCATTATATTTTGAATCAAAATTCTATAGCCAAAATCTTTATTCTGATTTATTTATGTATTCATGAGGTGGAGATCAAATCCAAGGCTTTGCACACCACTGAGCTGTTTCCACTCCCTAAAGCTATTTTTGTAATGAACATGCCTTGTTGGGAATTGCTGTAGACTGGTGTTATGAGTAAAAATGCACAGCCCTTTGCCCTTTCAACACTTTCAGCCTTTGCAAAACAATGAACCTATTGTACCTTTCAGGAAATTATTAGGCTTATATTAATCTATGCATTAAAAATTACAGACAAAGGAAAAAAAATTTTAAATAAGCTTTAGCTTTGTCCTGATCCCTTCCCCCATTAGACTCCTAACCTAAGTCTTAAATGATAACACTTAAGTGCAGACTCTTTGTTCTCCTACTCCAAATAGTACCCTATCTTAAGTCATTAGTGCTATCTATAGAAACTCTTACAGAGATTGGAAGCACTACTGTGCTAGGTTTTATTTTCCTTATGTAAGAGCATTCTAATCATAGAAACAGCTTCAAGGGGGGCTTAATGATTTTGTTTCTACTCATTTTTCTTATATTTCGTGGTGCTATGATCTGGTGCTGTTGTCATTTGTATGCAGCATGCTTAAGTGTGGTCTGGAGGAATTTCACATTTCTAAATAGATGTGCTTGCAGGAAACCTTGAAAAAGGTTACAAGTGATGGGCTTTCTATATAACGTACATGAATGCAGGAAAATTCACTGGATTCATTTTTGTCAATCATGTTAGGTTATGCCTTCAGGAGAGAGTTAGGGGCTTCAAAAGCTGAGAGTTCACGGAAAATTAATTTTAAGATGTAGAGAAGGGATAAGAGTTCATTATATTTCTTTTAGACCTCACATTGATTTAATCCTTACGTGTGTTGAGACAGTTCTTATCTTGTTGCTTAAATCAGCAAGATGGTGAGGAATTTTGAATTTCTACTTTCTGCCTTTCCTCTCCTCTATATTTATTACTGGTGTTACTATTATATATTTGTTCACCTCCATCTGTGTACCTGTCACTAAAGCCAGGACCTGTGACCAGTATTAAAGGAGGTAAGTGAGCATCTATACCTAGTGAGTCAATTTCAGTTGCACTATTTTTAATTTATCTGAAGCACTCTCAGTTTATCTGTGTAATCCTTCAGGTTAAATGACAAAATCACACCCTGTTAACTCATGAGATATTGGTTGCCTTTAGAGGATAATCTCACAAGGTCCTTAAGGAAGGTAAAAAACTTGCTGGAAGGTTGTTTCCTCGAGAATGCCCCAAACAAGAACACTACAAGTTCATTTAGATTTTAGCCCTTTCTTGGTTTGGTAGGTGATTTGGTAAGTAAAGTTTCAATGGAACGCAGCTATTGCTGTGCAAGGGCAGGGTCTAGTACTTGCCATGAGACCATTAGACTCATAAGCCTAAATTATCTCCCTCGTCCTTTGTCAAATGAGGTTTCCAATCCCTGCTCTGCCTTACTGTTATTTAATATTTTTTAGGACAATGATTGTAAAAACCATAGTAAGGGTCCTTTGGTAACCCCATGCATTATGGTTCTTCCTTTGCCAGAGGAACTTATTTTTTGACCACTGAATGAGGCAACAGCGGTTTAAATAAATTGAACATGTGCACAGCTGTGCTCGGTCTTCATTTAGGGAGATGCTGACATCCGGCTGTGGTCTTGTCCACCTCCTAGCTTAATAATGACATAAAATTCTGGACTTGAAAACTCTCCATCAGCTTTTCAACTCTGAAGGGGGTTGGGAGGGAAATAATTACCTAGCATAACTCATACTTTACCAGTAATGTAAATTCTACAAATTCCAGAAGTTTGGCATCATGACTCAGTAAATCTTTCCTGTCTTTCATTTTTTTAAAGAAGGAAAAATATTCAAACAGACGAAAGTACACTCACAACCCAGCTGTCTTCTGCCAAGTTCCCAGCGGAGCACCTGATTCCCAATTACACTATTTTTCCTTTGTGTCAGATTGCTAAGAAACAGTAATTCAATTGACCTAAATGATTTCTATCACACATAGCCTTTAAAACTAGTAATGGCCTCTTTATTATTTGCAGTCATGACGATGGCATCTTACTTCTGTGAATGTATTTTCAGCAGTGCTCATAAAGTTTGACTTCATTAGTTTTCCCATTTTCCATTAACTGATGTCTTCCTCTCTCAGAATTCTCCTGCCTGTTGATACTGAAAAACTCAAGAGAAATGTGCTGTTCAAAAGAATAAACAAAACACTCTCTGATGTTTGACTAAAGTGGTTTTATTTTAATACAGTTCAAATAATAATTCTTCAATTTTCGTTTTAGTTAGATTCACTTTTCGTATTATAACTTGGATATCACTTGATTATTCAAATTTTAATCATATAAATGTTTCTATTTGCTATTGTCTTACTGCAGAAAGCCTAGACATTAAAAAGAAATACTCTTTTTTCTCTGTGTTTAGAATGATGTGGTTCAGCCTTATTTGTTCAGCTCTTAGATGTAACACTTGTTAGAAGATACGTCTTGTCTTGTATTAACAGGTTTCAGTGTAGTGTGGCATTCTTTATGGAGCCTCCTTCTGTCGGTTTCTGAGGCAGTCTCTGCCCACATAAGGCATCTGAATTATTGTAGCTTCCTCCTGTTTTACTAGCACGTGCCCATGTGTGTGGTAATTGAGCAATTGTGTGCTTACATGGGCTTATGAAATTTGCATAAGTAACTTTTGGAGATCTTAATTTTTTGTCTCTAAACAGATGTCAAGAGGAAGCTTTCCATTATAGTGTCTTTTGGTTAAAAATACATCTCGCATTTTATTGACTGACAATCTACCTCAAAACATTGGTTTGTTTCCCTTTTCTCTTGGCCATATCTTATATTTTTGTTCTCTTGAAGACACAGGCAACTGTCTCTGACTTGTAAGGGGGCGAGGGTGGTAAGTGAAACGTGAGAGAAGGGGGGCCTGGGGAAGAGTGTCAGTCCGCTCGGCTCCTCAGCACTTCCTCTTAGCTCTCCTCAGCTCCAAAGCAACTGTTTTCTCCCTCCATCTGACAAATGGAAATGCTGGCATTCATCAGCGATGTCACCTGTGTCTGAGTTACACGTGACAGAAGAACATTTTCAGTGAAGATCTGACTGACACTGCCTCGAGCCCCTTTGCATAGAGGTGGCCAATACTGAAAGCCTGTTATTTTTGGCAGTCTGGTCAAATTTTATTGACTAGACTATACTATCAAAAGAGACATCTACTTCTTGCAGTGACTGGTCTAAAAGAATAACTTGCTTTCTTTTTTTATAATTTTATCCCACAATGACTTCTCCTTGTTTGAATTCTGACTTATTTTTTCTAAATTGGACAATCCTGCCTCCCCTACTTTTTTTTTTTCCACTATAATCCAGTCTCTGCTGTCTTTTGCTCAGACTTCCTTAGGCTTCCTTTAAGTTTTCAGTTTTTAGAAGCAGCCTGTGATTGGAAAGTGCTTATGGTGAACTTGTCCCACCTCTAGTTTAACCCACACCTCGTCTTGAAAATGTGGAGCCTTCTCAGTCACTGACAGCATCTCAGAATGTCCTATGCAGGGCATGGGGATCGAGTGGGGCTTAGAAGAGGAGAACCCCGGCAGGGCATAGGCGGACACTGGGGAGAGTCCTGATGGAGGTGGACAGTGCTTACCCAGAGGCCTCAGCAGGAGGCCAGAGGGTGTGCACAGATAAGCACCGAGCTGGGCAGAGAAGGGTGTGTCCTGAGAGGAGCAACAGGCTGAGGACCTAAACTGGGACACAGAACCTGCAATGCAAATAGGAGTTTGAACTTTGTGTGTGTAATGAGGAGTGCCTAGCATTTTATAGCAAGAAAAACTGTGCCTTGAACTACCTCTGGCACAGGTTGCTAATGTGGTTATTGCATGACCAGTAGGCAGGCCTGAGCTTTATGGGTCCTTTGGCACAGAATTAGCCAGATCATTGAAATTTGAGGCAGCATAACTAAGTAAGAGATTCTGTCTTTCTCTGAGAGTAGCATCATAGGAACCTCGAGATGCACGGAAGGAACTACATACGAGAACCATGTTTCTATCTGATGTATTTATGATAGTCTGGCTTCATTGACATCTAAGAGACATTATAGCAAGGACTGTGCAGAGTAAAGCCTAAGAAAAACTTCTGAGACTTGTTTCTCTCTTCCTCATTTCCTGTGTTCAGTGTGTCCCGCGGCAGTAGTTAGCACTGGACACTGGACAGTTACCAACTCCTCCAAGGCACTGAGCATGGCGCTGAGCGATAATTAACATCACGTGAAGTTAATACGTGGCAAAGAACACTTAAAAAAGAATTAAGATGCGTTACACATATGTGCCAGTAGTTAATGGAATCACCGTGTACTGAAAATCAGTATGTACTATCAATAATTTTTTTAAATTTAAACAACAAAAAAGAGTAACAAAAATCAATTTTTATCACCATAATGAAATGTAAAAACAGCACATACTTTGTACATCATAAAGGTCAGTCTTACATTGTCATAAAATGTATTTCTTACCATGAGTCACCAAGAAGTTCGAAAACAACACTGCCAGTGAAAGGAGCCCATTCTTGTAGTTATCGTACATTGCTCTGCAATACAATCAATCTACTCGTATCTTTGCATATAAGGTCATCACATAATTTGTCATCCAAACCAAGACATGTTTCTGGGAGAAAAAGAGTAGCTCTTAATTATTGCACTATGACAAGCTTAAGCTGGATGGCCACAAGCTGAGGACATATGCTCACTTGGCTCATTTTCTACAGAAAAAATATAAACACAAATGTACATGTATATGCACGTATGTCTTCAAAACATATATGTATAAACATGTAGGTATATGTATACTATACAAGTATATATATATATATATATATATATGATAGAATTTATTTTTAAAAATTTGCTCACATGGTTTTATGAGTTATCAAGGCTAACCAGTAAGCTAGTGTTGGTTTGGCTTCATTATAGACCATGATGAAGTAGTTGGTGAACTCTTAGTAGAAATTTAATTTTGGTCTTACTAGGATCTTCAAAGAAACAGAAACCTTTGCAAAGCTCCACACTGAAAACTGTCAAAGTGAAATATTCATCTCTTCCTCTATTGACCTCTCATAGCTGCAGTCTTGGGTAGAAATCCTCTACTTAGGGAAAACTCAATCTTTGTTCTTAAAATCTCCAACTGGTAAGAGGAAGCCTTCATACTTTATGAAAGATAATCTCCTTTACCCTAAGTCCACTAATTTAAAATGTTAATCAGGTCTAAAACATACCTTCATGGCAACATCTACACACTGGTAAAGCAACTAAGCACCATAGCTAAGCCAGGTTGTCATGTAAGTCTTACCAATTTCTGAGGAAAGATGTCAGATGAACACAGCTACAAAGCTGCCTCTGATATTTAAAGTTCTGTGCTGAAGTTGGGCCATTGGTCAGGACTGTTTACTTTTATTATAGTTGCTAGCAATGAATGCAGTGACTATTTCTATTACCTTGTGGCTTTCTGAAATAATCAACAAAAAGTTTGTGGCATCTCATTTTGCTACTTGAGCTAGCTTTTAAACTAGATGTAAATTATGTGTACTTCTTTCACTCAACATTGTTTTAATATTTTAAGAATGCTTTTATGAACTATTTAGAGAAGAGTGTCTCTGGATCACTTGTCTTTCCAGGCCACACTGCTTATCCGTTGGAAGCTACCATAAAATCACTTGCTAAGAACTCCACAAGCTGCCATTTCTCTTGCCCCAGGATGACTTCTGAAGGGCTTATGAGGTCCCAGGATTTAACTACTTGTCAGCTTTGCCTCATAGTAAACTGTAGCAATATAGGTGGTAATCCCTGGACCGAGACTTACTTTGGGTCTTTCTAGGATCTTTGAAGAAAGAGAAACAGTTTTGCAAAGTTCCATATTGAAGAGTCTAAGAGTGACACATCCATCTCTTCCTTTGTTGACCCCATACAACCTGGTGCCAACTTCCTTAAATTTTGCATTATTTTTCTAATTCGGAAAGAATTATCATCCAAGTAGAGGAACTATAGTTCAGCAACCTTTGATGATATAGGAGAGAAAAAATTAAAAATGTTCAGGCCATACACTGATTATTAACTTTCGAGTATTTCTCTTTGAATTTTTTTCTGTGAATTTTTTTAAGTAATAGAGATCCAAACAAACAAACAAAAAGGGGGCCAGGGATATAGCTCGGCTGCACAAGTGCCTGTCTCACAAGCTCAAGGTCCTGAGTTTGATCCCAGGTACCAAAAAAAAAGAGTAAATAATAGAGATCTCACTAATTATATGATCAGTATGTCTTCTGTTTCTGTCACGTGACTTACTAAGACAGCACTTTGTAATGACAGTAAGTTTCCTTAATAAATGTCTGGTTTATTGTATGCATAACATTTCATCATAGAGATGGGTCGCATTTAACTAGTTTACAGTCTTCCCTTTTGCAACTTTGGGGTTGTTTCCTAGTTCTCTACTGTCCTGAGTAATGCTGGATCAAACAGCTTTGTAAATGAAAATTTTGTGTTGTTTTCAATTTTGGGGCGGGTTGTTTGTTTATTTACTTTTTAGGAGGAAGTGAAAAAATATTTTAAAGACATCTTTCTGATTGCTTTAGAGTATTAGAATTCCAGCATTTCCTTTGAGTCCAGCCCAGTTTGAAAGTCAGCAGGAGAGGGCACAACTCTCTCAGCATCCCTGGAGAATTCCACGGAGAGCTGAGTTGCTTGCTGAGGGGCAGCAAAAAGCTGCTTCTTAAGGAAAGCCATTTACCTGAATTGAGAGGGTTGAACTTCAGAGGATGCCCATCCAGTGAGAGCAGCACCTCATCACATAGTAATGGAGGCTGTGTGTCCAGAACTCAGAGAGCTCCTAGACAGCAAGGCAGTGAAAAAATGAAAATTTCACTATTCTGATGCTCATGATCCTCTTTGGCAGTGGCCTTTTATGTGACCAGCAAGGAGGACCAGGGGGGATTGTAGTTATTTTACAGTCTCACATCCAAACCTATTTATATCATTTCTGGTGCCAGCCAAAGTATAATAAGAGCTCACTTCTCTAGTTCTTCTAAGTCTTTCAAAATATCAGCAGTAAATTTGACCTTTGTCTGTGTTAGCCCAATTCTTTGGTTGCCTTTCTGAGTAAATTACGGTCTAAAAAGCTTGTGCTCACTCCCAGGAGTGTCAGCAATCCAGACATCCTTGGAGATGCTGAAAGAAGGATTCAGGAGTCTGGAATCTCTCCTATTCCTACTATTTTCCTTGGTAGGACTGCACCACTGGTTCACAGAGCTGATTCCAGAGTCAGGCGGCTCTTGACTTAAAAGCAGCCTTTGTTTCTGATGAGCTGGGCAGCACAGCTGCTCAGCCTAGTGGGGCCAGTTTCTTCCTCTGTAGCATGGACGTGAAACACCTGCTTCTCAGCGTTGTTTTAGGGATTGGATAAGATAGACTTCAAGCAATCTGAGTATTAGTACATATGTAAGAAGCATTCACTGCATGCAGTTGTTTTTATTTTTATTAGCGAATGGCTCTGGTGATCTCTATGCCTGTGTCCTCATGTGCGCAATTCCAGCACAACAGTGGGCATCCATTCCCTGGCATCTGTGCTGTGACCGTTGCTGGCTGGCATTAGTGTCACAGGCATGGCCAGAGGTGATGATATAGCTCTTAAGGACTTACTGTTTTGGTTATCAACTCTGCATCTAAAGTTGTGGTGGATACTGAGGAGGGTTTGGTTTGGTTGGATTTTTTGGCTGTGCTGCAGGTAGAACCCAGAGCTTCACACATGCTAAACAAGTGCTGTAACACTGAGCTACATCCCTAGCCTGTGCTTAGGATTTTAAGTGAAATAAATTATTATTTTGACCTCACAACAACCGTCATTGTCACATGATATAAATGCATAAGTCCAAGCTTATCAGATACACTCTTGTTCATTTGTGTGCATCCTAACAATCCACAGGCCAGAAAGACTCACTTCCATTTGCTACTACAGCACCTTTGCTTTTTTGACAAAGAGTGTCTTGGATACTTTTTTATCATTGCTGAAACAAAATACCCAACACCCAAAATGAAGGTAGGAAAGGTTTATTTAGCTTACAGTTTGTGGAGGTTTCAGTCAATACTTGGCTGGTTCCGAGGCAGAGTGGCACATGGCAGAGGGCAACAGTTGATGGCAGCAGAGCACAGCAAAGACAACCAGCAAAAGGGAGGAATGGCTGCAAGCGGCCTCTTCTCTTCCCTTACATTGTAAACAGCCTACCCCCACCCAGGCGGCGTGTAGCTCTCACACAGTCTCCATGCCCTCCTCTTCCACAGGTTCAGGATGTATACAAAGTAAGCGCTCTGGCTTCCTGCTGAATCACTCAGCCAAACCTCTGGACTCCCCAAGTTGACACAATGTATCAACCATAACAGAGAGCTTGTGAAGGAAGAAGATCTCTCCATTCAGACTTTGACACTGTCAGCTCAGCATCCCTGCAAGGACCCAGATCTTTAGACCCTACTTCCTAGTTGTGTTTCCTCAGTAGTATGGTTGCATTAGGGAGCACCCTTTTTATGGGCAAAGGTGAAAATCTCATGTACTGAAGCACAGTCCCATCAAGACACATCTCTGGCTCAGGATCCTGCATCAATTTTCAGGCCCATCTGTTCCATTTTGGCCTCTGAGTTCCCAGTTTCTGACAGGTCCACATTGATCCTCTGGCTTCTACTTTGTGTTGTTTTGCTTCCTGAGCACAAGCCAGTATAAGGTGACATGTTGCACAGAAGCCCATAAAAGAAAATTGAGGTAGGGCATATTGACTTATTTTCATGCTTGCTGTGAAACCGTGCGGTCAGGCTCCCGTAGACAGTTGTCTCCAGATACTTGTTTCCTAGTGCTATCTTACATCCTATCTCTCCACTTTAGGTTAATGTTTTTGCTGGAATTCCCATCCATGACTTGTTCTCCAAAAAGTAATAACAGCAATGCAGTCCTTTTATTCAGTGTGCTCTGATTTTTTTTTTTTGCCGTCTCCAGTAAATTTAGAAGACAAAAATCTTATTTACCCACGTAATGTTTTGAGTAGCAGCAAATAAACTCTAATCTTTATTTTGAAAGATAGAAAAGACTTGAGAACTGAGACATCAAATATTTAAACTGCTTTTAAAATTTCATGAAATATCAGAGTGGAGCATAATTCTATAGTCATTTAACCCACTTTTACTCATTTTAACTATCAAGAAACTTAAGGCCAGTTTAACATTTTTTTCACAGTTAATTAGCAATGGTTAATTAGAGACATAGGGACTGGATTTGAATTCAGCTTTCTTTCTTATTAGCTATGTAACCTTAGACAAGTCATTTAACCTCTCCAAGCTTCAGTGTCCTCCTCTACGTGGAGGGGGAAATTATCTCAGTCTAGTTTGTAGGGCTATTTTAGATTAGATGAGATAAGGTTGCCGCTGGTGAGCACACTTGAAATGCACACTTCATAAACAGTAGCTATTATGATGGATTATGAAGAAGGGCAGGAGCATTCCACTTTTAGCTGGATTGCAAAAAGGAAAACATTTTAAACAGGTGCTAGTAGTGGGTGAGGATATTCCAGGAAGAAAGACACAAACAGAGGCAGAGAATTAAGTGTCTTAATGGGAACACTGGAAATGATCCAGCATGACTCTTTTGTGTAAGGTGAATATAAGTGCTTGAGGCCAACTCTGCACAAGCTGTTAAAACTTGACTGTGGTCAATCCTGATGTTAGGATGTGGAATATGAATTACTGGCTTGGGAAACAGGATGGCAGTCATTAGATGGCTTTAGCTAGGGAGAAATGAGAACTAAGGGAAGCAGAAATATGACACAGAGACATGAAGTTATTAGCATGGTTCTGAGACAGAATGAGTGGTGATGTGCAGAAGAAAGGCTTCTTTTTGAAAAGGGAAGGAGGGAAAGCAAATTTGCAGTAGTGGTTGGAAACTTGAAAATGTGCCCAAGAAATTTTGATTTTAGAAAACTACACAGGAGCAATAGCTTAAAACTGACAGCAAACTGAGTGTACAGTAGTGAGTATCTGGTTAAATAAATGCACTTTAAATAAATAGCAAATAATAGTATAAAAATTAAAGGTATGTTACATTAATGAATTTTTACTGGATACCATTGCAAGTACTGTAGTGCTATTTATTAATATAGACTAATAAAAGATTGTGAAAATGATTTTAAAGATACAAATACTAGTCTGATCCCACTTAAGTGTGTTTGGTTCCATGGATAAAATCCTACAACGGATATAAAGTAAAATGGTAACAATAGCTATCAGCTGGTCAAGTCATAGGGGGTTCTATTTACTATAGTAAAATACATGCAATGTGAATTTACCATTTTAAGTCCACAGGTCTATAGCAGTGAATATATTTACTTTATTATGTAACTGTTACAATGATACATCTCTAGATTATAGGTGCTGTAATTTTTTTCTTGAACATGTTTTGCTTGTATTTTTAATTTTATGATCAAAACATAATTTTAGTTAAAACATTCACCATGAGGATTTGAGACTGAGATATTTTTGCTGTGATGCTGACTGAGCATTTCAACAGTTTGAAATCAAAACGAAGTGCAGGAATAGAGAGATGACTGATGGTTCTCTGTTATCCTGCTAGGGTAAAACATACTTTTTGCCAACATAGCTTGGCACTCCGAGTTGATGGAAAGTGGATTTAGAAGCGATTGTGTGTGCGGGCTTCTGCATGAACCAGTAGACTGCGGCGTATGGAAAGATTTAGCTACACCAGATCCACAAGCCTGTGCTCATACGGTCATATGCTTTAAGACACTCAGTGGCGCAGACAGGTTAAGCTTGTATGAGTGAGGTGACACAGACCTAGGTAGGTGTCCTTGTGTTGGAATACTGCTGTCTATGAGAAAACCTTACTTTGTTTTAGCACCAGTCAGCTTAAGATTAATTTCATTTTTCATCTAATTGCATTCTTGTCTAAATTCTTTCTATCTTTAAGTCATTATCACACAACCATGAACAAAAAGTCTCAGAGTGCACGCAGGAGGCCCTGGGTTCCCGAAACAAACAAACAAAAATAGGCCCTCAAAGTAACAAATAAACAAGCATTTTTAAAGAGTTCTTTGCAAGACGGCAGACTCTGGTGTCTCTGATGTGAAACAGGGAATTGAGAGTACTTTAACATTTTTCTCTTATATCTTCTGTCTTATCGGGTATTTTTTTCCCACAATGTGAAAACCAAATTTCCCCGTAAAATTAGGAGAAAAACTAAGTCATAAGGATGCATCTTTCGTACAAAACCCATGGTTCTGTTTATGGCCCTTTCTGAGCCTTGTTCTTTCTCAGCATGTAGGCAATGTCCTCTTCGCGAATGCGCGATTGTGCAGATGCGTGCAAGAGTTGGTACATAGCTGTCCGCCGTCCTGGCGCTGGCAGCGTTGTCCTCGGATCGGAGGGTAAGCAAAGACCGAGCAAGCGTTCGAAGAACAAGATGGCGGAAATGTGCTGTCCCCCAGCACACAGTTCCCCGGATGGTGAAGTCCACCGGGGTGACTTCTGTATGTGCTGGAAGAAGGGAGGCTGGCACTGCCACTGGAAGGGTGGTGACATCCATGAGGCAGTCGTGCACAGGCATGTGCTCTCAGTGCAGTGTGCAGTGCAGGGCTGGAGATGTAAAGGGTGAGGTTTGTTAATGTGTAAGTGTAAATTTTCTCTGAAGCAGAATTGGAAGAATTGAATACAACTCATTTATTAGGAGCTAGACCCAGAAGGGACCTGCGGCATTTAGTAGGAGCCTAAGGAAGTGGAGCACAGAAAGTAAGGAAACCAGGGCAGAATTTGTCGTTAAAGCAGTGACCACTGTGGGAAAGCAGATCTCAGTGCTTCTGGGCAGCTCTGGTAAACAATGTTTAACCAAGAGAAAAGTTACACCTCTAAGGAGCTTGGGAGTCCCTGCCTTGAGGTCTCAGTGCCCCGTCATTGGGCCACCTGCAGGAGGATTCACTTAGACCAGTGCTGGGGAACCTGTTAGAGAGAGTGCCCAAACTGCAACTAAAATGCACTTATTGCAAAGTGCCAACATTGCCGTTAAACTTGAGTACTGAGTTTTCAGTTAAAAAAACACCTCCTTCATTAAGATCTTTTGTCTTAGAAGAAAAACACGATAACACACATGCCATAGGTTCACCACCACTGACTTAGACTCTTCTGATTTGCATTGGAGAGGGAGTATGTGCTGCTGTGGCCTGTGGCTTGAATTAACTCTCAGGGAGCAAGTCCCATGTGCCATTCATAGTTACAGCTTTAGCATGTAGAGGAAAGGGAACAGAATGTTGAGACGCACCTCACTTCCATGAATGATCATGTGTGGAGCTGTCAATCAAAGAAATTGAGATGAGGACAGGAATGAAATAGAACTGTATACAGTGATTTGAAGGCTGATGAGAGGGACAGTTTAAATAAGGAGGAAAAATAGAAAGGAAAGCAGACTTTTATCAGACGGTATTAATAACTGTTCAAAAACTCCAAACTTTCCAAGTGTGTGTTAACCTGAGAGGTGTAATGGATAGGCTTACCTCCCAGGCTGGTCCGAGCTCCAGCTGAGCTTTTGCTGGCTGTTTGACCTCAGGCACTTCCCTTACTTCTCTGAGCCTCCAGTTCCTGTTGTGTGAAATAAGGCAGTTGTTTCCAATCTTAGAACTTAGATACAATTTGCATGACTTCAAAGATATGATATGACTCCTACCTCGCTACTTATCATTGTATTAGGTTTGCAAGTGTATTACATGTTAAACAGAGAAGTAATCTAATTTCACAGTTAAATAAAGTGCTAATTTAAATTACTTTTGAAATTAAAATGGTAATGGAATACATTTGCTGCATCTAATAAATGAACTCTGAAGCACCCTTCCCCCTCCCGCCTGTTCTCTAAATCCTCCAATTTGTGTGTTCTCTGTCTGCTCCATGATTTTCCGTCTCATCTTAGACTCTAGAACAATTTTTATTTAGTGTTGGTTTACTTTTATCTATAGCTGTTTTGGCAGCAGAAATTATATCCATTTGCCAGACAGAGAGTTTTACGTGGAGCATGTGTTTGAAAGATTAATATAAGCAGTTGCTTCTGAAATAATTTAATCTTGCTTTCCATGGTAATGAAAAATGAATAATCAGAAGCAGTAAATTGTGTCTAGAAGATAATAAATACCTCTTAAAGCGCTTTAGCACTTGCTCTGAGTTATAGCTGACCCCCCAAATCAGCAGGGGCGAGCAGGAGCAATTGAAACTTCACAGTGTATGCTGGGCTGTGATATCAGTCCTCAGCTGTGTGATTCATTTCATTGCCCCCTGTCAGAACCCGGAGAATCTGCTGTCTGTCTGGCTGATTTAGAACTAAAAATGGCTTCGTGTGCCAATTAGAGGAGTATGTATTCACTGCTATTAAACAGGCTTTTTGTCTTCCTGTCTCTTGATCAGGGTACAAACCTAAGAGGGTTCAGGTAAGAATGTAAAATATAAACATAATGACAAAAATTAATCTTAGATTCAGCCACTCTAGGTAGAGAAGCTCCTACGAATATATTTCACTCCAACCTTATCAACTTCCTGCCCACAGAAGCCACTAGACTAAACTATAGGTCTTTCAGAGACCCTTACCTTCACCTACCCACAGACAGAGTTTACAGACAGAGTTTACTCTAAAAAAGGTAAGTTATAAAAATTACTCCATTTTTCTAAAGAGGTATTTTGTGTGGTATTAACCCCCAAAAATATATGCTTGGGTTTTTTTTTTTTTTGGTAAAAAAACTTAGGAAATAGATTTAAATACTTATGGTGTCCAGACTGGTAAATAATGATGTAATAATTAATTACATAAGCACATAAATGACTAAAAAATTAATAAACCTGTCAATATATGCAGTTTATTTACTGCCTTACAGAAACTTAAAAATTACTTGGCAAATGTAGACTTAACACTCTTTACAAAGCAGTGGTGGGACACAGACAGCAAGAGTTTCCTACAGAGCTGAAGGCAAAGGCAATCAAGATCTGGCTCAGCTCGGGCTTTCTCACTTCGTGAATCTGCCTGAACACAACGTGTTTTAAGTGCTTGCACTTGCCCACTGCTTTGGTACCCAAGAACACCGTGTTTTTATACCAGTGAAATGAAAAACAGAATGTGTCTTCCTCTGCCGAATCCCCACAGGGAAATGTCTCGTGTGTGTAGTGAGAAACCCTCCCATCTCATCTCTGAAGGTGTAATGTTCAGGTTTTTTACACGGCCTATTAGTTAAGGTATCTGGGTCACTTGAACTTACCAACTTCAGTACCTTATACAATAGAGATAAAATTTTCCTTCTTATTTGTAAACCTGTTTTTAATAACACCTGAAAGAGTGTATGATATATGTGAACTCTCTGGAAGCTTGGTGGAGCACAAACAGATGGGGAGTGGTCAGCTAGCTCACCTGCCAAAGGTTTTTTCTCTTATATGTCTCTTCTGATGCCATTAAAGTATAAATATAAGTGTTTAAAAGGTTTAATCAACAAATATTTTCATTCTCATACCTTCGTGCAAGTTTATATTTTCAAACCTAGTTTTTGAAATCTTTTAAACCATTGAGCGTCAATCACTTGATTTTTATCCAGTCAGCAAATCAGCCTTTTCAGAAAGGAGAGGCTCTTTCTACTTTGTTGTCCCTAAAACTAAGTTTTGCTAATTTGGTACAGCGCTTGGGGAGCAGAGACGGGGTGTCAGTAGCTGTAAGTCCCCAAGTGCCCGCTGCACTGTGTTGTCAAATCTGTGCAGAGCTACTGAGAAAATTCCTGGCATATGTTTTCTTCTAACAACACAGCTTGTTTTTAAGATATATTTTTACAAAAATATTCAGTAGTCCTTGACTCCTTTGCCAGGCACGTGCCTGTGCCACTGAGCTATATCACTGGCCCTGTCCTTGACTCCTTTGAACTGTTGCCACAATGTGATTTAAGCCCTTGACTTGGCCATGAGAACAGAAGCTGAAAACCAGAGATGAATAGCCATGCAGTATCTTACACATGAGAATTATCTGGTTAATTTTTCAAGTTGCCAAGGCCAGTCTAGCAGGAAGCATGCATTTTCGTTCTAAACATCACATTTTGAGATATTTCCTGAAGAGCTTTCACAAGAAGCCAATCCACTTTGTGTGGAAAGATGGCTATTTCTCAATGAACTGTCCGTGTTTGATCAATTCTTCCAAGTGTCGTGCTGTTGTGCTGTAATGAGGAGGGGGAGGAATCGGGAAGAGTGAAGAGGTGGGAGAGAAGCCTAAGAAGAGAAAGAGGAGAGCATAGCAATGTCCTTCACACGCGGGGCTGCTACCACTGAAAACATGACTATGTATTAGTATTCTAACTTATCGCTTAAAAGATGGCAGTGGGACAGTTGATGTTCCAAGTGAGGGACTCAGTTTTTTGGGACAATATTTTCTTTGCATGATGTAGCTTAAAAGTGACAGAGCTAGATCCTGAACTTCTGCTCAAAGCCTGATACTTTTGTCCACCAGTTGATTCCGTACCTCCATTAATACCTGTACATGTACAAATGTGAGCATCTACGCTGTCTGTTCGGACACCAAGTAGTGGTTGTTCTGTGCTCATTATCCCGTCAGTAGCGAGTCTCTGGAAGTGGGATGCACACAGGAGTTACTTGTCCAGTCAGGTCATTCACTGAGAAGCTTGATCTCCTGGAGCTTAAGTGAAACAATTATGAATTAGAAAGCACCAAACTTAAAACTAGATCTCTTTCCCGTTGCCCTTGAGTTTTACTATTATAATCTATTTTTTCTCAACAGTTGTACAAGTACAATATGGAGTTTGCAGTATGAGCTAATCTGTTTGTGAAAAAGTCTTGGGCTAGTGTCCTGCACAGAATGAGTACTGTTGAGAAATGCAATAAGAAATGAAAACTATATCCTGACAGGAAAGAATTAAACGTAAAGAGCTGTTTACAGTCCATTTCAGATATAAAGGGAAAATATCTACCAACCTCCCAAGAAGAAACATATTTTAAGCATACTAAGAATAATAAAAAATACTATTTATATTGTTTCCCTAGGAGCACACTGGTTTTTAAGAATGAATGAATAAGATAATTGCGCTTAGTACATCTGGTTGAGATGGGCTGGGTGTGTACACTTTGCTTTCTCAAAGATATACATAACAAGGAGATCAGCAGAAAATGCAAATTTGGGGTGTGATAGCTTCCCTCTTTTGATGGCTTCTGTCTTAGAAGGAAAAACCGTTGTTTTGACAGCACAGGAAAAACATTGAAAAGTCACTGTGTTAAAGGCCCGAACTTGCAGTACCTCCGAATATGACTGCATTTGTGAGAGGGTCTTTAGAGAACTAATTAAATTAATGAGACCACTAGGGGCCTTAACCCAGGATGACAAGCATGCTTCTGAAAAGAAGTCTGGGCTCAACACGGAGGTGAGAGAGCACGCAGTCATAGGGAGAAGACAGCCAAAATGAAACCACAAAAGAAGCTGAATGTGATGCTTTGATCTTGGTCTTCTGAAACTCTGGGAAAATAAAATAAGTTGTTCAAGGTCCCCAGTCTGTGGCACTTGTGGTGGAAGTCTGAGAAAAGCTAAAACACTGCTTAAAGTCGATAGCCCTGAAGCCGGGCTGTGTTTCAGAAGCCCTTTAGAATTTCTCCCCATCAATATCAGTGCTCAGGGTACCATCCCAGAGGAGTAGAAACAGAATCTCTGAGGATACTGTGGTTTTCAAAGCTCCCTGGGAGATTCTGAGGCAGTCTAGGGTGAGAACCATCGCTTTACTTGATCTCTCCCAGTGAGTTCCCACCTACGCCCTTTCACGGAGGGGAAACAAATCCACCTACTGCCCGGGTTGCTGATGCTCATCATTCACAGAGTAAAGTCAGAGGTCAATCCTTTATAGTCCAGCTTGGAACATGAATCCTTAAAATCAATCACATAAATATCTTTTTAAAAATACAAATTCAGAGAAGGTTTTTTCAGCCTCTGGATATCTAGGGCAGGGAGCCGGAGTTTGTATATGTTAGGCAATCTATAGGGAACTCTGATGAAAGTTTAAATTAAGAATGACCTAACATTTGTTTTATGCATACCTATGGTCTTCAATAATTACCTGTAAATTTACCTTGGAATGGATTCTCATTCTACCCTGTGTATTTTTTTTCCTCTTATGCTTATTTTCTTCATTATCCTCCTCAGCGAGGAGAGTATTAAGGACACTGGGAGTGATTTTAACAAGTAGGTGTGGAATTTCACAGCTTGGTGTTTTGAAGTAATGACCTCAGGTTAATCAGTATTTTCTCTTTCTAAAACCTGCTGTTAGGGCAAAGGTTGTTGCTAACAAATTATGTTGTTCACAAATGAAGTATAAATTGAACTCCCAATTCATTTGTTTGGTAATCATCCCTCTTTATGAACAGACTAAACAGCCTTTTTGCGGAAGTTTAGCACCAGGTCTGCAGTCCTGCATGCGTGCAAAATTTTACTGACCTAAAGTCACCAATACCCAGCCAAAATAAGATAAGACTAGGGTCAAAGATAAAAGGGGAAAAATCCTGTAGAAAGACAAGCTAGATATCAAAATAAAAATTAGATGTCAAAATAATAACTACCATATCATGGGTGATGCTCGGGATCATGCACAGCCACGAAACGGCCCTAGGAGGTGTGTTACTATCTATGGTTTACACACGAGGAAAGTAAGGCCAGGCAAGAGGTACTGGGCTCCCAGACTGGGAAGTGGCAGAGGCAACTGGCACTTTTTTGTTAATTGTTACCCTCCTATTGACCCCGTCACTTGCCTACCAGCGCTATCACAAGCCTTGTTTTCATATGGTGAGAATTGTCCTAATTCTAGCAAGGTTGGTTTTCAGGTTTTTAACCACTATCCTTAGAACAAACTTTTCAGTAAAAATGCCAAAACATAAATTATCAAACAGTCAATTTCAGGGTAATTTTGCCTTTTAAACAGTTTTCTTACAAAAAAAAAATCAGGGGCTGGGGATATAGCTCAGTGGAATAAGCGCTTGCCTAGCAAGCGCAGGGTCCTGAGTTCGATCCCCAGTACCACAAAAAAAAAAAAAATCATATTGCTGTTTTTGTGAATGTAATTTATGTGATGCATCTTCCTGTGCATTAAATGTAAAGGAGGGGCTGAGGATATAGCTCAGTGGAATAAGCGCCTGCCTAGCAAGCGCAGGGTCCTGAGTTCAATCCCCAGTACCGCAAAAA